>LPNX010708781.1:475221-494375 GCA_001517045.1 Pseudotsuga menziesii
TCCATGTTAATTACACCTTAGTTTGTAATTAGCTAATTAACAATCATTACTAAAGATAAGCATAGTCTTGTTAAAATTAATTAACATCATTAACACATAATTAATTTAAGGGATCAAGTTACTATCGACTTATTTAACCTTGTATTTACATTTCAACCCTTAGTCCTGGCTAATTAAACTCATTAACCATCAATCAAGCATTCTAATCAATTGCATTAGTCACTACCTAGGTTAACCATTGCTTTGTTTATTATTCAACCATAATTAATTATTAATGGACAATAATTAACCATTAATCAACATTATTAACCCTAATTATCATTATTAACTTTAATCGACATTATTAACATTGATCAACAATAGTTAATTACTAAACGACAGTAATTAATATTAAGCGACACTAATTGACATTATTACTAAACAATATTTCATGTAATTCATAATATGCAAGCGAGTTATGCAAGCGTAGGAACTGCTTACATTCCTCACGTAAGTACACTAAAAGTAATAATTCACATACATCAATCATAATCAAGGAACTTATTATTTACCGACACATGTTTTAGCATAGTTTACAAGGTATGATCCATTAGCTTACTGAAACCCATGTTACGACAATTCATACATCACTGATTTACGACACATACTAACCAAGGGTTTTACACACCTACAGTTAGATCTTGTTTTCACCCCTACTTCACGCTACATCTATCTACCTACATCATTACTAACTTCCACTTCCTATCCTGTCCTCTGCTGGACTACCCTGGAATGTCAAGTCATGACCGGTTCCAGCTAGAACCCGTAAGCGGAAGTGTCGACCACATCGACCAAGCTTCCCTAGCAGGCAACCACTAGTCATCATCACACAACTTGGGGAGCGCGCCATAGCACAGCCCTCCCATGACTCTGGGTTTCGGGGATAAACGGTGGGTAAATCCTCCACCCCCCTAATGGAACAAGGGACTATGTCTACTCGACATAACAACAGCGTTGCACTTGTACTCGGTCTGTCATCGTATAACTGATCTGGGCGGTTGAGTTTCCTGGAACTCTACCCCACCCATTTCATAACATACATCATAATAAACAGCATAATAACCATACGAAAGTAAATAATGCATCACTCGCATACCATTTTATCTTTCGAAGTCCGTGTCCTCGAGGCCCTCCCACCTCGTAGGATCCAGCTATCACTTAGCCGTTTCAACCTGTAAGTCAGTCCTTGACATACAATATAGGATATCGTGCATAATCCTTGATATGTACACATATATCTCATCATAACATGACAACAATAAACTCATTCATTCGCCATGCACCTGGCATAACATTCATTATTTCAACATATATCTGTAACGGTATCCACGTACCCATCATTCAATAATTTCCATATATTTGACATAATTAACACATGATACATATCTAAACATGACTACCGACCATAATACTATTATCACACACACACATATATATATCGGCAAAATAATAGAACCATATGTCCACAGTGTCGCCAAACCGACGAGGTCTCACAATCAAACAATACAACATATAATAGTAGTTCAGGTAGAAATGTCAAAACGGGGTGTTACATACACCCACCCTTTAGGAAACTTCGTCCCGAAGTTGTGATCAAAATAATGTGGGATAATCACGACGCATAGTCTCTGCGTCCTCCCAGGTAGCAGACCTTAACTTGGTCCACCAAACGGTGCCTCAACTATTTAACCCTACAGTCCAATATAAGTAATGGTTCGACCCTGATGGTTCCCTCGTCCGAAACCTGCAGTTCCTTCCAATTTATTTTATGTGACTCATCAACTACATAATGTCGTAAAACAGATACATAAAAAACATTATGAGTTTTGTGCAAATGGGGTGGCAGCGCAAGACGATACGCGACAGGTCCAACCTTTTCTAAAATTTCAAAGGGTCCTATAAATCGTGGTGACAACTTTGTCCCCTTCCCAAACCTGATGGTACTTTTGCTAGGCCCGATGCAGACGAACACTGCATCACCAACCTTATAGCTTCGGTCAACCCTATGCGCATCGGCATAACTCTTCTGCCTATCTTGTGCTTCCTTTAACCGCTGTCTAATCTGAACAACCTGTTCTTCCATCTACTGAATCAACTCAGGTCCTATAATTACTCGATCCTCTAACCTTTCCCAACTCAATGGTGTCCTGCATGGCCTTCCATATAAAGCTTCATATGGAGGCATCCCAATTGAGCTATGGTAACTGTTGTTGTAAGCAAACTCCACCAAAGGTAAGTGCTTTTCCCAATGAGTTTGTTGATCCATGACATACATTCTAAGCATGTCCTCCATCACCTAATTCACTCTTTCTGTTTGCCCATCTGTCTCTAGATAGTAAGCAGTGCTTAGGTTCAACTGAGTACCCAACGCCGACTACAAACTCGTCCAAAACCTGGATGTAAACCTGGAATCTCTATCCAATATAATCTTCTTGGGAAACCCATGGAGACGAACAACTTCATTTATGAACACACGTGTTACATCCGTGACATCATAGGTCTCCTTAACTGGAATGAAGTGAGCAGTTTTGGTCAGTTTGTCAACGATGACCATAATGGAATCATGCCTATGAGAGGTAAGAGGAAATCCCACCACGAAGTCCATGGAGATAACCTCCCACTTCGACATAGGAATGTCATGCAGCTGTAACAGTCCTGTCGGGTGGTGATGATCATCTTTTACCTGCTGACACTCAAGGCACCTAGCGACAAATTTGACCACGTCGCTTTTCATCCCTGCCCAAAAGAAGAGTTGCTTCATGTCTGCATACATCTTCTTTACACCCGGGTGCGCACAATACACTGCTCTGTGGGCGTCCTTAAGGATAGTCTCTCTAATATCTCCCTCCTTAGGAATGTACATCCTCCCTTAATACCATAGCAAACCATCGGCTTCCAACTCATAGCCTTCAAACTTTGGTCCCACCGGTTTCCCATTCTGGAGTGCCGCTGTGACCTTTAGGTACCAACTATCTCCTAGTAGCTGCCCTAAAATTCTTTCCCTCAAATCCACCTTCAAAGGTATAAGAGAGAAAAGTCTTGGTTTTCTGCTTAAGGCATCCGCTACCACATTCTCCTTCCCTTTGATGTAGGAAATCCCAAAATCATACTCGCTCATGAATTCACTCCATCGCCTTTGCCTAGTATTTAGGTCTCTCTAATAATTCCTATTGCTAGGCAGGACTGTTACATACTTTGTCCTGATGT
Organism: Pseudotsuga menziesii; assembly: GCA_001517045.1. NCBI lineage: Eukaryota > Viridiplantae > Streptophyta > Pinopsida > Pinales > Pinaceae > Pseudotsuga > Pseudotsuga menziesii. The sequence continues at coordinate 478,468 of LPNX010708781.1, forward strand.
TCTAATACGGTTAACCATGATTCTAAACTTGCTGTAAGTAAACCTTAAATGAATTATTATGGCTAAAGTTAATTGGCGGTGTTCATTCAATTGAATGGGTAGGGTTCACTAGGTACTTATAACATTTGGATTTACCTTTGCCCACATGAAAACTACTTTATTTTGAACAGCTAGTTGGATCGTCCTGCCTTTAAATACTATCATAATTAAAAAGATTAAGCGGGTGTGCAGGGGGACTTAATTAGGCTATTCTTCTCTTGCTTTTATTATTATTATTATTATTATTATTTTATTTTTATTTTTTTTTGTGTGTGATCCTCTATTTTTTTTTTTTGCTGATACAGCTAAGGGGAAAATGAAAAGCTATATTACTAGGATTAAGATCTTGCTGGCTGGTGGTGAGGGCATATATTGCTTGCTGGCTAGCTGCTTTAATTAGCTAGCTGGAATAGGCTACATTTTAACTAGCAAATTAACACAAGATGTCTTCCCTGCACATTATATCGTGTCATACGACAGGATTCTCTTCAATTTTATTTGCAGTTTATTTACCAACAGGAAATTTGTGCTAGAAGGAATCTACAGTTCAATTCATGGGCTAGCCAGGGCTTTAAAAGTTGGGGTTTAGGGTTGCTGCACGCATTAGGGTATAGGGTTGGTATTCAGTATATATATGTAATAATGCTCGCAATTTTTAGTAAATTTTTATGCATGTGTTTTACCACGGTTGATGAGATAAATAAAACTTTTACTCGCAAGAGTGATTTGTTATCAAGAATGCCTAATAGGAACTTCAATTTGGGCGAATTCGACATCTACATTATAGTGCAATGGAAGATGGTGTTAAGTAGGGATGTCAATTTTGTTGAGGCTGGTGTTAGGTTGATCTTTACTCGGTCAAGAGTGGACAGAAGGTATTGGGAAGCCTTAAGCAAAATAGAAACCCTAAAAGATCTTAGTACAATTAGTGAGTGACTCGGTTGGGACATTCTTATAAGCCTTACTCTCTTAAAGGTTAAGATATTGTGCCTGCCTGAGGAAAGATAAGGAAGCGTATCAAGGGCGAGGAAGCGTAGTAGCGAAGAACCAGCCATAAACTTTATTGTACGAGCCATAATGGAGTCGGCAACTAGAGGAAGTTGCTTTAGGTGGGCCTAATAATTGTACAGGTTCCAATTTTCATGCTCCTGTGTAGTATAAAACTATTCCTGATTCCAGCACTCTCACTAACTTAACGGGGTAAGTAGGACACCAATTGCTTGAGGTGTCGAGCCACCCCAAATCACCTCATTTCCCATTCTAATTTAATAAAGTAGTTACACAAAAGGCAGCATACATTACTGTAGCCACGTTAAATCAACAAGTTACAATATTGCTATCAAAACAAAACACTGGCAGACAAAATTTGTTTCTTCACATCAACGCATAATTTGTTGAGCATTTAAAGCAAAGAAAGGGGTCGGTGAAAGAAGGATTAATTGTAGCGTTATTCCGAAATATAATGAAACTCAACAAAAGTCCTACATACATTGAGTTCATCTCTACTTCTTAATTAATTGCCCTAGTTGCTTTCCATCTGAACTCACAACCCTTGCAAAAGAAAGCTTTAATCGCAGTAAACTTTTAATGGAAGCATCTTACCTGTTTTTTTTTTCCAACCGCAAAAATTCTTCCTATGAATATATGACGAATCTACTGCGCAACGACAGAATACGCATGTACAGCAGGCTGCAGGTAGGCATGTAAAAACCAGAATTTTGTAGGAACCAATCCTTTATTATCAAAATTTATTTTCAACACATGAGCAATACGGTTGAAGAAGAGAGAACACGGCTTATACTGCACATATACAATTGTGTAATAGTGGATACCTATCAGATAAAGTTGGACTAGCAGGCGGGAAAATATCTGTTGTAAATCGCTGCCAGCCAGCTAGGTTCTTCATTTTTAGCTCAGAGAATAGATAGCTGGATGACAGATACAATCCAATCTACTTTGGTCGATCCTCCAGTCTTATTTCTTCTGTTTAGCAGGTAGATGGAGAGAGAACATAGTGCCAAGACAATCGCTAATTGCTATGGGTTCTGCTTGCATCGGTGAGGCGGTCACAGATACACGGTTCTTAGATAATGCTTGTGTGGCGCACACACAGGGAATAGAGGAAAACCAATCCGGTAGACCTCCATCAATCGGTGCTCCTATAATAACTTTAAAATTTATTTTTCTCGAATACTTTAAATAACCGTGCTTTAAACAATTGACTTTAAATTTAAATTAAAATATATGCAAAATTTAAAACATAATAAAATTTAAAACGTAAAATTTATTATATGTTTTTATAATAATTAAAACATTATAAAACTAAAATAATTTCAACCTTACGCAGTGTTTACACCGTGCATGAAGGAGGCCACGCGGCTCGTGAAATCAAGGTTAAAACCGGCATATTTTCCTTATCTCCCACGCAGCCCCATACCCACGTGACTCGAGGCTGCATGCGCCCCACCTGTCCACCAACATGCAGCGGGAGTCCTCCCACGCCCGCCTTCAAGAACTCCTTCGTTCTCGCCCACACGCGAGGTCCTTCGCCTGCCCAGAAAGAAGCCCATGGTCTTTGCACTGGTAAGGAAGGAAATTGCAGATGAGACTGATCGAATTTACGGGGCGTTTCAGCAAGTCTCAAGTGTCTGTTATTTTTCCTTCCATCTATGCTTTTAATTAGCACAGCCTGTGAACACAAGGACTCTTCCCCGGTAACAGCTTCTACATTATCATTTATTAAAATGGGGATTCTTTTATTCTGATTAGAACGTTTTTTCAATTATTTCTGTTGGGAAAAGCTAAATATTTCCGAGATAAATTAATTTCTTAGCACAGTATGATTTGTCCACCTTTAACTATACATTTACTTAGATTCTGAGATTATTCATTTTTCAATTCTCTGTGATTTCATGTTTTTAAATTTTACTGGTAGAATCAGAGATTTAATTTATTTTTCGGTACTGACAGAAAATTCTGCTGCTATATTAAGAGGGTTTGTCAATCCGGCCCAGAAGAAATTGGAAAAAAAAACTTCAATTTATTTGTTCTTTTAGTATTGTGAGATTTAACATAGAATACAATAAAGTATTTCTAGGAAGTCTATTTATTAACGAGGAAAACCTTAACATATCACCAAATAATAGCATCCAATAGTTATTTTGTGGGAAAGATATTCGAGGAAATAAATGAGAATGGCGAATGCTGTGATGATCGTTGGGCTTCTGGTTGCAGTGATCACTGCACTGGCGATGGGGACAGAGGGTGCGGGCATGACATGTAACCAAGTGATCAAGGCTCGCCGTCCATGTCTGGCATATCTGTTTTTTCAAACAAACAAAAAAACTTGATTCCACTTGTTGTCCAAACCTTCAGGGTTTGTACTCCCAAGTGAAATCCCAAGCCGCTGGGCACCTCCTGTGTAAATGCATTCAACCAGTGGGAAGGAAGCTTGATCCTTCCCTATTGCTTAGGGTTTGCAAGATCACTAATCCGTACGCTGACTGCACTAAGTATGTCAGTCGACAACAATAACTTGTTCATCCTTTTTTTTTCCAGCAACTATTCCCTTCATATTTCTTTCTATCATTTTCAAGATTAATGGATCTAATTCGATGTATTGATCTGTGCGTTGCAGGATTTGTTGATGAGGTTCGACTGCCATTAAATTCGGATCGCTTAGACTACAAAAATATCCATTGTCTTTTCATGCTTTGCGATATATATATATATATTAATTTGAAGTTTCTTACCATAGTTATCATATAGGTGCTGGTTATGACTGCCAGTATTTAATTATCACGCATGTATTAGCCACTAACCCAGGTATGCTATTCAAAATCCCAAACTATATACTCCAAATGCACAAAGCGATTCAATCAGCCCACAAGGCAGCTCACAATCAGGCAGCTAAGGGCAGGAACTAGGGACGGACTAGGACTATCTATATGGTATGGATCTATGTTGGACAGCAAAATGCATTTGCATTAATAATAAACCTAACACTCTTATCATTTAATAAGCATTTCGAGCGGTATAATGATAGCTTGCTTTATTTAGTTTTGAAATAACTGATATGAAGCTTTCTCTCATTACTTTGTGATTGGGATTGTATAATCGCCTGCATAGAATATCTACTTTGTATAGCATTGGCGGTGTAACTACTTCTGTGTCTTATGTGTAGAGCGTGTGTATGTGTGCATACCGGATAATATATGCCAAAGAGAATAGAATTGCAGTGGCAAAAGTAACATTGAACCTTCTGAAGAAGTACGAGTCGATATCTTATATAATGGTTCAAAATATGCTCAACGGGTTTAATAATGAGAGAGTATACCACGTAGGTGTGCTGTAGCACCCAAGCGATAAGCCTCGTGTGTCTCACCCGCATAAGCCTCTAAGTTACCTGCCTAATTCGTTAAGCACTGAAGAAGAGAAATAGAGGGTCCCAGCTGCAAGGTACTCGCTGAAGAGGATACAAGGGTTGTTGTAGTACATAGGACAAGTACCCAACCTTTCTGGCGAATTATATATATATATATATAAACATTTTATCTCTGTGTTTGGAATAATAAACCATATTTATGGCATTTTGCATTTGATTTTATAGGCATAGACCTGATGCACACTTTAAATGCTTATAAATATATATTTGTAGCCAATTTTTGAGTTTTTATCCTGGATTTTCTACTGTGGTTTTGTAAATTTCATTCCTGAATATATAATTGAACGTCTGGCGTTATGCCAAGTCTATTTGTAGAAGTACGTAAAGATTATGGGGATTTATATATATCAATTGTGAGCCCTCTGGTTCCAGATTTGGAACCATGGCTCTGATACCATATGTAAAACCCCCAACTGGTTCTCCTTTAACTTTTATATACAGTCAGAAAATTCACTTCTTGTCAAAATTTCTGTTCTGTTCTATATGTGTTTTGTTCCTTCTTTTATTGTGTTTCTATTCTCCTTTACTAGTTTTGGCTGTAAAGAAAATAAAGTGTTTACATTTTACAAAACTGAACAATTAAAATTCTGTTTTAATTTCATGTTTTCATTTCTAACTTTTGCTCATTTACATGCTTGAAAACGATATAAAATCTGCATTTTCATTCTTTTCAGAATTGAAAATTTATAAATCTGTTTTAACTACTTCTAACAATTTATTGTTGACTGTGCCGGTAGCAAAGATAATCACAGCATATAAACTTTTGAAATTTAATTTAAACAGAATTTGCCAAGGTAGAAACGATAACATACCTGCTGGAAAATACCTGTAGGTAGCTAGTAGGTCCACCTTTGTTGTTGTCCTTGTTTGTCGTTTTTCCTTGCTTTTCCCTGCAGCCAAAAGTCCTTCCCAAAGCTCTGAAACTCAACCCGTCCAAACCAGTCTTGCCACCCTGCCAACTGGCGAGGTCTCGCCGACCACCCAGCTCCAAAGGTACCCCTTTGGACCCCCGAGCCCAAACCGAGTACAAGCCCTAAGCTGTTGTATCCCCTCAAAAAAACAATCTCCAACAAAGCCCCTTCTTTGCAGCTCTGCTCTCCCAACCTCTGCTCTCTCAAAACTTCTCCAAAATCCTAAGGTAAAAAGGATCCCCTTCTCCTCCCTCCTTTCTCCCTCTTATCCCCCTGTTTGCCGACCTTTCCTCCCCATTACTACCCCTATCTTCCTCATAAATTTATCCACCCCCTTCCATCTACCATGTAAGTCCTCGAGCCCTCAACTTGGACTTGGACTCATTTAAATATTTAAACTAATATTAAAAGGTGTTGGTTGGGGTCACTTCTCAACCGTAACTTCTAATTAAATTCAATTTAATCATTTTATTTAATATAATAATTTTAAACATATCCTTACTCATATTTCAATATTTGACCATTTAATTAATAAATAATAAATGTTATATATATTATATAATTTAAACTTGCACGCTTCACCAATTTAATTTAATTAACAGTAATTGTCAATTGATTAATTACACTTACCTAATCATTTAATTAATGGTTTCTAATATTTATAATATGTATATTCCCTTTAATTATAAATTCACTAATTCAATTTATCAATTATGAACAATAATCCTATCAATGTAAATCATAACATTATTAATGTGTAATCATATTAATTAAATAAAATTCACTATGATTTAATCGACTCATATACCTATTTCCATTTTAATTACACCTTAGTTTGCAATTAGCTAATTAACAATCATTACTAAAGATAAGCATAGTCTTGTTAAAATTAATTAACATCATTAACACATAATTAATTTAAGGGATCAAGTTACTATCGACTTATTTAACCTTGTATTTACATTTCAACCCTTAGTCCTGGCTAATTAAACTCATTAACCATCAATCAAGCATTCTAATCAATTGCATTAGGCACTACCTAGGTTAACCATTGCTTTGTTTATTATTCAACCATAATTAATTATTAATGGAAAATAATTAACCATTAATCAACATTATTAACCCTAATTATCATTATTAACTTTAATCGACATTATTAACATTGATCAACAATAGTTAATTACTAAACGACGATAATTAATATTAAGCGACACTAATTGACATTATTACTCAACAATATTTCATGTAATTCATAATATGTAGGCGAGTTATGTAAGCGTAGCTACTACTTACATTCCTCACGTAAGTACACTAAAAGTAATAATTCACATACATCAATCATAATCAAGGAACTTATTATTTACCGACACATGTTTTAGCATAGTTTACAAGGTATGATCCATTAGCTTACTGAAACCCATGTTACGACAATTCATACATCACTGATTTACGAACATACTAACCAAGGGTTTTACACACCTACAGTTAGATCTTGTTTTCACCCCTACTTCACGCTACATCTATCTACCTACATCATTATTAACTTCCACTTCCTATCCTGTCCTCTGCTGGACTACCCTGGAATGTCAAGTCATGACCGGTTCCAGCTAGAACCCGTAAGCGGAAGTGTCGACCACATCGACCAAGCTTCCCTACCAGGCAACCACCAGTCATCATCACACACCTTGGGGAGCGCGCCGTAGCACAGCCCTCCCATGACTCTGGGTTTCGGGGATAAACAGTGGGTAAAGCCTCCACCCCCCTAATGGAACAAGGGACTATGTCTACTCGACATAACAACAACGTTGCACTTGTACTCGGTCTGTCATCGTATAACCGATCTGGGCGGTTGAGTTTCCTGGAACTCTACCCCACCCATGTCATAACATACATCATAATAAACAGCATAATAACCATACGAAAGTAAATAATACATCACTCGCATACCATTTTATCTTTCAAAGTCCATGTCCCCGAGGCCCTCCCACCTCGTAGGATCCAGCTATCACTTAGCCGTTTCAACCTGTAAGTCAGTCCTCGACATACAATATAGGATATCGTGCATAATCCTCGATATGTACACATATATCTCATCATAACATGACAACAATAAACTCATTCATTCGCCATGCACCTGGCATAACATTCATTATTTCAACATATATCTGTAATGGTATCCACGTACCCATCATTCAGTAATTTCCATATATTTGACATAATTAACACATGATACATATCTAAACATGACTACCGACCATAATACTATCATCACACACACACATATATATATCGGAAAAATAATAGAACCATATGTCCACAGTGTCGTCAAACCGACGAGGTCTCACAATCAAACAATACAACATATAATAGTAGTTCAGGTAGAAATGTCAAAACGGGGTGTTACAACCACCACTTGGTGTGGTTCTTAAGGGGTGGCATCGTGCCCCTCTTAAGACCTTACTTTAATTTTTTTCAATATTTTATTATTACATTTTTATTTCTTTTTTATTGTTTTTTAATATTGTGTTATAATAATAAAAAATTAATATTTTGTGATTACATTAACTTTTTTTATTGCTTTTTTAATATTTTGTTATAATAAATTTTGTCTTTTTTTTATTTTTTTCCTAATATTTTGTTATTACATTAACCTTTTTTTTATTGTTTTTTAATATTTTTTTCTTTTTTTATTGTTTTTTAATATTTTATTATTATAGTAATTGTTATTTTATTTTATATGGAAAAAGTGGTTTAATAATTTCTTGAATAATTTTTTAGTATAATGTAAGTTTTATATAGTGTTACTAAGAGGTTTAATAAATACAATTTTAAATTATGATTAAATGATATAATTATACTATTTTTTGAAATAGTGTATTATGAGTAGCATCAATTTTCAATTTGGGGCTTGATTTTAAGGTTATTATAAATAACAATAAGGACTCTTTTCGTCCATGTCCACATTTTTAGCCCCCCCAAAAAAATGGTGCTACCAGCTTTTTGATTTGGAGGTATTTTTTGGTGTTTTTTTTCACAAAAATATGAATTTGTATGGCTATAGTTCTTGTTTTGAGTATAAAGTTCTCGTCAAGTTGTATAACATGTTCTGAATCTACTACCCAATAGTCACTATTATTATCTAATGCAATAATTAAAACATCTTTAACACATCGCTTGCTACATTTGCTTCTTGAGTAGTCTCTTCCTGGCACTCTCCTTTCTTAATTGGAGATCTGCAGTCGTTCTTTAGATGTCCTCTCTTACCACAGCTCCAGCACTCTATCTTTCCTGGTATGGACTTGGATCTTCCCTTTCTATACTTGTTGCGATTATCTGGGCTCCTTCATCTCTCCCTTTGTCATCCTTTGTTCTCCATAGGCAACACATTACCTAATGTCTCGCATGTTCTTTTTATTCGCATTTCCTTGCTAAGAATAACACCAACAAAAACATCAAATTTAAGAGTGTTTTAGCCAAGGACAAAGTTACTTACAGTCATGCCCAAGACATTCCATCTTTCTGACAATGAGCACGGGATTAGATGAACCCTAGCCTCATAATCAAAGTTCACTTTTACAGAACTTATTTGACTAGTAATCATATTAAATTCATTTAAATGTTCAGTAATAGATCCACCTTCTGACATCTTCATATTAAATAAATGCTTCATTAAAAATACTTTGTTGGAAGCCAAGGGTTTTTCATAGAGCTTAGCCAGTTCGCTCATCACACCCTTCGTTGTCTTTTCTTTTGAAATATTGAAATCCACCAACGAATCCATGCACAATTATATTGTTCTTAGTGCCTTTCTGTCAAGAACCTCTCATTCTTTGTCCTTCATAATCGTCGGTTGTTTTGTTTTTCTGTAGGTATATATCCTTCTGGTACAGATAGTCCTCCATTTGCATCTTCCATAACTGGTAGTTTTGGCCGTTAAATTTATTCTCTAAAAGTTCCTTCTTCTTACATTGCTCCCATTTGAACCAGGAACCCTTCTCTCCTGTGAGTTTACCAACCAAATAGACCTTTTGGATTTTATACTAATTGTTAGAAAAACAAGAGTGCAAAGAAATACCAATAAATAATAAACAAGATGCAAATATTAAAACAAATAACAAGAGAGACACTGATATAATGTGGTTCACCCAAGAAATTGACAGTATTTTATTATTATTCTGTCTAGAAAAATGAAGGGATACAACCTACAGGAACCCCATTGCACTTCCTCTTCAGTCTCTCACAATCACATAGATCGCTTTTATAATGCTACAATACAATACACAGTCGTATTACAATGATTTCCCTTTATAGGGGAATTACCATGGGAAAATACCATGGGTCACCCAATACCATCCCCACAAACCTGCACATGGGGATGATGCCCCCCCGCACCCCCATGCTAGGACGAGTGTACAGTAAAACTAGGGTACAAACCCGACTGAACAATAAGATCTCTGAATCTTGAATATCATGATCCACAACTAACAAGGATGCAACAAGAGAATTGATGGTTCTAATGGTGTTCATTTTATCAACTAGAGAAAGGTTTCAGTGTAATCAATACCTTATTTCTATAGAAATTATTTGGCTATTAACCAATACTTATGCTTTTCAATATTTCCATTTGCAATTAGATTTGTTTTGTAGACCCATTTGCAGCCAACAAGATTATTACTTGGAGGAAATAATACTAAATTCCTAGTATGATTCTTCATCTAAAAATCATATCCAATAACCACCACTTTCTCCAATTCTAGATTTCCTTTAGCCTTTTGATAAGTGGAAGGGTCATCTGTGTCTCATAAAAGAAAATGTTGATCTAGTCATGTGAATGTAGAATGGAATACCAACCTTAGAAACTATAGATTCAAGTGTTTTCCATTCCCAAATAGGAAGTGAGTTAGTAATGTTAGCAAAAACACCATCATCTTTACAATAGTTAGATGGATCACTAGAATCAACAGTTGAAATAGTATCTAGGACTTCTACTTTACTTAAATAATGAGTTACAAACATATGCTTAATTGAAGACTAATGTAAATTAAAGGAAACATGAGATTCTGCAGAATTTGGTGATGTAGAGACTTTATGGAACTATACATACATATGAATGGTAACATCTTGAATCAATGGATTAAATAACATGCATTCTTTAGAATCCTCACTACTAATAAAAATGCATTTAAGAGATTTGGGCTCCAACTTCTTTCGTTTTTCATTAGGAATATGAGTCCAAGATTCACAACCAAATAACTCGAACTTTCTTATGTTTGTTTATCTTCCAATCAACTTTTATTTAGGAGTAACCTCCCAAATTTATTTAGTAGGAACCTTCTTTAGGATGTGATTATCACAACAAATTTATTCTTCCCAAAATATTTTCTTCAATCCTTTTGAATGCAACACGCATCTAACCATTTAAACTAGTGTTATATTTTTCTTTTCTACAACCCTATTCCACAGAGGTGTGAAAGGAAAAATAATTTGATGCTAAATGCCATCCTTGGAAAAATATGTTTCTTCATTCTTAGGGTACTCCCCCACATTATTTGTTCAAATTTTCTTTATGGATTTTCTAGATTTTTTTTAATCAAGGCCTTAAATTCTTGAAATACAGCAAAGGCCTTATTTTTATGCTTTAGGAAATAGACCCAAGTTTTCCTATTATTACAATGAAGGTAATGAAGTAGATAGAACCTCATGATGAATCCATATCAATAGGACCACATATTTTACTATGAACCAATTACAATTGTTCTTAGACATGCTCAGGTTTATCCTTGAGAAATTCTTTTTATAAAATGCTTGTTGAGGACACAACATTCACAAACACCCTTAGTGGAAGAAACTGGAGGTATACAATGTACCATCTTCGACACTAGTTCCATTTTTCAAAAGTTCAAATGACCTAATATTTTATGCCACAACTTAGTTTTCTCATCAACATGTGCAACATAAGAATATAATGGTTGTTTTCTAGATGAAGTGAAACTAGAAAACTAAAACAAACTAGCTTCATGATCAATAAGGACATATGAGACAATGGTACTAAATATACAATGAACGAAAATCATGAGATCCTAGTAGAGAAAAAAAGAAGATTATTTCACATAGATAAAGAGGAATATACTAATGTACAACAATAGAAACCTAACACACATAAAATGCTCAAGAACCAAGACAATTTCTCTCGGAATCAAAGTTGTAATAAACAACAATTTGGACTTTCTACAAACACATTAAAGAGAATTAAGGGAAGAAATTATAAGGATCTATAAAGAATATAAGGGGTATCCTCCTTGTGTAGTGTGGGACAAGTATTGTGAGTGCTAAAAACTGGTCTAATTACAAAAATCAATTACAAATTGTTTGACAAATCTTTTGTTATTATTTTTGGGATGGGGAGACTAAATTAAGAGTTTCATGTGTCTTCTTCTCCATAATGATATTATATCCCATCATGAGGGTGACATACACAAAGGATTTACCTATGGTTGGTATAAAACTATTTCACCCACAATCAATTTCCTTGGGAACCAAATTATGGTTAAGGAAAATATTTAATTTATGCTCTATAATTTTCCTTAGGAACCAAATTATGGTTAAGGTAAATATTCAATTTATGCTCTATATAAAAAATTATTTGAATATAAAGATGTTTTGTAGTTATGATTTGTTGAAAATAAATTTCATGTATATATATAATCTATTGGTTACAAACTATTTGTGGTGGAAATGCTTTGCATACCATGCTTAAAAAAATCTAAGTTTGGTTTCAAGAAAAATACCTGACGAAATCTCTAGACATGTAAATTATTTGTTTTCCACATATATCATGTTGTAGCTCTAACATTTTCACCCAATTCCTTTTGAAAATATTGATAACAATAATAAGGCCACATGTAAATGTGATTCATCATACAAATTGCAAACTTTACTTTGTAATTGCTCAATTTAATCATAGTAGTTTATTAGAGTGGGTTGTCTTCCTTTCCCTAAACCACAACCTTTGTTGTATTTGCTATGATATTGAGTTTGATAATCTTGTTACTTGAGAATGTTGTATGGGTTGTTGAATAACGATATTGTAGGTGTTTTCACTATCAATAAGGCCTACAACTACCTTGCAAATTTTTATTTGGATGTTAATCTAGCTAGCGAGTGTAATTGATTTTGAGACCATTAAAGTGATGGCTTGATGTTGGAGGTATCCTGCATTTCTTATGTCTATTACTGTTTAGTGTTAACCATCATGATGTAATTTGAAGGAATCACAAATACCATATTTAAAAATATATATTACACACAAGTATTAGCAACGGTGACCTACAAAGATGGAATTTTACTTTTGGAATGTCATATTATTAACCAAGTTCATCAATAAAATGCTCTCAAATTCTTATATTTCACAAGATTTAAATTCTCTAAAAGGAATTTCCTTACAAATTTCTTATAGAAGTTTCATATTTCTTTTTATCTTCTTGAAATTATCATTAGTGGATTGTCATATTAATTTATCAATGTCATGAAGATCCTCTTATTACATTGATTGAACTAGTGACATTTTGTTGCTCTGGTGATGGTGATGCTCATTGGCATGGAAGAATTGTTGATAGCAATTCACGATATCCCAATGCTTTACAATAAAAGAAATGGAATTTCAAGGTCTACTTGGTGTAGGTTTGATCACTTCCAAACATGGGTTGTTGTTTTTTTCTATTGGAATCACACCTTCACACATTTTATTATATAGGGAATTAGATTATCCTTATATTGTACATTGGTCTACACTATCTACAAAGGGAATAAAGTATTTGTATGAAACTAGTGTGAGTTATAGTTTAAAGATACAACATCACCATCATGATTTAAATACTATGAATCAATAGATGGTTACCATATATATGATATAAAGAAGAACTATAGTAAGAGCCATGAAATTGATTTCATTATAAAGAGATATCTAGAATATCCTTCGATCCCTATGTTGAATCACTTTTTATTAGTACAACTAGTCCACCATTCCAAAGTCTTCTTGAATATGATATGACCCTTTATCTCTACCAGCATACAAAAGAAATAATAACTTGCCACATTATGAAGAACCGGGATCTACAAAGTAGAAACAAAAGACAACGACGCTAACAAACCTTCATGAAGTGGTTAAGATCGTCGATGAACTTGGAAGACAAATAATAGGAAAAGACATGAAAGGCATGAACGCCATTGTCGTAGAACAGAAGATCCACCTGCTTGCCCATCTTTTTTAGATGCTCAACGTATTGGAGATCCCGATCCTTGAGAAGATCTAGCCCTCCTACAACCACCAAAGACGGAGGCAACGATAACCCCGAGATGTCGGTACCCATCACGTTAGCCGCCGGGTGGTCTCTCGTTGCCCCTTCCGGCAAAAATGCCTTCCAATTCCAATCGCTCGCCTCCATCGTAATGAGCGGGACAACGTTGTTCAACCTTGCCTCCGTCGGCGTTCTCTCCTCCCCGCCAAAGTAGGGTTGAATGAGAACGTGCCCCACGATCTTGACTGGACTAGCTCCCCCTTCTTCCGCCACACGGCATCCGATATGATGGACGATGTTCCCGCCGGCGCTGTCGCCCATCAGAAAGCACCGCGACAAATCGGCGTTGGGAGGCATGCAATCCGGACCCCGCGCATGGAGCCACGATAGGGCTGTGAAACAGTCGTCGTAAGCGGCGGGGTACTTGTGCTCCGGAGCCAAGCGGTACTCCACCGAGACAACCATCACTCTTCGTCGCCTGGCCAGCCTACGGCAGAATAAGTCGTAGCTCGCTTCGCTCGCTGAGAGCATGGTGAAGCCCCCGCCGTGGATGTAGACGACCACGGGCAACGCTCCCTCTTCCTGGTCGTTGACGGGAACAAAGAGACGGATCCATACGCCGGTGGCCTCGTCAATTACGATGTCTTTGGTATAGGCTCCGCGAGTGGGCTTCTCGTTGCTTGGAGTGTTGCGGACCGTCCACGCTAAGAAGCTCCGATTAACGGTGCCGTCGCTTCTCCTGCAGATATAGCATCCTATTTTCGCAATCCAACAGCGGCAACGGACGCGAAGAGGGAGCGAACTTATTAGTGTTGACTCAACGCTTCCCTGATTACAAATGGCCGCCATTGTAATTGGAAAACTGAAGAAGAAGAATATCTCAATATCTCCGCCTGATCTGCCTACCAGTAGCTCAGGTTATAAAATCTCAACGAGAAAAGGGTTGGAATGGTATTTAATGCAGACCAGTGAGCTGTTACATGTAGAACAAAGGAATATTATTTTTTTTGGTTAAAATTATTTCGGCCTCAGGATTTTCGACTGTAAACATTAAATACGAAAGGAAATTTTCACATACCAACATTAAATACCGAATACTTTTAATTTTTGTTTAATGGTAAATTTTTGTTTAATGGTAAATTTTTGTAATTTGTTTGTTATTACTAGTTGTTATATATACTTCAATAAGCTGTTATTATTTATTTTTTAAATTAGGTTTTATTATTATTTTTTAATTAAATGGGTTGTTTTTGTTAAGAATGGCTTGTTATTATCCATGTATCACTTTTCAATGATTTTTATATTTTGTTTTTTTATAATTGTTTATTTCAAATTTGAAGTGATAACTATAATAATATAGTTATCTAATTCTTTCATGCATTCTAAAAAACATATTTAGTCGTCCACCCAAATTTTAAAATATAAACCTCTCTCAATGATAAAAAAAAAATTCATGAAATTGAAATAATTTTTATGCCATATAAGACAACTCAAAAGTGGAGCAGCTCAAATAATTATGAACCTATACATGTAGGACCCACCATCTTATGGTAAGTTATTGAGGAAAATCTCCCCATAAAACATTACTTTTATACTTTACAAATATTTATAAACTAGCAATTGCCCCAAGGAAGGTGCAATAATACATCGTTAAGGTAGTTGTTAGCAAGCGAGACAAAAAAGTGTAACATTGAAGTGAGCCAAAAAAAATGGAGAATAATTATATATTTTGTGCCAATATTGAGAGAGGTCACTTGTTGCAAACAAGAATTAATGGAGATCCCAACGCTATTCCAAGAAAAGCCACCTGGTCATAAAGAAGGATTTCCGATCTTACTATGGAGGACAAAAATGTCGGAAACAAGATATGGTGCACTGTGGTCTTAAAACTCAAGCGAGGGTTGATGACCTCCTATACAACAAAGAAAGCAAATACTCTGATTCTAGGCCAAATCCAATTGAGAATATGGCAGTATGGATGATCGTGGCACTGATAGTGAGATTTTAGTAGTACCCGAAACGTTTTTCTACCCAGAGAAATTTATGTTGAATCCAGTTGCAATCCCTGTGTCTAATCGAAACTACAATCAAGACGACGCGTAGGATCTGCGCAAATTAAAAGACATGGTGCCTCATCTCGAAATGAGAAAGATATCGGAGGAACTGGTTCTTAGAAAGGCAATAAACCACAACCAACTTAACCACCAAAAAATAAAA
>LPNX010708781.1:494523-530242 GCA_001517045.1 Pseudotsuga menziesii
TACATTAGCATAAGATGAGAGGTGAACTCTTGCATGTTAAAACTCCCTATGCGAATCAAACATCCTCTTGTTAAGGGCACTTCCACAATATAATTCTAGCACTCTGCAAGTACCAAGCCCAACAACAATTTAACTTTATGCGCATGCAATGTGTGTGGGGTACCACCATATATGTTGCTGGATCAGATCGAAGAATAGTGCTTCTATGGATCTGGATCCAGATCTGACCCAGATACATTTCCAGAAGGACCCACTCGAGATTTGTTTCTGGCTTGTCAAACATGTCCAGCAAGCAGATACCCCAAAAATACATATTGAAAAAAAAACATAAAATTAAAATTAAAATTTGCTATGTGCATGGCCCTTTTACCCTATAAAATAGCCCCTCCCCCCAATCCAAAAACACATAAAATTTAAGTTCTTCATAGCAGTCTGCATTTCTGAGTTTATGAGAACAATTTCGAGCATAAAAATGCAGAGATCCGAAATTTCTATGTCTATAAATATGCCATTTTCACACATTTAGATATTGACTTTCCAAAGAGTCTAGCAAACCCATATTCATTTCCATGCAAGTTAGCCAGCTATTTTTCTTTATTTGTTGCCTTTTAATTTGATTTTAATTTTGAGCTGCAAAGCTTAGGGCTCAAGCAAAACACCATGCATTTTCTTTTACGCTCATTTCCAGAACTAATAGGCAGATTTATTCGCAACACATAAGCCCAGGTGCAGAGCTACTACTTACAGTAGGAGAAGACCAACTTCCACAACACAATGCAAAGGTAATCAATGGTTCAGACCACTCTAAACCATAAACACTCTGCATCATAGCCTCCTCTTCAGATTTTCCATTTTTCCAATAGGCCTAGAATTCAATCAACTTGGGAAGGTCAGTTAGATACATAAGTGGAAGAATTTAAAATGTCTTGTAATAACAAATTCACGTCCGTGATATAAATGTGTGTATGAACAAATTCACCAACCTGATATAAATGTGTGCAATCCAAACAATGATGTGATTTGGACAAGCAACTAACTTGTAATAACAATTTGAATAAGCTTGATATAAATGTGTGTAACCCATACAGTGATCTGATGTGGACAAACAACTAACTTGTAATAACAATTTGAACCAACTTTAAAAAATTGTAACTTCAAAATATACAAGAGTCATTGTAAATTTTTTGCATTCCTTGTATTGATCAATTGAATTGCCTCTAACTTCTCCTCTCCTCTTGATTATATTTCATGTTTTAATAAGAAAAAAAAATTCTCCTCTGGTTTTAGATTATATTATATTTTAATATAAATAAAAAAAATTTTAAAACAACAACATCATGTAAATTAATTTTAAGTTTGACCCATCTTTTCTAAGAGCTGCTAAATAGCCTATCCGCTTTGGTTCTGGTTTTAGATCTAGCTTCCCCTTTCCTCTGGTTTTAGATTATATTTCATGTTTGAATAAATAAATAAATAAAATTTTAAAAAAAAGCTATTCTTTAGTTTTAGATCATATTTCATGTTTTAATATGAAAAAAAAACATCATGTTAATTAACTTTAAGTTTGACCCAGTTCCTAAATAGCCTATCTCCTCTAGTTTTAGATTGTATTTCATGTGAAAAAAAAATATACAATTATGTTTAAGTTTGACCTAACTTGAGCCTAGTCACTATATTGTAACTTATAGTTGAAACTTAGTTATAAGTACACATTCTTTCAGCCTATTTACTATATTGGAAAATCAACTTCCGGCCAAAACTTAAATATAAGCACACAAATTCTTTTAACTTAAATACAAGACACAAATTCTTTTAGGTGATAGTTTGAACCATTTGAGACATCCACTAATAAGTTATTAATGGTATATATTTTTAAAACCCTGTTATATGCCATTAAATCTTGTTTTAATGCTATATAAGTGTTTCATGCTATATAAGCACACATTCTTAAAAAAGCATTTGTGCTTTATGTTACAAGCACGCAAAATCTTGTTTTATGTTGTTTTGTGCCATTAATTATGCTATTTAATAAATTTGAAAGCATTTAAAATAATGTGAGCAAATTACCTGTGTTTGTTAGTTTGTTTAAATAAAAAAATGCAGATAACGTGGATTTGTCATCAACGGAAATCTTTGAAGCCTTTCCACATCTGAGATACAATTTACAAAGCAACCAATCTTCATCATTTAAATTTCCAGCTAACACATTTAGTAATTTAAATTTCCAGCTAACACATTTAGTATTATGTCTCTTCTTTGATACTAGAATTTGTCATGAACAGAAATCTTTGAAGCCACTTCTAAGATACAATTTACAAAGCAACCAATCTAGATAATTTAAATGTTACTGAAAATTTGTGCACAACATGAAGTAAAGTCAAAATAAAAGCATACTAGGTGCTTTATAATGAAAAGCTACATTGATTGATGCTCCTCTACCAAAAATTCTTTACCATTTCATATTTTAGAAATTATAATTTTCTGTTTACCCAAAGAGAAAATTGTTTTCACTGTTAGAACTCGTGAACTTCACAAGTGATGCTTTACAAAAAGTTCATGTTACTAAGCATTATGCAAATGCCGATAAACAGGAGGGATAATTTTTTGTTTTCCCAGAGAGAAAACTGTTTTAACTGTTAGAACTCATCAGCTTCACAAGTGATGCTTTACAAAAAGTTCATGTTACTAAGCATTATGCAAATTCCGGTAAATAGGAGGGATAATTTTCTGTTTACCCAGAGAGAAAACTATTTTAACTGTTAGAACTCATGAACTTCACAAGTGATGCTTTACAAAAAAGTTGATGATACTAAGCATTACACAACCTTACACAGCATTATGCAAATGCCGGTGAAAAGGAGGGTCAACCATCCCGCTGGATCTCTCCCTCGATAACATCATAATACTCGAATGCCCAAACCTTATTGTTATTCAAATGCACCCATTGATGTATTATAGTTTGATCTCATGTATGAAGTATAAACATCATATTTTTAGCTCACTTCACTAGGATCAGAAGTTACTCCAATGGAAACCTTCCAGTACTAGTTGATCTTGGCTCACTTAACTAGGATTAGCAGTAACTCCAATGCCCAACCTTCATGTACTAGTTCATAGCTTGATCCTAGCCCAACCCTACTGAACCTCTGGCACTTGATGTATATAGCTTGATCTCCTTTGCTTCCTTTAAGAGTATAATGATTTCCTTTGCTTCCTGTATGAAGTATAAACAGCATAACACTAGCTCACTTCATTAGGATTAGCAGTAGCTCCAGCCTCCACTACCCAACCTTCCGTAATCGTTGATTCTGCCTTCCATCAAGAAGTGTGCCATGTATCTGCATCACAACCTTCATATCAAGTAGCAGTGGAATACAATCACCACCTGTACAAATTGGTTGGATCTCTTTCATCGTCACTGCCCAACCTTCCGTACTCATTGCTTCCACCTTCCATCAAGAAGTTACCAAGTATCTGCATCACAACCTGCATATCAAGTAGCAATGGAATACAATCACCGCATGTATGACTTGGTTGGATCTCTTTCATCATCCTCTATTGCACCAGATAAATTTGTCTAACTCTCTAAAGGATTAAATTGGAAACTTACTGTGAAACTCTTTAAAGGATATATGAAATTGCAGGAATCACTATTAGATATGCAGAGGGCTCAAAAGGGGATAAGGCAGCCACTTCCCTTTTATACATGTGGCAGTTGTGAAGTCTACTAAGCAATTGGAAGGGTTGGAGTAGGCACTGATGCATGAAAAGCTTGAGAAATTGATTAACACTGCATAGGGATGATATATCATTGAACTAAACTGAACGTAACTGTGTACTCAGCACCAAAGATTTTTGATGTAACAATAATATAGGTTTATTTTTATGTTCCTGCTTTGATGATGGATAACACTTTCATTGTGAACCTAATGTCCATTGAAGATGGTTTTGAGCAGATGCTTCTGGAATTCTGAACCAAAGGAAAGCTTAGTCTACAATTAATTATATATCTCTAGAAAACAAAAAAAGAAAGAAGCTGATTCAAAAGAACTACCTAATGGACCCATAAATGGTTGTTACAGTAATGCAGTTTATTTTTCTATTCCTGCTCTGTTGATGGCTGGCACTTTCATTATGAACCTAATGTCCATTGAAGAAGGTTTTGAGTAGATGCTTCTGGAATTCCTGAACCAGAGGCAAGCTCAGATCCCCAACTGAGGTACATGCCTCAATGTGATAGAGGAAAGCAAGATCCTCATTGTCTAGCTCCTTTGGATTGATATGAAACTGCAAACCATTGATGAAATAGAACAAATTAAACTTGATATAAAACTGTGTTTTATCATGAAAATAACAAAGCAAAATACAAATCCCCAATATTAACATGAAGCAAAGATAAAGAGAGCAAAATATAAAACCCCAAGTACTAATCCAAAGAAGAGAGAAACAGGTAGTCCAGTATCTATCATCGCCTAACCAGCACATCCTATTAATAAGAAAAACAACATCATTGGAAAACACATAAGAATTCCACCGATTGACCAAGTTGCAAGATTAAATTGACCAAGTTGCAGCAATTTCAAATGTGAAGCATCCCAAGTTCCATTTTCGCACATTTAGATATTGACTTTTCAAAGAGTCTAGCAAACCCATATCCATTTCCATGCAAGTTAGACAGTTGTTTTTCTTTATATGTTGCCTTTTAATTTGATTTTAATTTTGAGCTGCAAAGCTTAGGGCTCAAGCAGAACACCGTGCATTTTCTTTTACACTCATTTCCAGAACTAATAGGAAGATTTATTCGCAACACATAATCCCAGGTGCAGAGCTACTACTTACAGCAGGAGAAGACCAACTTCCACAACACAATGCAAATGTAATCAATGGTTCATACCACTTTAAACCATAAACACTCCGCATCATAGCCTCCTCAACGTATTTTCCATTTTTCCAATAGGCCTAGCATTCAATCAACTTGGGAAGGTCAGTTAGATACATAACTGGAAGAATTTAAAATGTCTTTTCTGAAATGGAAAATTATGACATAAACAAACTTACATCTTTTGAGTGAAAGGGTGGTCGAAGTATGAAATTTTCAATCCATACCAAACAGAAGCTTGTTTGAATTTTGTTCCTTTTAAAATTAAACTAAAATAATGAAGTTGGTAAATTGGAGTAATATAATGAACATCACGATGGATCATGATGGCTAAAGGCCACTGTAGGCATGGATTTATAATAAGGTAATACCCATTTTGGTGTTGAGCCTAATTTAGTGATTAAAACGAACACAACAAAATATTATATTTTATTTCTGCTACTTGGTCGGAATCCAACCATCTCGACTTAAATATTTACAAATACATGAAATATTATGCATATTCCACTCAAATTAAGCTTAATTTATTGATGAGACAGAAATAAGACTCCACCAAAAAAAATCGAACATTCTGGTTTAAATTACAACAAACTTTTTGCATAAAAAAAATGGTCTAACATGTGGATATCCGAACTTGCTTGGAAAGATATTCAAACGAAATTAAAATCTATTTTAACTTACTATAGTGAAGGCTAAGCCTTTGTTAGAGGAAAGTTCGATACTCACAAGGCTCAATTAGAAGAGGAAGCTCCTCCTGCAGCGATTCCATAAATGAGACAAAAGATTCCACGAAAACAAACATGACGGTTAAATTACAAGAAAACTTCTACTAAAAATTAGTGTAGCCTGACGATATCAAAATTTTCCTGTAAATATTCTCAGAGGAAATTAAAATCCACTTAACTTAAAATTAAAATGAAATTAAAATCCAGTTGAACTTACTAGAAATAAGGATAAGCCTCTGCTAGATGAAATTCTACTACTCACAAGGCTCGGTTAGAAGAGAAAACTCCTCCTGCAATGATTCCATAAATGAGATAAAAGATTCCATGAAAACAAATTACAATAATTTTTTGCTAAAAATCAGAGTTAAATTACACAAAGCTTTTGCTAAAAAATTAAACATGACAGTTAAATTACAAGAAAGTTTTGCTAAAAAATAGTCTAGCCTAACGATACCAAAATTTGCCTGTAAAGATACTAAGATGAAATGAAAATCCATGAACTTACTCCCGTTAAGGCCAAGTCTTCGGTGCAAGAAAGTTTGTTACTCGAGATTCTCAGTTAGAGGAGGAGCCTCCTCCTGCAATGATTCCATGAATGAGATAAAAGATTATAATTCTAGCCGGAAGGATATGTTAAGTTATGCATCTATGCAAAGCAGCCATGATGCTATTATATAAACAAATATGTACTGAATGACTTCATATGGCTCTGCAATAAAAAAATGGCCATGCATACAAGTCATTTGATAAATTATACAGTTAAACCTTTCATACAAAAACAGTAATATAAGTGGAACTTACATAGAGTTGTATGAGGAGTATTCCAGAGGTAATTGACCAGGGGTGGATTGTGAGTAAAACACTGCAAAACTGCATTTAGGAAGCAAGTGTTCCCCAAATTTCAAAGTCCTGCACCCTTTAGCATTTGCAAATAACATCCAAAGATTAGACTCTGAAATCAGAAAGAAAGAAAAAAACATAAAAATAAATTCACCATTTTCTATCACATCTTAAAATTTCAGTTTCCTCTAATGATTAGAAATCTAGATTCAAAATTGGGAGGCCTTACCATATGCTAATAACATAAAATATCTAAAATCAAACTAGCCCAAACCCAGTGAAACAAAATAAAAGCCTACAATTCTTGCACATGTTATCAAAAAAATACTCATGGTATGGATTTAAGACCAACTATTCAAGAAACAAAGGCAACCAAAGCCATTTCTAGCAAAGTTATCTCAGCCCCAACTCAACACTTAATTGGTAGCATGGAGACTTAGGTAAAGCAAAATTAGTCTGTGACCGATCTATACATGATTCAAGTCAAAACAAGGCAATTGGTGGAAGATGCAAATTTGCAAACACATTGAAGACCCAAGACACCAAATTTACGAAGACAATCACTCTCCACTGGCAAATGAAGATCTGCTAGGAAAAGGTTGCATTAAATGACTGCAAAACAGTGGCAATATGAAATTCTACAAATTATTTCATAATCTTATTTCCATTGTAGAAGCAGGGTAACCTGTCATTATATAAGTTATAAAAATTGCCTTCAATGTTCACCCTCTAATATAGGTAGCTACTACTATAGGAAACGAGCAATAAAGTCAATTGATTGCATTCTTCATTTTTGGTTGTCATACCTCGCGCATGAGTGAAACAACCTTCTGAGGGGTGCTTGGTATTCCATGTTCAACAAAGGCCTAAAGTTTCTCAAGTGTAAAAGTTAAATTTGTATTAGTCACAAGAAGATGCATCCTAAAGTGAAGATCAGATGTTTAGAAAGCAATAGACAAAAACTGGGAGAGCCCATTAATGAGTTTGCAGTGATAGCAATAAAAAGAAGCTATAGATGTAAATCAGGGTTATGTTACCATCATACATGCATCATGCAGGAATTGTAAATGTTGATCCAAAAGGCTAGCTTCTGCTGATATGTCAAGCCCTTTACATCTCCAGAACATAGTTTGCTCACAAGAAATCTGAAAAGCAGAGACTTATAAATTAGGCCAAACCTAAAAATGACTAAATGAGAATGGAAACCTTGTAATGGCTTCTAATTGACCTTTCAATGATCAACACAAATAATCTAGATTGTTTACAGTAAAGGAATCAGTACATGTGAACGATTTGGGCAAATAGCATTTAAGAGATGTTTATTGGTATTCCAATAAAGTGACAAACAAACCTCAATCTTCTGAATAAAGAAGCACAACTTGGGATCCGATCCAAGTCAAAATAGACTGCAAAGATATCATGGAAATGTTTGTATGGACCAATATCTCTCAGAATTGATTCAGAACAAACACCATAAGGATCTTTGAAATGTATTTCTTCTGAATATTCCATAGGTATTTTACAGTTTAAAGTGCTTCTCAAACCATAGCTTTTTGGGCTTACACTTGAAAAAGTTGACCGTGAAGCTATTGATGGTGTCTCCTTATTGGTTGCCAACGATGGCCTTGTTAACTTCAAAAAAATACTCATCAAGCACTTTACAATATCTTCAGAAAGATTATTTTGTTGTGTACTTTTTCCATCTTCAAAAATATTCAGAGATGGTAGTTTCGTTGGTCCAAAATGAGTAATCACTGGAGTATGTTGTGTCTGGCATATGTCATAATATCATACATAATTGAATCAATATATACTCATATAATATTCTTAAAGTGTAGGTGCACATAAAAAAAATGTATGTTCTTTACAACTTGAAATGAATACTCATATAATATTCTTAAAGTGTAGGTGCACATAAAAAAATGTATGTTCTTTAAGCAAGTCTTTTGATATCATACAAGATTCCAAATTTGCTACCTTTTTCTTTGGTGTTAGGGGTTGTGTCTCCATAAGAGTTGTACGAATGAGTGAGCTTTGGTTCTGAGCTCCGGTATTTCCTTTTGGGATTGGAGGCAAAGCATGTAGGTTCTTAGCTTTCAAATGCAACTGGTTCTCTTTCTCATGGCTAACAACTAGTATCCTTGATTTCATTTGCTCTGTTGAGAGTTCTAATGCCTTTGTTTCTTCAAGCCCCCTGTAAAAATGAAGGCTACCATTCATAGCCTGGGATAGAAAGAAGAGGCTCTAGGTGTCTGGTATAGAGCCCAGAGACAGTTGTCTTCTATTAAAACGTCCAGTTTCCAAAGCCCTATCATGTGTTCTGGGGACTCTGATCAGTGTTCTAAGATTCCTATCTGGTGAAATCCCTTTCATGGAATGAGGCAGACTTCCTACAAAAGAATCTTGTTTTCCTTGTTTCCTAACATGATCAGATAAATCTCCCGATGAGGGAGACCTACGCAATACTCTCTTTGCCTTCAATTGTTCAGCATTTCTAAGAGGTTCCTTCTGCTTTGTGGATGATGAGGCATGCTCTTGATTTTTATACATACCTTGTCTCATGTGTACAATTTGTTCCTCTAGGTGAACAAATTCTTCCTCAAGCAGGGCTACTTCTGCAAGAAGTTGCTTTGTCTGAAGAGGCCAGCAAGAAAGCATATCTATCAAATATATTTCAGTATAATAGATTCTAGACACCTCCACTCAGACAAAACCATTTTGAGAAATTTAATAGCTCACAATTTATATTTGTGAAGGCCTATAATTAGAGCAGAAAGTCATCCCTTACAAATAGTTCCACCTATCAATCCATTGTAGGTTTTTCTATAGAACTTTTTTTATCTGTGATTCCCTTACAAGAGGGAAAGCAATCCATCATTTGAAGACAAGAATATGGATATGGTTTAAGAATTCTGAATAGGATTATAAAACTCTCATACAGGAATAAGTGAAGCGAAAGATATGCCCATCTTGTTTCATCCACAATTCTAAATGCTAACTTTTCACTAAAACATTATGCTTGCAAACTAGATCTTCAAGGCATTCATTCAATGATTTTAATCACCTAATAAAGCTTGTTGTGTTCATCAGATTTTAGGTTTACCTTTTGAGGAAGAAATGATGGAAGATGAGGGAGAACTCCTAAAGGTCTTGTGAAGGCTCTTTCCAATGCTCTGTGCACATCCTCTTGATGCCTAAGTGTTCAGCGTAGCCTATCAACCTACAATTTGAAGAGAACACATAGTCAATAATATAGACATTAGACTTTGGCTACAGATAATTATTCCATTCAGATATATACCAAGGAGAATTTCAATCACATTGCAAAGATGAAAACAACCCAAAATTTCAATCACATTGCAGAGACGAAAACAACCCAAAATATGGACAAATTGGGAACAGTCAGAATCAATCAACAATGAACATTGCTCATATAAAACAATTAGCTCACACATATGTGAACTATTGGATTTTTACCATTTACCAATCTATAGAGGGATATGAACTGCGGATTACCCCAACTTGAACCACTATGAGAACAAATTTCAGTACTTGAACTGCAATGGTTAAATTTTATAAGAGGGTGTAGACATCCCAAGCCATGGTGAGAAATGTGTGCCTAATATGCTCACGGATGTATGAAAGCTGAGATTTTCCAGCTCAAAATTAAAAATCAAAATCATCAAATCACGAAGCTTTATACATTAGAGTTGAATTACTAACTATTAAGGAAAACCCTGATTGGAATTTAGTTGTAATGAGCAACTCTAGCAAGCAGCAAGAGAGAGAGAGAGAGAGAGAGAGAGAGAGAGAGAGAGAGAGAAACAATAGTAACAAATATCATACATCTTGCTCGAGGCTTAATATTCTTTCCCGGCATGAAGACATTCGAGAGAGAGCATTCCCTACTGTGGGTCTTTGAAATTCTTGTCTCTGAATACCCTTCAGGGAAAAAAAAACAACATCAGTTATTGAGTTAAACAAGGATGGATCGCATTCTGTTGGATGGAGTCTAAACCTTAGTTTGAATCAACGAATAAGAGAGAAAGTACCTTGTCATCATTCCTAGTTATGTTTGCTAACCGAGAGAAGCCATTACTCCGGGAAACAATGGATTCCTTCTCCCCACCATGATATGATAACCTGTCAGAGTAGCACACAACACAAGAACAATGAACTATAATATAAATATAGTATTCGGTTGTTTCCATTAAGGGGAGGGCGGGAAAAATAAAGTAATTTTTTTGTTTCTTCTTGTATAAAATGGACAAATAGCATGGAAAAGAAAAGTAGATAGGACAGTACCTTTTAGTTTGGAGTTGGATGCTTTGCATGGCAGTTGCATTGGCGGGAACAGGAGAGGACAAGTACAGATGAAGCAGTTGTACTAGTAAATTAAAAAATCAACTAACAAAGTGTTGCAATAGTTACTTACTTACAGACCATATACTCTCTTATGGAGAGTATTTTGAAACGATTTGAGTATCGCAAATATTTGAAACCAACTGAATGTACAAATAGTATACTTGTAGTAGAAGTTAAAAAATGGGAAACAAATTTACTTTCAAACCAAGTATAGGGACACCATGGGGAAAAAAATAGACATAGGTATGAAGTCAAGAAGTACAAGCTAAATATACACATGGGATAAAACAGAAGTTAATATTCTTGGTCCTAAGTTCACTTGAGGTTTCAAGTTTTTTTTCAGTCGAAAAAAATAGTTCCTTGATATTCTAATGAAACAAAGGTAACCTTGTACATCATCAAACAACTATCCATACCCCAATGGGTCAGACAGAACAGTAAATATTACATTACAATGCAGTTCAAAACACAAATATAACTATACCCAAGATGTGAAAAAATACTATCAGCACCTGGTTATCAACACATGAAAAGGTCCTCTCATCAGTGAGCAGTATATACATCAGTCAGAGAAATGTCCATAAAGAACATAACAAGAGCCCAAACACCTTATCCAAAGCAGGCAAGTGACTCTCAAAATAATTGTAACTGCTGCTCATCATAACCAGAAATAACTCAAAAAAATCCATGAGATAAATATCTGAAATAGAATGAGCAAATTCTAAAAAAGTTGGATTGAGAATTCCCCAATAAACTCATCATCATAAGATTCAGTAAATGAGAGATGACCAAGATCCATACACAAACCCTCCATGGAGAAGATGTATGCCCTCTTGTTATGTTCCCTATAGACATGACTGAAATCCACCCAGGCAAATGAGGATATGAGTAATCTGGTGTTGTAGCACCAAGTCTCAAGGTTCACCATGTGAAGGGTGGATTCCCCCTTTTCCCAATGTATAATCACCAAGGAGTCTCCAAAGATATGTAGGTAAGGCATCCCAATATATTTGGCGACCCGTAATGATACCCAGAGTGCTAAAAGTTCTGCTCTAGTATTAGTACTACTCCCACATCCAAGCTTAAAAACTGCAAGGTCTCTACATGGCCCTTTAATTAAGATAACTTTGTACACTTACACATTTTAGGTTTTCATATATTCATTGCTTCATGGGAATAATTTTTTAATTCCATGCATAAGCAAAGTTATTTTCTTTGTGAAATGTGCCAAAACAATCCTCAATAACTACTTCAGATTTTCATCATAACTTCATACCAAATCTACCCTTCAACAAACTTTCAAATATGTCTATTGAAGACAAGGCTCTTCTTTGCAAAAAAGTGCCACATTTTTTCCTTACATTCCTCTCTAAGAGCACCTTGAGAATTCATAAGAAAGTGTTCTATGTTAGATATGTAAGTTTTTTGCATAAATTTTGAGCCCTTGTGTGCGAAGAGACTGTTGACCAAGTTACTCTTATCTCATCCTAATTAGACAAGAGATACCTCCTTCCAAACAGATAACTCAAAATAAAAGGCCATGAACAAGTGATCTACAATATCTAAATCGTGCTTGCAAATTATGCATCTCTTAGCATGTCTAGTTTCTTTTATGTCTATTATCCTAGGTTAACAGCTTCTTGGCTATTTATAACCATAAAATAATTATTATTTTTAAAGGAAATGTTGATTTCTAGACCGCTCTCCCAAAATAGACTCTATATGAAAGAAGGCATTCTTCAATGCTTGCAACATAACCCAACTTGATAGTGTATACCCTTGTTCCACTATTCTTGGACCACTTGAGTTGATCATATTCTTCTAAAAGTTTAATAGCACTATGGTTAACAATATATACAAAATTTATACTAAAAATATATAAAAAATGTTTTAATTATTTAGCCAAATGACCTTGTAAGTTTACATCAAATTCCTATCACAATATATGTACATTATATACAACCTTTATGTGCTGAAAAGAGTGGGAGAGGATAATGGAATTCGTATTCATTGTAGTGGATAGGTAACGAGGGAGAAGCGATGATGCAATGGATGAAGAATAAATAAGAGTTGATAGCAATGGGATAAGGTTAGGAATATAGAATAGAGGTTAAGAGGAGTTGGTAGGGTCACTTAGTAATGTTTACTGTGTATGTAGGAATAACCAAAACCAACTATAAATAAAAGGATCCAACATACTAGGTAAAAAAGATTAAATGAAAGGTTCAACATATTCCATTTACCACCGTCCATAAAATTCAAAGGATCCAACATTGTTAAAAAGAAACTTTGAATATAATATATTTTAAGAATAATAACAGACATAACAGTTTTCCATGAAAACCAACATTATTAATTGTTACATAAAGCTCCAAGCTCCAAATAGTTTACATGAAAGTAGTGCCAACAAGAAGTGGCAGCGGTCAAAATGTCAGAACAAGTTATGCATGCATTCATTTTAAGTAAATGCTTCCCTTTGTGAAAATTTGTTAGAGAAAATTGTGCCTTTAATTCCTAGCTTCTACTACTTCAAAAGCTAGAATAAATTGAAATCTACAGCAAAACCATAATAAATAGGAAAACCTTGACAATATTATCGCAAACGAGGAAATGGGTACATGTTGCAAAAATGAATATCATTCCTAAGTTGAAATATGGAAAAGTGAATAAATTTGAACGCTTTGAATAAAGAATAAAGTAGTAATAGTAAAAAACTCACAAACTGATACAAATTTATTACCAAGAGTCTTAGCTCAAGTTAAGCAACGACTAATAACACGATATAACATCTACTGGGAAAACTTATCCAAGAGACATGGGAGATGCATCATTATTAAAGAACTTAGTGAAAACATAAAAATTGAAAATACAGACAGGGAAGCAAACAGAGGTGTTGAAGCATATGGACAACCGAGTGGTGTTACTAAAGAAGGGAAACCCAAATCTGTCAAAGATTGCCCTTTTAAAGCGATGCCAATAGATGTTTATGTGTAGAAGGAAAATGCAAAAATCCACAATGTTCAACAACAGAAATATTTTTTGGTACTCAAGCACATGTAGCATAATCATGAATGGCAAGAACCTGTCAATGCCTTTTAATGAGAACTCCCTTTAGATGGTCATAAACATTGACGTGATCAGGGCTGTCCAACTTGCACCATTTTTCACCTAAGCTTAAAATTAGAACGATGTAATTATTCATTGAACAAAGCTACCAACTTTTTAGATTGCACTCAGAGGTATGCTACTACCCTTGATGCATCTGGACCTAATGTAAGATTGTCAACGCAAGGCAGAAAGTCTATAAAGAAAAAGAAAAGTCAGGAATGTCGATAACTTAAATGCATTTCATTGAGAACACTCTTTAGATGCCATCAACATTGGCATGCTCAACACTATCCAGCTCGGGCTATTATTTTCACTGAAGGTTGGAAGTCAGAACAATATAATTATTCAATGAACAGAGTCATCAAATTTATGGATTGCACTTTGAGGTATGTTGGTTTGACTGATGCAGCTAGCCCTAATGTGAGTCTACTGTGAGTTTGTCACCGCAAGGCAAGAATTATATGGAGAAAGAGAAAAGTCAGGAAGCTTAATAAAGAAAACAAAGGTTGAGCATATATCTCCACATAATATATGGAAGACAGATGAAACCAACAGAAATTTGCCAGTTTCTAATACCAAGCAAGTGGCATCCCAGATCCAACATCAGCCTAGAAAATAAAATGAGTGAAGCAATAGTTTGATGAAGCATGAGACAACTCCAATTTGTTACAATTAAAACTGGATGGTGCTATCCTTTTCACAGTATAATTTACCTTATCTTTATTTTGTTTACATTAATTTCCATTTCACAATGACTACAAATTTTGTTGGACTGGTACACGTATTACATAGTTTCAGCCAACAAACTTTAAAATTATCATAAAAAAAATTTGGTAAGAATTCTCTTTTCATGGACGTCTGAACTCCATATTTTTTATATAACTGTAAGTTTGTGCCATACTTCAATCTCACAATTTATACACAGGGCAATGATATAAACTCTAACACTTCCTATTTTTTTTAGCCATTAATGGTACCAAACTTTTGGTACATGATTGTGTCGAGGTATAGTGTCCATTTGAACAAAATTAACTTGTAAACTACTTCTATTCAAATGGCCATTGTTACCCTACTTTGAGTCTCGCTTGATCTTTCGTATTCTTATATTAGAAGCCCATTTTCTCACAAAAGCAAGCCACCCCTCTTGTTTGCTTATTAATGATTTTAAAATCCAACTTTAACTTCAACGTAAAGGCCTAGTTTTTCATCATCTCTTATACCTTAAGCTCACCAAGCAACTATAGCAGCCCAGAACATTGGAGGGACCTTCATAAGAACCAAAGCAAGTTGCTCTTATGTAAAGTACTTTTTAGTTCACTCTAGTCTTATGTAAAGTACTTTCTAGTTCATACTGGTATTTGGATTGGAAATGTTGAAAAAACACTTTTTCTTCATGAATCGAAGTGAACTATAGAGTGCATATTGAATCTGACCAACCCTAGAGTCACTTCACGTTTCCTTAAATCTCAATTAAGATTGTAAACTGAAGGGAAAAATGAATACTATAAGCTGAAACCGATATGAGTGAGAAACCCTAAATGTATTCATAATGTGGTGTGTTCTCCAGTACTAATGTGCTGCAAGACATGACTAAGCTGTTCAGAACCCTAAATGAGCTAGGGTTACCTTCTGAGTTCAGTTATCTCACAACATTGACCATTAAACCAGAACCAAGGCACTTTCTACAACTGTTGCTCTTACCTCTCCAGAAATCGTCAGGTGGGCTCTTTCTACAGGACGGGCTCTTTCATAGAACGGGCTCTCCAGAAATCGCCTCACAGCACTCCAGAATCGTCGGACGACTGCGGTTCTGACCAACTCAAGATTCACGACTCTCCAAAAATCGCCATACTGTAGAAGAAAGAAAAACGTGAAGCTGCATAAACCAGTGGACAATCCAGAAAACCTATGAACAATGTGCAACCCAGGAGAAGACACGCGTAAAAACCTATGGACAATGCTCAGCCCAGGAGAAGACACACGTAAAATTACCACTGGCAAGAGGGACGATGACATCTACAGTTGTTTAGAACAAAAATTCAGAGAAAAATTCCTAACGGCATTCCATTGAAGTCTGTGATTTGATTTGATTGAAGATGCAAGTGCGAATTCTAAAATATGTTCAATTCTAAGTTTAAGTATAGTTATCTATATTTCAGCTTATTCTTTACTTTGCATGTGGAATCATCCATCTCTCCTGTTACATTTCATTACTTATGACTTAATGCTTTATCCAAAACTGTTTAGCAAATTTCATTTTTACTGGAGTTTGGTGAAGCGAAAAATCCAAAGGGGACACAGTTTTAGTTTTTCTTTTAGATTGTTTTAGGATTTTTGAAAGTTTTAGAGACCCTCAAAACCTCTAGGACATGAAAAACTATCTTTGAAACTTTAACTTATAAAACTATGCCAAACATCAATTTTTTGCAGAATTTCTACTTAAAACTTATTTTTGCACCCTCTTGGATAGGAAACCTGCCTTACTCATTTATCATTTATCCTCAACATGCCAAAACTCTATGGACATTGATTTGATTCATATGAAAGTGATAACATAACTTTAAGGTCTCTGGACTGGACTGACTTTAGAATCCATTAATTAAAAGGGGAAAATGACTTGCAAAGTGCACTCTGCACTCAATGGATTCTAAAGTCCCCAAATAAAAAAAGGCTTCCTTCTCCTGTGTAAAATTCTGGTTCCCTTAGGAAATTTATAAATACTATTCACAACTTGTGTTAAAAGCATTTCCAGATAAAAAAATTTCGTCGTGTGTCAAAATGTTGGTTGACTTAAGGAATCTACAAAAACTCCATGAAATACTTTCACCTTTTCATTTTTTCTCCATAGCTTATTATTTTATTTTATTCCTATTAGGAAAATCTTCAAAAGCTTATTACATATGCAATTTCCCTCACACCTTTAAATAACTATGCACCCAGAGAATACAGGGGCACTCCATTAGTCTGGTGTCTACATGCATATATTTATGTGCATTATAGAAAGTTCACTAAATCTAAAATATGTATTCCATGTATTGAACATAGATATTCATCTACTTACAGATTTGATGGGCGGGGAAATTTCTTTAACAAGGATTGGGATCTGAGCGAAGGGAAGGGCGGGGAATTCTGTTGGTACCATGTTGAGCTGCCAAGATCTAATCAGAGACTGGAAGTGGCTGCACAATACTTGATTGTTGTTCTTTTCCCACCTCTGAAGCTTGAAGATATCCTATCTCTCGTGAGCAGTGGGCCCTTCTGTGGGAATGTAGATGGTGCTCTTGTGTTTAGGGTAAATTCCCCATGCCCCACTGTCAGCAAATTCACCCAAAGGCTTGCTGCTAGGATCAACGAGAGTACTATGATTACAGTGTCTCTAGGTAAGGTGCCAAGGCTGGGATTTTCTCCGACGAGCCAGTCTCTGCTTTCTGAGATCCCCAGTGTGGAGAGGCCTTCATCCCAGGCCCACTATGGGGGAAAGGAGGAGAACAGCTCAAAACATACCACAAAGCCCAATGGAATTGTCATCAGAGAGCATGTGCTAGAGTTGTTAGGGTCTCCAATCTCCTTATGCACATTGTGGACACCCATGTTGATCATCTACAGGATATATTAACCATAGTAACCAGGTTTGAGATGGAGTTTGATACAATAGAGCTTGAATTGGACAAAGGTAAGAAACTCTAACATCTTTGCTCTCTTTGTTCTACTTTTTATACCACCGGTGATTTTTAAGTTTAGTTTTTCATAATGAACATTTCTCAATTTTAATGCCTGGTAACCAAAGTGACATTGATACAGTTTCTTCTCGTAGCAAAAGTCGAGATTCATTTCAGGAAATTGCTTCTCGCCCCTTTCTTTCAAACAAATTTTAATCCTTTATCCATTTTGGTTTCCTTAAATACAATTGTTTCTTGATTGCAAAATGCTATATTTTCCATTTCTTAGCTGCCTGTAATCTCTAGAATATTCTATATTTTTACTTTTAAATTGTAAATTCCACCTTAAGAACCAAGTATATTCTGGATTGTAATTCTTGCTTTTATCAAGCCCTTCTAGCTATAAGGGATTGGGTAAACAGCTGAGGTAATTGTTGCAAAAGTTGTTTTCTGAGAAACAACTACATTGAGAATTTTGAAAGAGTGGTTCTATGTAAAAGGATCCCTTGGGTAAATAGTTGGGGGTAATTGTTGCAAAAGCTATTTTCTGAGAATCAACAATATTGGGAACTATGAAAGCAGTTCCATGTAAAAACAAACCCATCTTGTAGTTTTGAGACATTGCCCTATTATTTGGTTTGTAAGAGATACCAGTACTTGTAGATTAGAATTTAGTTGAATTCATCTAACATATGCCTTGGTATCAGCTAATTTTGATAGAAATTCTAGAAAACAAACAATTAAAAAAAAGATGAAATTGAGTATGTCAGGTTCATTTATCGCATACTCCAATTGTATTACGATTTTGAAGATATTATAACTCGATATAGTTGAATATTTGAGTAGAATTCTTAGTGTTGTTCAGCAATAAGTAGAAGAAATCTAAACAAATGATAAAAATAAAATCATGAACAGTATTCAGCATTCAGCACAACTAATAAATTACCGTGCAAGCACCAATGGGAATACTATTCGGTCAGATACTCCTTCTTTTCAGTCTGGAAAGAAAGGGAAAAATAGGGCTGATAAAGAGATGACCAGTCCAATTTTTGGACGTGTTTTGGACCCTGCGCCTACAAAGGATGTCTAAAGTCAGAAGTGAAAAGGTATAAATTCAATTCATTCATTCTTCCGACTAAAGGTTAATAGCAATGGTATACTGACCCCATTTAATCTAATAATTTCTGGTAGTAGTTCCTAGGGCAGTTCTGAGGATTCGAGAGTGGCCATACCTGGCCCTAAAGTACAAGTGTCCCAGCTATTTTGGTTTTAACCACAGGTTCCTTTCCCTTACCAGACTTAGCCCGTGGAGTTTATTTGAAAGTAGGCCCTGAGGTCAATGATGGCGGAACATTCGCGCGCGGTCATCGATTAGGAGTAGTAATTTCTGAGATGGGTCGTAGCAGTTGGGGGTAGGTTTTCCAATGGACAGAAGGATAAGATAAGCAGGCACTCTTCAACAGAAGGAGGTTCATCGTTTCGTTATTGCATCCGCTACGTTCTACAAGAGGGTTGTGTTCTATCATCCGCCCAATCAACAGCATATATAATTTACCAAACTACAGAACACTGCAAGAGAATGGAAAAATGAAATTGCACAACAAATTTGCAATAGAAATGAAATTGCACAGAATGAAATCCAGGAGCAGTGGGAAAACAAAGTACCTGTGCTTTTTTCCTCTTCTTTGGCTCTTTGAATCAAAATTCCTGCAAATGTATTCCTAGAAACAATGCAACTTCTCTGTGCAAACCCAAATAGTGCAAATCCTTTAAAATCGCAAACTAAATGTGACCAGTAAACACCATTTATGCAAGAGGGAGGAGCGGTTTCCATGACAAGATGTTCAACCACCTCCTCCATGAATAGCAAGCTATCTATGGGGTTTAATAAATTCAAAATAAATACCAAACTGAGAAAACTGAGAAAAAAACAGAAGCCATCCTCTGATCATCTGACCAACCCTAGAGTCACTTCACATTTCGGACGGACTCTTTCACGGGACGGGCTCTCCAAAAATCGCCTCACGGCACTCTAGAATCGCCATACAACTGCGGTTTTGACCAACTCAAGAGTCACGGCTCTCCAAAAATGATCAGACTGTAGAAGAAAGAAAATTGTGAAGCTGCATAAACCAGTGTACTGTACATAAAACCTATGAACAATGCGCAACCTAGGAGAAGACACGCAAAACCTATGAACAATGCTCAGCCCAGGCGAAGACACCACACAAAGAGGTGGAAAACACGCAAAAAGGAACACTGAAACTTGCAGGGTGAATACCCATAGTACTTCAAAATGCCTAGAGTTTATTGCGAAATGGGAGGATAGAGCAAGGAACCAACCAGAAAACTTAATCAATTAAGAACTCGGGGATGGGGGTTAAGTGGCAGGTCCAACCATCAATGTTTTCACTTGCGGAGGAGCCTGAACTGGCACTCCTCCGCCTAAAACAACATTACAGAACTGATCTTCCCACCCCTTGCGATGAACTGCTCATGTCAGAATTTCATCACCAACCAAAGGGAAACCAAATGTGATGGAGAAAACAGATTTAGGCTTGCCAGGCTGCAGTTGTTTATCTAGCATCCATAGCATGGCTAAAGAAGCAATAGCCCCTCCCATGGACTGACCAGTAAACACCACGGTCTTGCCCCTTTCATATTCCAAGCGGGTCTGCAATAACAATGAAATACGAAATGAGGAGGATGATAATTCCTGGGTAACGATCTGTGTGTGCTTGTCTGTAACGCGTTTTATGTGTAACTGTGCACTAAATTTCACTTTGCATTGAGTGCATAGAAAATTAGTACGATTCAATGAAAAAAGTGTTTGATATACACCTAGAGATCCAAATCTCAACATACTTTCAACTTCAAACTTCACACACATCATAAAATGGCCAAGCTTCTCAAATAATGAACTTGGAGAAACACAGCCTTGCATATCAGATCTTTGGAAGTGTCTTAAGAAAAACTAAAGTTTGTGTTTGTGTGCATTTATTATTGGTTTCTACAAGGTTGAGCATATTATATCTTTTCACAAGAACTACTCTGGTACAAGGGCATGGCCATTTGTGGATTTCTGAGCACAAAAGCCCCATGGAACTGAACCTGGGCTTGGTAGACTCACCCTGGCGTAATCTTAAACCACGATCTAATTAACATATTGAACCAATTCATTATCCTCCGAAGGATTTTAATTTCTATAAAGATCACATAAATTGACCTACTTTAATGTAAACATTTTAATGTGGGACCAATCAAATTCAACTGTGAGTGTCAGTTATTTCACAGTCCAAGTTCCTTTCATGGTCAAACAGTGCTACTAAGCCTCTCTTATTGAATTTGGCAACATAGAAAGTTGAGAAAAACAAAAAATGACTATATCTATTGAAACTTGGATTATAGCATGGTCGTTTGTATAGGTATAGAAGCCCCTACAATTGAACTCAGGCCTGGTAGACTCTTACTAACATACTTCTAAACCACAACCCAGCAACAGATTAAGCCTATTTATTATCCTCTAAGGATTTTAAATTCTTAGGATGTCAAACATTTATGCCTGTGAGCATGGAATAAAGGTAACATAAATTGACCTGCTTTAAGGTAAACATTTTGATGTGTATCTGGGCGTAATTCTTCACAACCCAAATTTCTTTCATGATGGAACTGCGCTGTTAGAGATTTTGACCATATATTATTGGACTCTAGGACCTAAAAAGTAAAGAAAACCAAAAACGACCATGGTATTATGCCCAGTTCCATCATATAGATAACTTGAAATGAAGATTTATATCAAACGCCATGAATGTGCACCATTTGGGTGCTATTTCATAACCAGCGTTTGAAGGTGAATAGAATGCCAGATTAAAGCCCAAAGCTCCGAAAGAATATTATTTAAATTTTTCAGCTCGTTTAAAA
The DNA here is from genome assembly GCA_001517045.1 of Pseudotsuga menziesii. NCBI lineage: Eukaryota > Viridiplantae > Streptophyta > Pinopsida > Pinales > Pinaceae > Pseudotsuga > Pseudotsuga menziesii. The sequence goes on from LPNX010708781.1 coordinate 516,021, forward strand.
GGTAGGGACAATATTTAAACTGCCATAAATCTATTTTAACTAAAACCTTAAAAAATTATAAACTGCCATATATTTATTTAACTAAAACCTTAAAAAATTATAAACTGCCATATATTTATTTAACTAAAACCTTAAAAATCTGAAGTTAATAGATTGTAGATTCATATGGGTTTACTCTATTTTTAAGAGAATTGAGGTACTTTCAATTCTATCAAGAAGATACCAATTACTTCCTATCTTTAGTACACACTTTTTACACAGAACACATATCTTCCTCACAGGGATAGCAACAGAGCATTTCACTTCTTTAAACACAATAACTACAAAATATTCTGAATAAAATAATTGGATTTTAACTGGAAAGCGCTCGGAAGTTTTCTTATAAGGAAAAAAAATGAAAGATCATAATACTCTTCTTCCACACCAAAAAATATTCTGAATAAAATAATTGGATTTTAACTGGAAAGCGCTCGGAAGTTTTCTTATAAGGAAAAAAAATGAAAGATCATAATACTCTTCTTCCACACCAAAAAATATTCTGAATAAAAAATTTGGATTTTAACTGGAAAGCGCTCGGAAGTTTACTTTTAGGGAAAAAATGAAAGATCATAATACCTCTTCTTGCACACTAGAATTGTTCCAAATAAGCATAAATTGGATGAAAGCACCCACTAAAAACTAAAAGATCATAATACCTCTTGTTGCACACCAAAATTGTTCCAAATAAGGATAAATTGGGTGAGAGCACCCAGATGGATGAAGGATCGCTGGTTGTTCTGATCTTTCATCCACTCCAGACAACCAATATTATTAATTTGGCATTCTCTGAATTTGGTTGCTGTGGATCCAAAGATAGGAGGATCAAGAGAGCCACTAAAAGCGAAGATAATTGTATTTTCCTTCTCAGCCCTCAGATGGCTGAGATCATCACATCCACTGGCATAAACTCTTCGAGATATCTCGCGGGCATCTGACAACAGGCCTCGAATGCTTTGAATAGCTACAATCAACAACTTATCTCCAACAATCATTCTGACATTCCTTTCGTTGATGTCTTTGCCAATTTTTCATACCTGACAATTACACACAGGGGCCTTACGACGTAATTAAATTAAATTAGAGACACTGAGAAAGGAAAACCTAATGATACACAAGGCTTCTTCTTCCATCAAACGAAACCATAGATTTGTCTTCAGCCTCAATGGCTTAAAACACAAAGTAAACCCTAAACTTACTCCATCACATAAATAATGAACCCCAAAATTGTACTTCTTCTGCACACAATAAGCAGTTGGTCGTATAAGCACCTCCATAACCTTGGGAACAACATGAAACTCGGGAGGCTTGTACCGGTCCGAGAGGGACAATTCCACTACTACAGGTTTATACTTGTTATACAAGTTATTGGCTCTCAATTCAGACTTAACATACAAAGCCTTTGCAACTTCCTTGGTATTTTCCATCACACCGACATGTCGAATGTTGGTAACAACAGCCTTGGTAGCTTCTGGTGCCTTTCTCACTACCCCATAGAGTTCATAAGTCCTTGATTTGAGTGCTAGATGCACATGACTTTCAAACATAACGATCGGATCGCCAACCTTAAGATAAAACATAAAATTAGAGACAGTAGATTAATGACTTTCAAACTTAAACACACTGCGTTTTTTTCATCAATCAAACTAAACTGTAGATTTTTCTTGGTCACCGTCAATGCAGTAAAAACAAAGTAAACCCTAAAATTACTTTGTTTAAGGTTTACTGCCTCAATTGAACCAAACTTAATGGTGAATCACCGAAGTGAAACATAATTATTACAAATATTCCATGTATCTTCATATTTTTCGTATATAATAATAGCAAATATACCGTTTTATAATGGAACGTGTGCATACCTTTCTATCGGCGAGAAGCAGAATGTCAAAAGGCTTTCCAGCACTTGTTTTAGAGGCCCGGAGTTCTCTTTTGCATAACCGTAAAGAACAGAGAGGTGGGTAGTTACATTTTGAGTGGCGACCTGGAAAAATCCCATCCATTTGAGAGTCCGATCCCCATTCTGCAAGGGCAAAAAACCCATTAATTCATATATAATAATAGCAAATATACCATTTTATAATGAAACATGGGCATACCTTTCTATCGGCGAGAAGCAGAATGTCAAAAGGCTTTCCCTGTACCTTCAAATAAATGGGCCCAACAATAAGCTTCACAGTTCCCTCTATGGTATCCAACACCTGTTTTAGAGGCCCAGAGTTCTCTTTCGCATAACCGTAAAGAACAGAGAGGCAGGTAGTTACATTTTGAGTGGAAACCTGGAAAAATCCCAGCCATTTGAGAGTCCGATCCCCATTCTACAAGGGAAAAAAACCCATTAATTCATATATAATAATAGCAAAAATATCGTTTTATAATGGAACATGGGAATACCTTTGTATCGGTGAGAAGCAGAATGTCAAAAGGCTTTCCTTGGACCTTCGGATAAACAAGCCCAACAATAAGCTTCACAGTTCCCTCTATGGTATCCAACACCTGTTTTAGAGGCTCGGAGTTCTCTTTCACATAACCGTAAATAACAGAGAGGCGGGATACCTCTCATTCGCCCATTAACCTGGCAATATATACATAGAATCCAACAAACAATAGCAGGCGTCGGCTAGAGAATATTTGCGTTACACTTATCCACCAAACGTTGCACAAGAGTGTATATATTGTGTGAATGGATATATACCTTTAGTTCTGACTTGGAAAACCCTGTAATGACCTCTCTAAGATGTAAATTTGCTCCTCCCGTAACTCAACGCTTTGTTTTGGAGGTCGCTGTGGGAGGATGAACGAGAATGTATAGTGGAAAAGAGGATGGGGTTTGTAGAAAGCTCACAGAAACTTACATTCAATTTGTGTCGTACAAACACTGTGGCCATTGCAGGTCCATTCAACTGCAACACCCAGTCTACTGCATCTTTCATTTTCGCTCGATCAAAGCAAACCTCCCAAAGATCTGAAAGGCCGGACTATGAGCACCGAAGTTTTATACTACCGAGCAAAAGTCAATTTGAAGACACGCGGAGAACCAGTGGATCACGAAGAAGACACGCGGAGAACCAGTGGATCCTGAAGAAGACACACGGAGAAATATGGTTGGCTAAATAGACAATGAAATGAAAAGTGGCTTTCCAAATAACTTCAGAGAAAAACGCCTTACGGCGTAATTAATTATGTATTTTAAAATAAAATTAATATTTTAAAATCTTTAAAATGATATTTATTTTATGGTATGTATAGCATGAGTGGGCCTAATGGTTAAGAGCATGTATTTCTTCTTAAGAGGTCACTGGTTCAAATCCATACAAACCAAATTCATGTCTCGCTTGGCCGTGACCTTAAAAATAGATTATTATTATTATTATTATTATTATTAATTTATATATATCTCATGGTGTGATTATTGTATTATTGGACTTAGGAAGTATAATAAAATATCTTCATTATTGATTATTTTAAAGCTTAATTATATTTTTTTTTACTAAAACGGTTATGGGGATTTTATATTAACTTCTGGCTAAACAGCTGCCAGCAGCCTTACAAATGGTAGTTCTGATCCAGTAGATACATTTAGTCCAGTGATATAGGGGCATAGTCCTACTAACAGATCCCTTTACAAAATTTCTGGACTTTGCTAAACAGAAACAGGAAATTCCATAATAACGCATCCAAAATATAGAGAACCAGTTTTGCATGGGAAAAAACTGAGCCGAAACGAGAGAATTCGACTACGTTTGGCTATGGGCCTGCCTCAGCGTTCTATCTTAGGTGTCTTGCCATGTTCCTTGAGCAGTTCCTCTACCTTCTTCTCTAATTCTGCCATCTAGTTCCCTATTCCTCCTGAGATGTTGGCAATGTCCTTAATGTTTGTCATGTTGTCCTCGAAGATTTCCTCGTGGATTTCTTTGAGCTCCTGGGTCATGGATTCCCAGCGTCTTGTTCCAGTTTTTTGCATCCTTGTCTGCTTGACCTCCAGCCGGTTTAATGTGTCCTTCACCTCGTCCAGGTCGTGTTGGATCTGACTGAGTCCTGTCTCAAGTTGCATGGAGGACGAGCTTGCATCCATCTTGAACGGCTCGGCCTTCGATCAGACTAGAACCCTACACAAGGATAGACCTCTGTGAGAAACCAGGCGATTCCTTCTCGACCGACAGAGTAGCTTTTAGTGAGCACAATGCGGGATAGGGCTTCCTGAAATAGGCTCGAGCCTACCTTCTCCTCCATCCGTTGTTCAGATTCTCACCGATTTCATCAGATTGCCTGCACTGGGTACTTGTCTCCCTGGAGGACGATGATTGGGGGTTATTCCCCATGTTAGAAGAGCCGATACTGGGTAAGCAAGAACCATATGACTGTCCTGAAGACTCTGTCCAAATTCTATTGTGTCCCTGTACTTGTCTTTCCTCGAATGCCTCATTCCTGCACGCCTTCACTTTGGATTCCTCCCAATCTATATTCAGGCTACTCCCTTTTCTGACAGGAGATTTCCTGTCATCCCGCTCTCCACGATCGCTAAGGGATTGGCTCATGATTCTCGGTCCCACTGACGAGGATAACTCCCTTGCTCAGGGAGGCACCTATATTGGCTTCGTGATCCACCATCTGGTTGAGGTTCCTAAGGACGTGGTAGCACTTAATTTCTTCAAATTTTGTTAGCTGGGCTATAACCTTCCGGTAGTAGTGAGCCAGGCCCATGTTTTTAGGGGCCTTTTTTAGATTGAGATCTTAGATAATGATTCTAGAATCCCCTATGACAACCAATTTCTTGATGGATAATCTTCTGGCCTAAGCCAACCCTTGCTAGATGGCTATAATTTCGACTATGTTATTGGTGTTCTGACCCAGCCCCCAGGAAAAGTTGAGAACAATTTTCCCTAAGTTGTCGAGCAAGACCCCTCCACTTCCCGCAGGCCCAGGATTCCCTTTCGAGGCCCCATCCACATGCAAGATATGCTTCTCCAAAGAATATCTCCACTTTATGAACTCTTGCTCCTCCAACCTTATTTCCCAAGGGGAGTAGTGCTTGGAGGTTTTCTTGGTTCTGGAAAGAAGGGAGCATCTAGATCATGGAACCAGCAGTACTCATATTTGTCAGGGGTTACCTCATTGGTGATATTAGAATTTGAAGCTACCAGATCTCCCAGAAGTGCTTTTACTTTGAGTGCAACTTGGGGCGGCATCCTCGCAATATCCCTGAAGATCCTCTTATTACATTCTAGCCACAATTTCCAGCAGAGGATTTTTGGCACCCACATCCAGCACTGCTTTAGCAACTTCAACTTGGAGAAGGAGAAGGGGGCTATCTCGGGCCAGGAGGAAAACAAAGACGTAACAGAAGGAGGGAGGGGAAAATTCAGCTGACCAAGAATGATATTCCAAAGATCCAAAGCAAAGGGGCATAGAAGAAAAATGTGAACAGAGGTTTCCTCATGGCAGGCACAGAGAGGGAATTGTGAGGGCCCTTCCCATCCTCTTTTTATAAGGTTTTCCCAGGAAAGGATACTATCATGCAGAAGGGACCAACAGAAGAGATCAATTTTGGGGAGGGAGGGATAAAGCCAGAAATTTCTCCACACAGTGGGGTCAGGGGCAACCCAAGGGATAGCCAGCAGGGATGCATAACCTGCAGCAGCTAAGTAAAGGCCAGACGAAGAACCCCAGCCTCTTTTGTCCTTCTTCTTGGCCAAGGAGGGGGTAAATCCTTGAAGAGCATCCAATAGGGAACGAGCTTCAATTTCTAAATTCTGCGGTAAGTCCCCTAGGTCTCACTTATGCCAAGAGTCATCCTGATTCCAAACAGAAAGGTCCCAAAGGGTGACTTTGCTTTTAGAGTGGAGCCAATTTTTGATGTTATCCATCCGCTCCAAGAGCTTTAAGGGGGCCTGCCCTAAAATAGAGTCCTCCCAGAACTTGATTTTGTTTCCATTCCCCAAGATCCAAGTGAGTTTGCAGGTAATCAGATCAAGGGATTTTAGGCAGAGAGAGAGAATGGGGGATCCTTTTCTAGTCCAGTGGGGACGATCAAGGCACCTTTCTTTGTGACCACAGAAGTATTTAGTCCTGAGGGCTTTGGAGCTCCAAGTGGTTTTGACGCTTATCATTTTCCAAAGGATCTTGCCTCCCATGGCCAAATTTTGAGTGGCCACATCTTTGATTTGCAGCCCGCCTTCACTTTTAAGGGCTTTGACCTTATCCCAGCTAATTAAGTGCATTTTTCTCCCTTCATTTCTTCCCCCTTCCCAGAGGAATTTTCTCAAGAGGCTATCAATGTCTTTCACAATTCCTTTCGGGGCTAGCAGGATAGATGCCTGGTAGACAGGAAGGGAGGTAAGAACAGAATTTATAAGGATTATTTTCCCTGCTTTGTTTAGCCAGGTTGCTCCCCAAGCCATGATCCTGGCCTTTAGCTTGTCCAATAGAGGCATCCAAAGGCTACTTCTGGGAGCTGCTTTGACTAGCGGAATTCCTATATATTTAATGGACTCCCACATGGAGGTTCCTTTCATTTCCAGCACCCTGGATATGTCAATCATTTCTCTAGGAGGGAATTTCCAGCCATAAATTTTGCTTTTCCTAAGGCTGATTTCGCTGCCTGAAATTTCAGTGTAGGAATCCAGCTCTTTCTTGAAGGATATTGCCGTGGAAAGGTTGGCCTGGCCCAGGAGGAGTGTATCATCGGCAAATTGAGCATGGTTAATTCTCTTAACTCTAGGAGAGATTGAGAGACCGATGAGAGAGCGTTGCTGAAGGCTCTTATCCAGTTGGAAACTTAGCACCGACGCTTGGATGGCATAGAGCAGGGGGGACAGAGGACAGCCCTACCTGAGGCCCCTAGAGGCTTGGAAGAAGTCAGCCGGTCTCCCGTTAACCAGGGGGCAATCCACAGCCCCAAAATACAGGCTCTAACCTAGCAAACCAACTGGGGGTGAAACCCCAGCTTGAGCATCACAGCAAAAAGGAAATTCAGCGAACTCTATCAAAGGCATTCGCAAGATCCAATTTGACTATCATACCTTTCTCCTTCCTTTGGAAGCTTGAATGGATTGCCTCTTATACAAGGATAATATTGTCCTGAATTTGTCTTCCCTGGATGAAGCTCCCCTGGTTCTCCGGTATAATCCTGGGGAGAACTTTTTTTATTCTGTTTTCTATAACTTTGGTGATGATTTTGTACCCCGTATTGCAAAGCGAAATAGGACAGAATCTGGAGAAGCTTTGGGCACCTTTCTCTTTGGGAATTAAATATAGAAAGGAGGAGTTGGTGCTCTTTCCTATTTTGCTGCAGTTCTAGGATTTCCTCACCATTTTAACCAGATCTTTTTGGATGATATCCCAGCAAGCTATGTAGAATCTGGCCGTGAATCCGTCAGGCCCAGGGGCTTTATCAATATTCATTCCTTGGAGAGCTTTGCTGATCTCCTCAGAAGTTATAGGGGCTGTCATTCTTCGATTGTCAATCTTCATTGATTAGCTTGGGAACCACAAAAAGCAGATAGTGATCCGGTCTAGGAGGGGCCTCCATCTCTTCTGTAAACATATTTTTATAGAATGAGTGGGCTGCATGTTTGAACTCATCAAATTTTTTCAAGGTTTTCCCCTGAAATTGGATCTCTCTGATAGTGTTGTGGTTCTTTCGAGATTCTGCTTGTTTATGGAAGAAAGAAGTATTTTTATCTCCTGCTTGGAGCCATAGGCTTCGCGACTTTACTCGCCAGTATTCTTCTTCTCTTCTAAGTGCTTTGTGAAGAGCCTTTTGCAGATCTAGCTCAACATTCAGCAATTCCAGGGTGACCAGGGCAAACTCCATTTGCAACTGGTGATTTCCCAGGGCCCTTTGGGATTTTTTCCTTTCAAGGATAGGGGAGGGAAAGTTCTTTACCCAGTTTTTGAGGTCAGCTTTGAGCCTTCTCAATTTTTCTTCCCAGATGAAGAAAGGTGAACCCAAAACACTCTTCTTCCAGGACTATGAAACCAGCTCGTAGAATCCATCCATGGAGACACATAGAGGGCTGAAACGAAAAGGGATCGGGCCCAAATTTTCTCCAAGGGACAAGGAAAGGGAGATGGGCTTATGGTCCAAGGTGTAAGCTTGAATAATTTCAGAGGTGGCGAAGAGGCCAAGAGTCAGGAAGGAGGAGTGAACTAGGAACCAATCCAAGCGAGCAGCAATGTGCCCTGGTCCCACTTTTTTATTGGTCCAGGTAAATTTTCCTTTACTGGGTTTGATATCCTCTAGATCCCAATCCAGCATGATGTCTTCTACCCACTCCCTTGTCGGGTCTTTTACGGGAGAGCCTCCTTTTTTTTCCGAGAGGGAAAGAGTGACATTCATATCTCTGGCGAGGACAAGATTCTCATGAGGGTTAGTAGAATGAAAAGAATTCAGAGATTCCCAACAATATTTTTTTTCGATAGGAGAACCAAGGCATAAATATTAAAAAGGCTAACCTAATGTCCTGATTCGTGATGCAACAACTTCGTGAACAACCATTGGGTGGTACTATGTTCCTCGAGCAGATCTACCAATGAGGAGTTCCAGAAGGTGGCTAGACCTCCTGAGGCTCCCCTGGCGCTTACGTCTATGCCTACTCCTTTTTTCCAGAAATTTTTGCTAGCCTAGATGGTCTCAGGATCCTCCATTTTTGTCTCCTGGATCAGAAGTACATCCGGGGAAGTCATTCTGACTAGATCTTTGACTTCTTCTTCTTTAGACTTACTTCCCAGCCCTTTGCAATTCCAGGACACATACTGCATTAAGAACCGGAGGGAGGGGGGGTGGCTCCTTTCGAAGCCTTGCCTTTTTTTGAGGATCTAGTTTCCATCATATCCGGGATGGTTTGCTGGACTCCTACTGTAACGTCCCTGTATGATTTCTCCTCCCTTTTTTTCCTCTCTAGCTTCCTTCCTCTAAGGGCCTTCTCAGGGGTTCCAACAGAGTTTTTGGTCTCTATGGCCCCCTCATATGAATCAGCTCCGGTTTCGGAGCCTAGAGAGATATGCTCCTCATCCGACTTCATAGGGTCTTCTGCGGGAGGGGTTCCATTGGCCGGAATCGGATTTTCTAAGGGTGGCAGGGACTAAGAAACTATATCGATGGGCTCTTTCACAGGTTCCTTTGGTTTTTCAGCAACTTCTTTTGATAGCTCCTTCAGAGGACTTGGATTTGAAGATGATAGTTGATTCGCCTACCCAGGCCTTGGATCTTTGGGTTTTGGGCCTGCTTTGCTTTTCTTAACCCTTTTCCATCCTTCAGCATCTTCCTTTTCTGGGATTTGGTTCTTTGGACAGTTCCTTTGAAAATGTCCATGCTCTTGACAGGTTCTGCATTTGAAGGGGAGGTGTTGATATTCCACTTTCTGGTAGTGAGACCAGGTGCCAACAGAAAGCTTCACAGCCTCCGAGAGCCCTGCCTCCAGGTCAACTTCTACACATATCCTAGCACAGTTGTATATGGACTTATTGTCTGCCTTATCAACGAATTTCCCTATTCCATTCCCTATCTTCTGTAGCGCTTCATAGTTCTAGCAGTGAACCAGGAGGTTGGGGAGCCTGACCCATACAGGTAACTCCTTGGGAAGGTCCACCGTGGGATCAAAATCCGGGGTCTAGCGGTTCAGATACAGCCCCTGGGTTCCCATAAAATATGGTCCATTTCTGAATATGAGATCCTTATCTTCCTTATTTATAAACTCAAAGAGAAAGAAGCCACTGTTCAAGGGGTAGCAGGTAACTCCTTGCTTGATATGGGGATTTTAGTTTCTTTGGATCCAATCGTCGGTGGTTTTTGCTAAGGGCCAAAGCCCCATGAACTGGCCAACCATCCCTCTCTCAGAGAGAGCAAGGGCTATCTTCACCGATTGCATCTCCGGCAGGGCGATTTCTGGGATTTCGTCTAGCTTTTTTATGAATTTTGGGACAGAGAGGGGGACTTTGCGCTTACCTTCGCTGGAAACTAGCCTCCTGAATGCGTCCACCTCTGAGGTCAGAGGGGGAGGGGCCGAATCCCCACCCCCAGGGGCGACCATGGCTGACTCTTGCTGAAACCCGAACCCTAGGCACTTCTTCTAACCCTAACGCTCTCCTCGTGCACTCTTAAAATGAACCGATAAAGATTCATTATTAATATAGTCTCATTTGATTATTTTATAGTTTCATTCTTAATATGGTTTCATTTGAAACACGAGAAAATATGTAAAGAAATAACACCCTAATGTTTATGTGGGAGAAACTTGAAAATCTAACATGATGTTGTATAAGTGTCATGAACACCTAAACAATAGGTGGCCAAATACGATCCCTTCTCCTAAGATGTTGTTTACCAATATTTGTCATCTTTGAGGTATAATACTATGCCTTGGCACTACCTTTGTGACTCTTGACTTTGAGAATAATTCTCAATTTCATCCCTATCGCTCCCTATACAATATGCAAGGTGTGGAAGTCCCTTGTTATCGCTCCTCACACCACTAGAGAGAATGGCCCCATCCCTCCTTGCACCAATAGAGAAAGAGATAGCCTCAAAACCTTTGTATCTAATTAGTTTCCAGGAGATTCCTATGATGATTTGGATCCACATGCCACAAGCATAGAAACTCACAACCCAACTCAAATGTGACAAGCCCCAAGAGTCTAGATTCATTCCATTTTCCTCCTCCATACATTTATATAATGAAATCAATTCAAGGTAGAAAGGAGAGATTGAAGAGAGTATTGTTATGTTGTTGGATTCCATAATGAATCCTTGTACCTCGCAATGAGATCACTTTGTGTGTGATTGAGATCAAGGAAGGATTGGAAGAAGAAGGTTGAAGAAGACTTGCATCGTGACTCAAGGTATGTGCATGATGTATATTTATCATTGATTATATATAGTTATATTCATTTACCCCCCTCCATCTCATGTCTAAATTATTATTTGCATTCTTTCTTATGATTGTATATGTTATGTGTGGAGGATTTGATCTATCCTTGAGTACATTAGGTTAAAGATATAGTTTGTAAATTGTTTTCTTTGATCTAATTTATATCTTGTTAAGTGTTGGTGCTTGAAAGGAATTAAGAAGGGCATTGTTTTTTATTGTGTGTAGGTATCAAGTGCAAAGGAGCTTAATCAAAGTCTACCATATCTACACTAGAAAGGGATCTACATCAATGAACATCACTCGCGGCAAGGTGAGTTATATTTCTGCCTCCTCTTTCTATGTGGTATGCAAGAAAGATAGGTCTACACCCCTTCATATAGGTCTACACTCCTTTTGTCTTGGATCAAGGGAAATATATCCAAGGGACATCCATTATGTCCACAAAGGGGAAATCCTCACAAACGAAATTTGTGACTCCATTATAGAACAAACTTGTGATATTTTCCTAGTTTGATTTGAAAAAAAAATTAACTTGTTTCACTCAACCTTTTGAATGTTATTTTGATCTCTATGGCATGCATCGACGTTGTCTAGGTCATTCACAACCCTAGAACCTTCCAGGTCTAAACCCAATTACATTTTTTCCTTTTATAGTGTTATCTCCCTCTCCAGTGAAACACATAGCTATAGTATCCCTCCCTATCAATGTTTAGACGATGATAGCTTGGTTTATCCCTCCCTACACAACCTGTGGGAGCGATAGTCTCTTGTAGGTGAAGATTTTTTCATTTTCTTGCAATTTCTCTCAGGTCTGGGTTGTTTTTTTGTTTTAGGGGGATGATCATGGTTTATTTGCATCATCATTACACCTATATAATTCCCTCTTTCTCATTTGAGTATTAGATCTATTTATCTTTCTTTCCATTCGTTGTTTCTTATTCACATCCTCTTAAATAAGTGAATAGCAATATGATTTGGGTTTCTTGGTCTACTAGTGATCTTCTAATACTATTGGAACTTATTGTGTTGCTTGTTTATCTATGTTTCAAGTGATATCTAAATAATATTCTATTTCCTACAATGATCTCTTGTCATTGGTTTGGGTTTTCTTGTGATCATGCAACATAGTGGTATAAGTGAACAATGACCTTTACTTATATTTTCAACCCTATTTATTTTGTTTGAAAGTATGCTTGGCATATTTCTTTCTTTACATTCATCAATTTCCATATTAGTGAGCAAAAAAAAAATGAAAAAGTGCATTTTTTCATCATCTTTTAGGGTTGAGTTGTTGGTTTTATAAGCGTTGTTTGGACTACATTGTTTTGATGTCATCATATTGAAAAGATTGTTTGGTTGGAATTTCCACTGGGAGTGTTTGAATGGATGAACATTGCCTTTCTGAAAAATAAAAACTCTCTTCCCTTATCTTAAAAGGTCTTAATCGAAGGAAAAATTGCATTTGCAAGAACCTTTGCAATCTTTCTTTTGAGAGTCAAGAAGAGTCAAAACACCATCAAGTTCACTTCATCTCACTTTTGAGTAATCAACAACCATAAAATGAACAGTACTTAATATTAATTAGACATCGTTTTGTTCATAGCAAACCAACATTAGTTTAGATTCTAAGGCCTTGAATAGGATTGGAGAGTAAACTCTCCAAGACCACGAAAACGCAACTAGAGTCACTAAATAGAGTAAAATCCATTAGTAACAAAGGGTACTTTCCAAGAAAGTGTTTCTTACACAAGATTCAAGCACGATGTTAATCCAAGAAAATAGAAGAGATATCCTCTATCTTCCTGTTTGGTGGGGCTATCACATGTACAAGGGTTTTGGAAGAGTGGCAAGTCCTCGGGGTGACACCTCTCTCTCTAAAGATTCAGGTCCAAGAATTGTGTCTTGCATTCCCTACCCATATGTGTAGTCTTGACTTATGATTGTGCCAATGAATTGTCATTCATGAAGTTGTAAACATAGTTGTTTTTCCTCAGTACCTACACGAGTGATTATAAGTGGGAAGTGCATATGGTACCTACGACAGACACATAATCATCCACCTTTTCTCCCTAGAAGGGTTCCCATCTTCTTGAGGGTACTTTCACGTTGGGTTTCCAAGCATGAGAGGTTGATGTAACTATATGTCGCCTCTTTGTTGGTGGATTGACACCCCACCTCCGAAAGAGTCCCTTGATCCATTGGTTTTCCTATTTATAGCCTAGTTTTTTGCTAGGGGTGTGTTACTGGTTTTATATGTATTTGGCCATAGAATTTTATTTTTCTTTTGTAGAAATCTAATATTTCACAATTGTTGATTTACTAATTTTCCAAACTCAATGAATCTATGCTATTTCTCTTATAGAGGAAGTACCACCATCCATTAGATGATGAGTCAACTCTTCTACAAAGGGTAGTTAAACCATCGATTATTGTTGGCCTTTCGATGTCTCTTTGACCCCGGTTTAGTCCCTTCCCTCTTGCGCACAGAAAATCCCAAGATATCAGCCCGACATAGCAAATCCCAGTCGAAAACACATGCGACGTAGATGCAATCTCACTCGAGATATCTTTCTATGGGTAACTTCCAGAACTAGGTTTCCACAGTTGGGTGGGGGTTTGCATCTTTTAGCCTATCGCCAAGGTTCTCAACTGAAATCTATGGATGGATTATGTATACTTACTATACGCAAATGGGCACTAACACACTCTCTCTCTCTTGCAAATAATGCATCTTTGACCCCAGTACAACATAGATACATTCAACTTATAACAATGCGACTAATGTATATAAACCCATTCATAAGAAAATACATAAGCATTCATTCACAACAACATATACACATGTGACTTAAAGAAATTCAACATTTACACATAAAACACAGAATCTAACGTGGAAACCCATCTAGGAAAAACCACAAAGGTGCTCTTCATCTGGCATGATAAATATATGGCACCTTTGGCCTGCACAGTAATCTACAGACTCTGCTCTAGATATTTCTTACTTATCTTTACAGGGTCATATTTCTTCTCATGCTCTCTTCTCTGCTATCTCCAGTCTTTCTCTACTTGACTCTACTACCAATCTACACATTTCCTGGATCGACTCGGTCTCTTCTACACTTCTACGCACTCAGCTGCAGATTCTTGACTCAATGCACTTAGCAAAACTAACAGATAACAATAACTAGGGGGGTTAGGTGCAGTTGGATGAGTTGGGGAGTGAGAGAGAGTGGAGGAGGGGGGATGTTAGTGGTAGGGGGAGACAGATGTATGTGTGTGTGAGAGAGAGAGAGAGGGAGAGATAGAAAGAGAGGGGGG
>LPNX010708781.1:531072-573837 GCA_001517045.1 Pseudotsuga menziesii
TTATAGTCTTACAAAACACATGCGTGTTTTGCATTAATATAACATGTGCACGTTTATCTTTGGCGAGAACACAAATTTGAGTTTAAACAAAACACGAGCGCGTTTAGTGCCACTATGGACAAGCCTCCACCCATGCTGGTGTGGCATTCCTATGCCTATGTGTCTACTTCAAACTTTACTTCGGATTCATCATGCTTATGCCTTGGAGTATGATAAACCATGGCTAATTGAGCATTATATCCAAATTTCCAATATGCTTGTGTTTAGCCATTGATTACAGTGTGTTGCACACCTCCATTTTTTATGAAATTTTAGAAACGGATATGGCTTTTTTTACAAATTCCAAATATGTAATTTTTAACAAAAATATATAATTTTTTTCTATTTTTTTCGTATTTATCTTGTGTCATCACTCCTCATCTCAAAAAACAAATTGTTAATGTTTCATCCATAACTCTTTCGTTTCTCAACCATTTTGAAAAAAAATGGTATGGTGCACTAAAGAACATCGACCTCTACATGATATAAAAAACCTCGTTTCCAAATAATTGCAATAAGACATTCAAATGTTGCACCCACTATTGACATACTTTTTTCGAGGTTTGATCACTTAGATAATTGAAAATATATATATTTTATTTTTATTTTTGGAAAAATAGTCGTGCACTAGTACTATCTATTCTCTATATGTCTACCAATTTTCATAAGTTGATTCCATCATTTAGGCATTCAAAGGCTGCACCCACAAAACATATACCTTATAATTTGTCCTAAAAATAAACAGTTCCCATTAAAAAAGATCTAACTTTAGATAGTTAAGAACATTTTCAATAGAAAAAAATTATATATTTAGAAATGCCATTCAATTTCCTACATTTCATTTTTTTTAATCATCGCAAGATTCATTTTGTAAGTGTCTCAAAATATCCATGTAAGTTGATGGATTCTTGTTTTTTCAGTTTTCTATTGCATCTAACGTGTCAAAAGAGACCCTCATTAGCTTGCACACACCCACCTACATGATCATACTGAGCCTCACCATTTTTAGCCCTAAATCGTGCCTTGTTGTCTAGCAAGCTGGGATCATAACCATGTATGTGACTTTCTCTTCTTCAACCTACAATTCGAACGCAAGATGTCTTATTTTGAGGTCACGATCTCGGATCATGATTACGTTTTTGAGGAGTTTCAAGGAGATCACGATGGTGTGAGTTATATCCTTCACAGAATGAGCTTGAGAAATCACAACAGTTCGAGTTTCCTGAGTTCTAAAAGTATAGGCCCTTCCTATTATCCTCCTCCATCAAACTATAAACACAAGGCATGTTGAGGGTAAGGATTCATCAAGAGAAATAGCACCCAAATGCTACTAAAATCCAAAAAGAGCCTCTTCTTTTCTACATGAATATCCATTGAGAAATCCCAACCTTTGGTTATAGTTCAAGAAGGAGATTGGATCAAGGAGCCAAGATCTCCTCTATCATGGGTCAAGGAGAAATTGTAAATTGATCTATAATAAATATACATGTTGATGGTTTCCCCATTCATTTTATTTTTATGTCTATGTTTCATGATTGATCTAGTTATTTCATTATATGATTTGATCTAACCTATGCATTGATAAAATATTGGAAGAAGTATATTTTCTTTGAATCTTTGTATGCATGAAGCATATGTTAGAGGTTGGAGTACATGATATCTAGGGACTACATCAACCGGGACATACGAAGGGAAACCATCCAGTAGTAAAGTATGCTTCATCCTTTAGTATATTTTGCATAATTGGAAAGAAACTACTGACATAGCATCCTACTACATGTCTTGGATATTGAGCACACTCAAGGGTTATCTTACCTATCCGCAGGGAATATTTCTCCATAATACCCACTGCTTTCCATAATTTACTTAGTACCCCAAGCCTCACATGAGAATAAATATAATGTACAAACCAACACAGGAGCCATCTTGTCCATCTGCAAGGAGGAAGATATTGCATGTAGGTCATACCAATAGATCCTTAATTCACTTTCTTTCAACATTTGTCAAATTGAGGAACATTTAACTCACCACCTAACTCCATGATTTCCAGGGGATAAATGTGTTCTAGAATGCCACACCACCTGAATCCGTAGACCCTTTCATCATGCTTGCCTAGGTCGAACATTATGGAAATTATTTATTTTTTTTTCAGGAAGAAAAAATCTTGTCCTTGTTATTATTATTAAGAATCAAATGGCATCTAAAGCGTCGTCCCAAGCATGGGTTACATCCATGAGAGTATATCACTCATACAAGAATAAGTCACTACCAGAGGCAGTCGGGGGGACAATGGTGTATCAACAGAGAATGTGTTCCCATCAGTGTACTGTCTCATCATATAGAGGATCTGTCTCTTCAAACCATATCTATTGTGAGCCAAGGAGATCAGAATAGCTAACAAAAAGAGCCTGCTCCAAGAGCAGCTAATAAACCGATAGATAGGGGAGTAAGCTCCCCAAACAAGTATCAAAAGAGCTGGAAAGTATCATATGTGACCAAAAGGTCCTCAAAAAAATCTGAGAAGCAGCCAAAACTTGGAGCCAAAGTAAGAGTAGTTTTAGAGAGGCGGTCTGCAATCCGATTGTGTTCACGGTAGATATGGCTGAATGACAGATTAGGAAAGCATGTGAAAACCTTTCGAGTTTCCCTACACAAATGGTAGAGGTCTAGAGGGGAAAGAGCAGTGGATCCCTTTTCCCAGTTGATGATGACTAAAGAGTCACCAAATATGTGGGTTAAGGGAATCCTCGTCATATGGGAGGTAAGAAGAAGGGCCCATAGGCCGAGCAGTTCTGCTTTTGTGTTGGAGCCATTTTCAACCCCCAGCGCAAACTCAAAGGAGTGTGACTCATTTAGGTATAAGCAGTATCCAACTCCACCAACATTTTTTGTAGAAGCCCCATCAAAAAATCCACAGGGATATAACATGCATGGAAGAGGCCCAATCTCTCTGGTCTTTTTAACTTTGACAGTAGGAGGAGAATATAGTTGCATAGAATATGAGATCTAGTGCAAAATGCTCAAGACAGTCAGTTTCTTTCCCTCAAAAATATATAGGTTCTGAGCTTTCCAAATGGCCTACATAATATGGAAAGGAATAGTACTATGTATAGAGTACCTTGAAAATTTTTCTATCCATTTATCAATGAACAAGACGAGAGAATCCGATCGAGGAGGAGGAGTTAAATGGAACTGTTCACAGATGAGAGAAAATACATTCTTCCAGACAGTGCAGTGAGAAAAGATATGCAGGACAGACTCCTCCTCTGCATTGCATAGAGCACATATTCCCAGACCAAGCCAACCTCATTTCTGAAGATTATCCCAGGTAAGTATTTTATTCCTCAATACCAGCCAGATAAAGCATCCAATTTTCCTAGGAAGTGTGCTGGACCACAAATATGAGTGAAGCCTGCTACCAAACGAGGGAGAAAATGATTTCACAATGCATTCATAAACTAATTTGGCTAAGATGGATCCATCCTATTTGTTAAAGGCCCATAAAAGAGTATCAGATTGTGAAGAGAGATGAATACCACAGAGTTCCATACCCCTCGTATATGTTGAAATACTGTAACTTCAAATATTCTATATGTATATTTTGTGGTCCCCGATGGTCCTACCAGGAGAACCACTTGTATTACTTTCTACCCCGATGCTTCTAATCGGAAGAACTAATAAGAGTCATGAGGTAGTCCCCTCTAATTTTAAAGGTGGGTCATTAGCACCCCAGTGTGGTTGCTTGAGCCTACATGTGTAACTCGAGCCTACATGTTGGAATGAATAATTAAACTAAATGAATGAATATAAATAGAGGTGTGGTGCTCCTCATTTGAATCACACACTCTCACTTGTGTAGCACATTAGTGGAGAAGAGAGAAGTAGCTAGAGAAGGAGGAGGATCAGGCTTTGATCTCCTTGTTGGTTTTACCTTTTATCTTTTGGGGCATCTATATTGAGGAATCTTTTTCTAGGTTTTTCCCTTTAGGTTTTTCCCAGGATAAATCTTTGTGTTCTTTTTGTATGGTTGTGCCTGTCTATCTTTCAGTGACCCTGTTTATATGCTTTTGCTATGAAATTGAAATGAAATACTAAGGATCTAGCTTAGCATATGAAAATTCAACATGGCATCAGAGCCACCCTGAAAGAAGACATTTTGTAGCTATAGAAGCTAGGGCTTCTTAATTTTTGGTTCTCTCTCCACAATCGATCAGCAAAAGAAGGCTAGGCTGACTCTCCATTGAAAGGCGCATCTTTCTGTCGAAACGAAATTCAATTCCAAGCATTTTCAGTTTTCGGTGCGAGAAATTAGGGCTTTCTATAGAAGAAGAATTTTTGAGTGAGCCTAGCATAGGATTGCTCTCCTCATCAAAATCGAACTTTAGAGACCTGGATCAAGAATTTTGGTTGGGTGAAACTTCAGGAAAGTCAAACCCTAGTTTAACCCCAAGCTAGAAAAACCCTAAATACTAAAAATGATAAGTTTTGGTCCATTCACTATATCTCTGGATTGGCGTAAGATCGGGATCAAAAATTGCAAAGGTTGAAGATAAAATCCTGATGTACAATTTGTCCAAAATTCAGCCTTAGATTTGCTATATTCTGGGAGATATGATCCCTCCAAGTTAGGGTTCTAGTCTCTTCCAGGATTCATCCCTAAACAGGACACCTGGGGAGAATTGCTATATCTTGGGCTTAAAAGGTCCAAATGAAATTTTGGAATATGTTACAGAAATAGCACGTACTGTACTTTTTGTGGTCTAAGTTTTGGACTCATAATATGAAACAGTGACATGTGAAAGTCCATACAACTTCGTTGTTCTGAAAAGTCCTGTAATAGGTCACCTTGGGAAAATGATCATAAGTCCCAATTGGTGAAACCAATTCTGATGAAACCTATGGTATTGGAATAGGAAAATGCAAGGGTACCTTAATATGAAGTTTTAGACATAGAGGAGCATAAATTTAGAAGATATCATAGAAACAGTATCAGTCATTTCTGCGGGAGAAATTGGAAAACTAGGGCTTCCTGTTCCGGGAGCTTACCTCCACAGTTTTCAGAAAAGGAGTACATTGGACAGCTCAGCTTGAAGAGATATATATTTATATCTGATCAGATATGAAATATTCCAAGTGTTGAAAATTAGGTTTTCTCTGACAAACCCTAGATCAGCCAGCTCCAGAACCAGGACGGACACCTCAAATAGGTAAGATCTAATCTTTTGCTATTTCCATTTGAGGTTCTCATCAGCTTGATGATAAGCTTGGTGAAGTTGACAACTTCCAAGCATGGAAGTATTTGATCTCTCTGAAGAAAATGAATTGGACACCTACATGAGTAGAGACGTTCCAGTTCCAAAGAGAGATGAGGCTCAAAGCCTTACACCAAAAGAACTTGGTCAAGAAGATCATTGTTGATTCAGTCACAGATCAACTTGTACCACAAGTGTCTTCCCTAAAGACACCGAAAGAAATGTTTGATTCCTTGACCAAGCTATTTGAAGGAAACACATACATCAAAAGATGACCTTAAGAAACAAATTGGTGATAGCCACCTTGAATGGCCTCCCAAGATCATGGGATTACTTTCATGCAAGGAATGTGTGCCAAAAGGAAGTGATTACTTTCAGCTGACTCTGGGAAGAAGAAGAAGATGGGAGCAATTGAAGATCAAGCTCTCACCATTCAAAGAAGATCCCTCAAGTGATGAGGAATATGAAGAACTCAATTCTTGAAGAACCTCTTATCCATATTATCATTTGATAAGAAATGATGATGTCATGAATGAAGAAGATGATGAAGTAGAAGGATCAAGAAGGAGTCTACCCATGAAACGAATAAAAGATAAGTATTCAATTGTCATTTCATGATATTGTTTTGTTATATTCAGTTGATGTGTTATGCATGATAGACTGGTTGCATTAATGACAGTAGTGAGATATGGATGAATGTTGTGTTGGCTAAACAGTTGCATGATGCATAAGAATTTGTCATTATGCATATGTTTTATGAAATAGTTCTAACCATGCAACTGGTGCATTTGAATTGTAGGAAAGGTCCTGTACACCCACCTACAAGAAAAGAAGGATGAGACTTTTTCCGAAGAACAAGTGATGACAATTCAATAAACATGAATCTGAAGCTCCCAGTGTCAGAGACATCATGACAAAGGAAATAGCTTCAGAGAGCAGTAGATCCACCTCAAAGGATGAAGTCCACCATGGCTATGAAAGAAGCTATGATCAAAGAGTAACAATTGATCATGAGGAATGATGTATTTGATATGGATTCAAGACATAAAGGGAAGTACGTAGTACCTTCCATATGGATCTACAAGAACAAGTGTACAAAGCAAGGTTCGTGATTTGCCTCAGAAAGAATAGACTATGTCATGACATACTCTATCGACAAGTATATATCAAGCATAGAACCACTTGTACAGAATGAAGAGGGAAGATGATACTCCACTTCAGGGAAGATGACAGCTTCCTGATGGATCGAGACTTTACCAAGAGTAAAGTGGGTTCCAACCTTCAAGGTTGAATGCAGAAGACTAGGATATGTTGATGACTTGACAAGACGAACTCATGGAAGATGTTATGGTGAAAGAATACTAGAATGATGTTTGGGATATAGTACTCAAACTAGAAAGCAAGAATGTGGTATCTTCCAAATGGATTTGCAAAATAAAATATGTTACTGATAGAAGTAAGGAAAGACTTGTGGCTAGAGGTTTCTATCAGAAAGAGGGAATTAATTCTGAAGAGACACATACTCCAAGAAGCAAGGTACACTTCCTTCATAACTATCATGGTAGTTTCTTCCATGATGAAGTAAAGACAAGCCTTCCTTAATGGTATGATTGAGGAAGATCTTTACATCAAATAGTCACAAGGATTTGAAGTTGAAGACAGATGGACTCATGTATGCAAGTTGAAGAAGGCCCTCTATGGCCTGAAGCAAGCTCCCAGAGCTTGGTATGGAAGAATAGATAGTTTCCTGACAAGAATGGGCTTTGCCTAGAGTAAAGCCAATCCTAACCTTTACTACAAGGTTGTAGAAGATGAACCTATCATACTATTATTATATGTGGATGATCTATTTTTTACAGGGAATGAGAAACAAATTGTAGAATGCAAGAAGAATTCCGTTGAATAATTTAGACCTTGGTCTAATACTTTATTTCCTAGGTCTGGAAGTATGAAGAAATTTTTCTCAATCAGGGAAAGTATGCAGTGGAAGTCTTGAAAAGATTTGATATGTTTGAATGAAAAGCCATGGCCACACCCATGGATTCCAACCTGAAGTTATTAGCCAATGACTCTTCATAGTTATTGGATGTGACTCAATACAGACAGATTATTGGGTCATTAATGTACTTAACAAATACCAGATTAGACATTTGTTTTGTTTTGAACACCTTGAGTCAATATCTAGTTCAACCTAGATGGGTTCACCTGATAGCCGCAAAACATGTGATGAGATATCTTAAAGGGACTATAGACTTTGGTCTATACTATGATGGAAACCATGACTACAGATTATATGACTACACAGATGCAGATTGGGCTGGAAGTATCACAGACAGGAAAAGCACATCAGGTAGATGATTTTGTTTGGGGACTGCTATGAGTTCATGGTTTAGTAGGAAACAGTCCAGTGTTTCTCTTAGCACGGCTGAAGCAGAATACATAGCAGATTGCTCTGCTAAGTTGTGAAGCCATATGGCTTCGGAAGCTGATATCATGTCTCTTTGACCTGAATATGGATTCTACAATGATTCTATGTGATAACCATAGTTGTGATGACAGAGAACCCTGTGTTCCATTGTAACACATAGAAATCCGGTATTTTTGTTTTTCATACTGTAGATGCAGATGATGGTGATTCAGTATTTCTATATTGAATATAGAGATGATGATGTTTCAGTATCCCCATACTAATGATATATATGATGATGATTTCAATATTCTCATACTGAAGATATAGAAGATGTTTTTGTATTTACATAATGTAGATGCAGATGATGGTGATTCAGTATTTTTGTACTGAATATAGAGATGATGACGTTTCAGTATTCCCATACTGAAGATATAGATGATGTTTCAGTATTTACATACTGTAGATGCAGATGATGGTGATTCCATATTTCTATATTGAATATAGAGGTGATGATGCTTTCAATATTTCTATACTGAAGATATAAATGATGATGCTTTCAGTATTTACATACTGGAGATACAGATGGTGATAGTTCAGTATTCACATACTGAAGATTTAGATGATGATGTGCTAACGAAGCCTCTGTCTCAAGTAAAGTTCGAACACTTTTGAGACAAGCTTGGTGTTGTTCGGAAAGACCTTCCCCGAAAGGGGGAGTAGTGATGTTGCAGTGGGATTGTATCATCCCTAGGCACTTTCCCTAAAGTGATCCGGTGACCTCGGTCCTTGAGAATGAAGAGGGATCGTATCATCCTGGGTCATCTATCCAGAAGATATCTGGTGACCTCGGTCCTCGAGAATGAAGAGGGATTGTATCATCCTGGGACATCTGTCCAGAATAGATCCAGTGAATTCAGTCCTCGAGAATGTAGTGGGATTGCATCATCCTTGAAATTCAATTCAGAAAGGTATCTGGAGGCTTCGATCCCTGAGAATGTGGCAGGATTGTATCATTCTTGAACCTCAGTTCAGAATAGATCCGGTGACTTTGGTCATCAAGAATGTGGTAGGATTGTATCATCCGTGAACTTCGGTTCATAATGGATCCGGTGACTTCGATCATCGAGATGGTGGTAGGATTGTATCATCCATGAACTTCAGTTCAGAATGGATCCAGTGACTTCGGTACTCGAGAATGTGGTAGGATTGTATCATCCGTGAACCTCGGTTCAGAATGGATATGGTGACTTTGGTCATCGAGATGGTGGTAGGATTGTATCATCCGTGAACCTCAGTTCAGAATGGATCTGGTGACTTCGGCCATCAAGATGGTGGTAGGATTGTATCATCCGTGAACCTCGGTTCAGAATGAATCTAGTGACTTGGGTCATTGAGATGGTGGTAGGATTGTATCATCCATGAACCTTGGTTCAGAATGGATCTGGTGACTTCGGTACTCAATAACGTGGTAGGATTGCATCATCCTTGGACTTAGTCCTAAAGTGATAGGGACTGATTATCCCGTAATCAATCCGGTGACTTCGGTTTTCGAGAATGTGATGATGATGTTTCTGATCGAAAGATCAGAGTATGATGATGATGATGTTTTTGATCGAAAGATAAAAGTATGATGATGATGGTGTTTCTGATCGAAATATCAAAGTGTGGTGATGATGATATTTTGATGATCGAAAGATCAGAGTATGATGATGATGATGATGTTTCTGATCGAAAGATCAGATTATGATGATGATGATGATTGAAAGATTAGAGTGTGATGATGATGATGTTTTGATGATGATGTTTTGATGATGATATTCCTGATCGAAATATCAGAGTATGATGATGATGATGTTTCTGATCGAAAGATCAGAGTATGATGATGATGATGTTTCTGATCGAAAGATCAGAGTATGATGATGATGACGTTTTGATGATGATGTTTCTGATCGAAAGATCAGAGTGTGATGATGATGTTTCTAATTGAAAGATCAGAGTATGATGATGACAATGATGCTTTGATGAAGATGTTGTTGCTGATCGAAAGGTCAAAGTGCTGAAGTTGTTGTTGATCAAAAGGTCAAAGTGCTAAAGATATTGCTGCTGATCGAAAGGTCAAAGTGTTGAAGATGTTGTTGCTGATCGAAAAGTCAAAGTGTGATGATGATGTTGTTGATATTGTTGATTGTAAGATCAGAATATGTTGAATATTTTGTTGCTAATCAAAAATTCAAAGTACTAATGATGATGCTGCTGATATTGCTAATCGTAAAATCAGAATATGATGATGATGATGTTGCTGTTAAAAAGGTCAAAGTGTTGATGATGATGTTGTTCAAAAAGGTCAAAATGATGAGGATGATGTTAGTGATATTGCTGATCGAAAGATCAGAATATGATGATGATGATGATGTTGTTCGAAAGGTCAAAATGATAAAGAAGTTGTTGTTGATCAAGACAGTCAAAGTGTTGCTGAAGACTAAAGATTGAAGATGAAGACTACATGATGTTGAAAATCTTCCAATGATTTATAGATGTGTTACCTTGATGATGTTGATGATGTTCTCTCTCTATCTCCTATTGTTGTTGTTGTTGATGTTGTTGTAGAATACCCTTCTCGTTAAGGGGGAGTGTTGAAATATTGTAACTTCGAAGAATATTCTATATGTATCTTTTGTGGTCCCCGATGGTCCTACCGAGAGAAATACTTGTATTACTTTGTACCCCGATGCTTCTAATCAGAAGAACTAATAAGAGTCATGAGGTAGTCCCCTCTAATTGTAAAGGTGGGTCATTAGCACCCCAGCGTCGTTACTTGAGCCTAAATGTGTAACTCGAGCCTACATGATTAACTCGAGCCTACATGTTGGAATGAATAATTAAAGTGAACGAATGAATATAAATAGAGGTGTGGCGCTCCTCATTTGAAGCACACACTCTCACTTGTGTAGCGCATTAGTGGAGAAGAGAGAAGTAGCTGAAGAAGGAGGAGGATCGGGCTTTGATCTCCTTGTTGGTTTTACCTTTTATCTTTTGGGGCATCTATATTGAGGAAGCTTTTGCTGGGTTTTAACCTTTAGGGTTTTCCCGGGATAAATATTTGTGTTCTTTTTGTATGGTTGTGCTTGTCTATCTTTCAGTGATCCTGTTTATATGCTTTTGCTATGAAATTGAAATGAAATACTAATGATCTAGCTTAGCATATGAAAATTCAACAGTATATGCTTCCCAGTCATCTTTCCAAACCCCATCTATACACAAATCCTCTGACGAGTACCAGTAATGTTGCGAATCCGGTAAAGTATTGCGATCCTGTGAAAGGGTATTGATATCCAAATCCTCCAGGAAGATTCTCAATCCGTCCGGAAGAGAGAGAGAGGAAGGGACACCAATGACCGGATCAATGCCTATTAATACATCTTTACCATTTCCCACTTGCCAAGAAAGATGACATCCCAGCCAAGGAAGAGTCTGAAGAAATCCCTTCCAGATAATAGAGACCCCAAGAGTACTAAATATTTTCCCTCTGAGCCATGCCACCACCGAGAGGTGTTTCATATATTTATTGGTGAGAACCCAATGCCATGGTCCATTGTTCATCATAACCAACCAGAAGTTCTTAAGATGCAATTCTATGCTAAACCAGTACAAATTTTTTATCCCCCATCCCTCATTCTCCTTCGACCACGTGAGACCACGGAAACTTCACATAGTGAACCTCTTACATAGCACGTACGATCGTGGGATATTAAAGGATACCCTTAATTTCCAGAGATATTGACCCAAACTCTTTTTGTTGAAACCCCCTCCCAATACTTAAAACCTCCTACCCACCCCTTTTTATACCTCAATCCTTATAAACCACCCTACCCACCCCCACCTTAAACCCCTCACCCCCCCCAATACCTGCAATATATTGGTTCAATTTTTTATAATTTTAAAACCCACAATATGAACCAATGTTATAGGATATTGGTCAACAAGTGAAGACCCCATGCGTGAGACTTTGCCAATTAACCAAATGATACATGTGGTTTTTTTCAGTTGATCCCCATAAAAAGGAAAATGTGATGCTCCTAAGCTTATGCAGGATAGATACAGGGATGGGAGCTAATCCCAACCAATAAATCAAAATATTGGAAAGTACATACTATACAAGTATCAAACAACCTCCCAATGAGAGTAACTTGTGAGTCCAGTGACCAATCCTTTTCTCATATTTATGAATCAGCCAATTCCAATCACTTACCCTGTAGCTCAATGGTTTTATGAAGTAACCAAGGTACTTAAAACCAGAAACAATCGGCTCCATTTGATATGGAAGGACCCTGGAAATGTCCATGAAAATATATGCATCTATATTATTGTATAGAAAGCAAGATTTATCCAGACTAATACACATCCCAGAGGCCTTGCAGAAGGTACTAAGTATAACATCAAAGGAAATCCATTCTTGTAATGTGCCAGTACCCATTAATATTACATCATCCACAAAAAGGAGGTGGGTGAGAGCAAGTGAGGAAGAGATCTGAATACCTCGAATGAGACCATGTTCCCTAGCATCAGTGATTAAGAGGCTGAGACCTTCGATAACAAGGATGAAGAGCAATGGGGATAAAGGGCAGCCTTGTCTAATGCCACAAGAAGTAGAGAAAAACTTCAAAGGGGTACCATTGATCAGGACAACAAAGTTTGCAGAGGTGAGGCATCCCATAATCCAATTAACTACCAAGAGTGGAACCCCAATCTGGATCAAAATGAGACGGATAAAAGACCAATTCACACGGTCAAAAGTCTTAATCAAGTCCAGTTTGAGGATAAAGGTGCTGACATGTCTCAAAACGTCGTGCTTTTGAGACATGTGCTGGCCTCTTGGTCCAGGCCTCTTTCCATGGTCTGCCTACACCTTTAGCCATCCTTAATGTATATGGCCCCTATCGAGATCGTGAACTTTTCTGGGAAAAGGCCCACAGAGGGGGTATTCTCAGCACTTCGAATCTTGTCTTGGGTGGGGACCTTAACCTGACTCTAAAATCATCAAATATTTGGGGGCAGAAGGCTTTCCTAATCCCCACTCACTTCACTTCCTGTCCCTTTTTTACTCGGTGGGACTTGTGGATATTTCTCCTCCTAATGTTGGTCCTACATGGAGGAATGGACGTGCGGGTGCTAAGGGAATCAGTAAAATATTAGACAAATTTTTAATTTCATCCTCCTTGATCCTGTCCTTAGGGGTGCATAGGGTGTGGACTCATTGTGACGATATCTTTGACCACTATCTGATATGCTTCGAATGGAACAAACAAAGGGGGTCCTGTAACTATCCATTTAAATTTAATCATTCTTGGCTCAATGATCCGGAATTTACTCAATGGCTATCTCAGAGGTGGCCTACTCTCAACCCTGGGGACTCTGCTCTCAACCTTAACTCCCTTTATCATAAGTTGCGTTCTCTCAAGATGGAATTAAAGGTTTGGATTAAGGACAAGTAGGCTAAGATGGAATATGAGTCGAAATGTATTGACAATGCTATCGTATCCCTTCTTTCAATCTCTACTAATGGTATCCTCTCCATTGAGGATATGGAGTCCTTGACCCTTCTTAGATCTGACAAGAAGAAGATCTTGGAGCACTATCTGTTGACTTGGAAACTTAAAAGAAAAACGAAATGGGCACTGTTAGGTGATTCGAACACCAAATATTTCCACATGTTGGCTTCGGGGAGAAGGAACTAGAACTCAATTTGGTCTCTGTATGATGATGATGGTAATTTCTATAAAGATGAGGTAGCTCTTAAACAACTGGGTCAGACACATTTCGCTCATATTTTCCAAGATGATAGGAATACTTGTTTGTTGGATTAACTTAAGGTTGTCATGCTTTATCCTAAGATGATATCCGATGAGAATGCTTATAGCCTCATTTGCCCCGTTACTCTGAAGGAAATTGAGTGTGCTCTAAAAAATTTTAAAAAATATAGGAGCTCCGGCCCAGATGGTTGGCCTGTCGAGTTCTACTTGCACTTTTCCGATCTCATGGGTCATGAATTATTGTCCACATTTGATTCAGCAAGGGTATCGGGATTTATCCCTCCCTCCCTGAACTCAACCTTCCTTGTGCTGATACCTAAAAAAGATAATCATTCTTCTTTTGTTGATTTCAAGCCCATATCCTTGTGTAATTTGCTGTATAAACTAATCTCAAAAGTCATTGCTGTTAGGATCAAGCCTTTTCTGGACTCTAGTATCTCCCAAGAACAATATGGCTTCCTAAAGAACTGTCAAATTGTTGAGCCTATTGGTATTGTTCAGGAGACTCTCCATACTGTTAAAACATGGAAATTATTTCTTAGAAGGAGGCACTTCCCTCTATATATATATATATATATATATAACAAAAATGTAACATATGAACCATTACCAAAACAAATTATTTTACAAATCATACTTGCAAACATAATGCCACATCATATGCAAATAGTTTGCTTTCTAATATATCCGCAATTAAACTTGGAATGCGGACTTAAACTTCTTCACTCTACTTGTGCCACGTCCCTTATAGTTAAGGATTATACTATAAGAATTAAACTAATGAATAAGCAGAACTTGTCCCCATGAGGCATATTAGCTCGTTTAATAACTAGAATAAAAACCAAAGCATCTCATTTTGAGGGAATTTTGTTTTTTCATGTTCTCCAGGGGCTCAATCCTTAAGAGGATATTCAAGCCAAACATGCCTCAAGACTGAGTGAAGGCATTTAAAAAGAAAAGGGGCGTCTTATTTCATAAGAACCCCCAATTCTTTATCTACTTTGATGGAGTATATGTTATGATTAATGGAAAAATCATGAGAAGAAACATGTATAAGGGAATTCAATAGAAGAGGGGCGTCTTATTTCATAAGAACCCCTAATTATTTATCTACTTTGATGGATTATATGTTATATTTAAAGGAAAAATCATGAGAAGAAGCATGTATAAGGGGCCAGGGCATTCAAATCCCTTGAATGTGATCATATAAGGATGATTGCAGTTGAGTGCACTCTTTGTATGCCATCACACATAACAATAGCTCTCCCTTTCCATCATTTTGAACACTCTTTGTATGGTATCACACATAACAATAGCTCTCTATTTCCATCATTTTGAACGGGATAAGTTAAATCACAGCCTTGCAAGTGGGATAATGGATTTTTGTTTGGGTGTTAGATGGTCAGTTAATATTGATGGGTTTCCCTTGGCATCGTTAGAATTTCAAGTAAGTTTCTTAGACCTCTCATTGTTGTTAATTTCTAATGATCATTCATTTTATGGTATACAATTTCAAGATTTGAATCAATTGTGGTGTGGTGGGGTTTCATTGCATTTCAATCTAATTTGGTCTTTTAATGTCATTCTTACATTAGTTCTGTTGGAAATATTAATTAATTGTAGATATGTATCAGATCTCAGCTGACTCTATCAGAGTCCATATCAGTTCAATTTATGTTGGATATTCTGACAAGATTGAAGGGTCCACGATTCTGTAATGTAAACCGGTTGAATTAAATTTCTGAACTTAAGTTTCTAGGTGAATAGTTATTAAAGTCTTTAATGTTAAGTCAGTAGATTCACAGAGAAGTAAATTTTAGTTTTCCTATAAATAGAAGAAGAAGATTGTAAATCAAAGAGAGAATTATGAGCAGAGAGTGAAGAGAAAGTGTTGAAGCTCAAGCTTTTGTGTGTTTGAAAATGTTGAGAGCCAAAGCTCTGTAAAAGGTAAAATATCTGTGTAAATTTTCAAGTTTGCATTTATGGCATATAGTTCTCTGTAATGTCTCGACAAGTTATATAAATCAAATAGTTTATGGTTGACTACATGTTTGTTTAGCCGCACATTCTCTCTAGAATTACTTGAGTAAATGTTGTTTGCATTTATAGTTTAAGTGAAAGATCAAAGAATCCATAAACATCTCACCTAGTAAAAGTTCAAAATTTTACGACAAAGTGGACGACTCAAGTCTTCCTGAATCTTTGGTTATATGATTTTGTAATTCTGTCGAATTGTTGTTGTGTCGAGTTTTACTTCATGTTACTAGTCGGTGAAAAATATTTGTAATTTCTTAAGTCCTTACACTAAGAAATATCCCTTGTAAATTTTGACTAAAAGAAAACCGATCGAAGTAAATTGATCGGAACCAAAAGTCAATCGGAAGTAAAATGGTCCAATAAATCGGTCGAAGTATAATAGATTGAATTCAATCGGTTGAAGTAAAACCTGTCGAATTCGAGTAAGTCAGTAAAATAGAGAAGTAAGAACATGTCGAGGTAAAAAGAGTCAGGTCAAAAAGTCTGACCAAATTTAGTGTTTCAAATATTTTGGTCAAGTTTAAATTTCGACTTGTCTAGTCGATGTTAGACAAGTTTTTACCCAACGAGAAAAAGAGGTCGAAGTCCCGACATGAAAATTTTATAACTGAGCGGTAACTCAAGTTTTGTCGTCTCGGTTCTGTTAAATGGTATCAAAGAAGGTTTAGGAAAGAAATATTGTCTTAAAAGTGAAAAAGTAATTTTCTAAGGAAAATTAAAAATTAAAAATGGCTTCCACTTTTGGTTCAAACATGTCGAGATTGCAAACTCTAATTTTTACAGTAAAGAATTATGAATATTGGTCTCTAACAATGAAGGCTTTTTTTAGAGGTCAAGATGTTAGGGAAATTGTCCAATATGGTTATGCAGAACTAGCAGATCAAACAACATACAAAAATCTCACACAAGCTCAGAACGATTCCCTGAGGGAACAGAGGAAAAAAGATGGAAAAGCTTTGTTCTACATACACCAGGCCATGCATGAAAGCATACTCCCAAGAGTAGCAACAGCAATTACCGCTAAGCAGGCATGGGACATATTGGAAACTTCCTATCAAGGTTTGGACAAGATAAAGACTTCCAAGTTTCAGATTCTTAGAAGAGATTTTGAATCTATGTCAATGAAAGATACATAGTCAGTAGACTCATTCTACACCAGAGTTGTTGGTCTGATAAATCAACAGAAATCTCATGGAGAAAACATATAAGACCAAAGGGTGGTTGAAAAAATTCTCAGAATTCTTCTCCCAAGATTTGAATCCTTGGTTGTGACCTTGGAAGAAAACAAATGCATGTCGATGTTTACCATTGATGAGTTGTAAGCTTCACTCGTCAATCATGAACACATAATCAATAGATCAAATACATCATTGGAAGGTGCATTTGCAACACAGTCGTCCATAAGCCATGGTAGAGGCAGGGGGAGAAAAAACTCTAAAGGAATAAGAAGAAGTTCTTCCAGAGGAGGATGTGGTAGCAGTCCTACGAATGTCACTGGTAGAGGACAGAATCATAACCCAAGTCAACCAAGAGGTCACAGGTTTGATAAATAAAAAAATCAATGTCATTATTGTAATAAATTTGATCGTTATGCATATGAATACAGGAAGAAACAATATGACCAAGGAAGGCAAAGCCCAAATCAGTCGACCAACACCAGCACTCCGTTAAGCACAATGTTAATGGCATATGCATCTCCAATTGAATGCAATATTGTCCAAGAAAGTCCACATGACATATGGTACTTAGATTCAATATGCAACATTCATATGACTGGTAATTTAAATTTGTTTTCCAATCTGGATAATTCAGTTCAAACTGATGTTACACTTGGAAATAATGTCCAAGTCACTGCTTTGGGAAAAGATATTCTTGGTATTCTAACCAAACAAGGGTAGAGTAAGTTTATTCCTGATGTATATCATTTCTAAGGTCTGAAACTTAATTTGTTGAGAATTGGACAGGTAGTACAAAAAGGTTAAAAAGTTTACATAGAAGATAATCATTATGTGATTAAAGACAAGAGTCCAAGCAACCAACTGATAGCAAAAGTGCCAATGACAAGAAATCACTTATTCCCATTGAGGATAATTCCAGACATGAAAGGAAAGACAAATACAAAAGTTGCATTCAAGATAGAAAGCAAGGAAGTAGACAAGAACTCCGACAAGAAATAAAATGACAATGGTGATTTTCAGGCTGCATTTCAGACAGAAGTTCATGATGAGTCATGGCTGTGGCATTTCAGATTTGGACATCTGAATTTTAGTGGGATGAAGCTACTGTACACAAAGAATATGGTGAAAGGATTTCCATTGATTGACAAACCAAAAAGAGTTTGTGAAGGCTGCATTTTTGGAAAGCAACATAGAGATACTTTTCCAGTCGAAAACTCATATAGAGCACGCACACCACTTGAAATTGTGCACTCTGATATTTTTGGTCCAATGCAGACATCATCCATTGGTGGTTGCAATTATTTTCTTACTTTTATAGATGACTATTCAAGGAAAAAATGGGTATATTTTTTGAAACATAAATATGATGCATTTAGTTGTTTTTAGCAGTCCAAGGCACGCATGAAGAACCAGAGTGGACACCGCATCAAAATCATAAGGATCGAGAGAGGAGGTGAATATGTTTCGAATGAATTCTTAGATTTCTACAATACCCATGGCATACAAAAGCAATTCACTGCACGGCATACACCTCAGCAGAACGGTGTTTCTGAAAGAAAGAATATAACCATTATGGAGATGGCGAGCAGCATGATGGAAGCCAAGAATTTTTCAAATGAATATTGGGCTGAAGTAGCCACAATTGTTGTATATATCATGAACTGGTGTCCGACAAAGAGTGTGAAAAACAAAGTTCCTCAAGAAGCATGGACATGTATGAATCACAATGTTTCTCATTTAAAAGTTTTTGGTTTTGTTGCATATGCCCATGTTTCAAATGAGCTAAGAA
The DNA here is from genome assembly GCA_001517045.1 of Pseudotsuga menziesii. Lineage (NCBI taxonomy): Eukaryota > Viridiplantae > Streptophyta > Pinopsida > Pinales > Pinaceae > Pseudotsuga > Pseudotsuga menziesii. The sequence continues at coordinate 549,588 of LPNX010708781.1, forward strand.
ATAAATTAGACAAGAAGGGATTGAAATGTATTTTGTTGGCTATTATAAAGACACAAAATCATACAAGTTGTATGATCCTATCGCAAGAAGAGTGATCATCAGTCAAGATTTTCAATTTGTCGAGAATAAATCATGGGATGGAACTGTCGAAAAAATGTCAAGATTGTGTCAAATGTCAACCATGATAACATGGCGGAGGAAGTGGTTCAAACACCACATGTAATTCAACCGATCGCAGCATTGTTGACTCTCGTGACACTACGACATGGTTCGGCACAAGGAACGTCGACACAAGTTGTAGCTCAAGCTACGCCAACAAGCACACCAAGAGGAAAACAGAATCCATCAAGCATTTCATTGAGGTCAACATCGACAAAACCAGTAAATACTGTGGAAATTGAACCCAAGAGATATATCAATTACACTCACAAAATTGCTAATCAAACATCCAAAATTCACACAAAAGGAGACTGAAATTGGAGCATATATTAATCATGTATTGAAAAAGTGTACATTATCCAACCATATGAATTAATAGGCTGCTCAAATATATAATTACATGAGAGATTCAAAAGCACTAGGTTTCTATTTGAATTGATCAAAAAGCAGGCTTACTAAAACAAGTCAAATCCCCCATAGGTGAAAAAGGAATTTCCAAATCCATGAATATCCTCGCGAATTAGCTAAAGCAAGTGAGAAAGCTAATGTGTGGTGGAAAGACAACTCATTCATGCTTTTGTATGGAGAAAATGAAGGAGGATGATGTGGTCAGAAAACAAGGCAAGTGCCCCTATACTAGCTTTTCCTTTATGCCTTAAATTAGATGTAAAGCAAGACAGCTTTCAGAAAAAGTAGATATGCACTTTAAGGAATCAGGAATAAATCAAACATGCTAAATATGGTTCCATGATGATTCCAAGGTGCTCCATGACCCATTTTAGCAAGTCAACTAGCATGGAGAGGGAATCTAGGATTATAGGAATAAGACAACAATAATTTAATTAATGTCAAATATGGGTAACTATGGGTTGATTATTCTAACACCCCCTCCTTAAGCCTGACTTTATGAGTAAATATCATAAAATTATAGGGCCTAGAAACAAGGCTTAGTCACCCTTTTACATACTGCATGTCCATACAGCCAAGGAAAGAGGCAAAACCCCAGTGGGAAAATCCTCCCTTAAACATGGACAAGAAAACAAAATTTTGGAAATATTGTCATCAATCATTCTTCACCACATGATCAGAAACCCCCAGCAGTGATTTTATATTACTGAAGGTCTTCTCACAAAATACTTTGGTGAATATGTCTGCTACTTGTTTTGAAGATACCATAGGAGGAGAATCTGCTTCTTCAAGCTTATCTCCTGAAAGGAATGGAGTCTTGCTTGGATTGCAATCCTTCATGATGAACTTGATGAGAAAATATGAAGCATAATTTTACTGATGAACATTGATTCCATGTTGGGATTGAGCAATTTCAAGACCCAAGAATTGGCTTGACAATCCCAAATCTATCATAGAAAAGGCATGGTTCATTTCATCCTTCAAGGAGGCAATCTCTTTCTTTGAACTTCCTGTAATTAGAAGGTCATCCACATAGAGAAAAATAATCATTAAAGAACCATGAATCAGCTTCAAATAGACATTAGGATCAGACTTGCATAGAACAAAACTCGGTGACAACAGAAAGCCATCAATCTTGGCATACCAAGCCCTAGGGGCTTGCTTGAGCCCATACAATGATTTCTTCAACATGCACACTAAATATGGATTAGATACAAAACCTTTTGGTTTCTGCATGTAAATATCTTCAGTCAGATCTCCATTCAGAAAGGCACACTTTACATCCATGTGATGTACCTCCCACTGCTTCGAAGCTGCAATGGCTAGGGCAAGCCTTATGGAGTCCATCTTTGCCATTGGTGCAAAGGTCTAATTGCAGTCAATACCATGTACCTAAGAGTATCCCTTGGCTACCAATATTGCTTTATATTTCAAATTTGAACCATCGGCTGCAAACTTAGTTTTGAAGACCCACTTACACTTCATTAGCTTCCTCCCTGGGGGAAGATCAACCAGTTCCCATGTGTTGTTCTTCTGGAGCGAGTTGAATTCTTATTTCATGGATGTTTTCCATCTTGGATCATGTGTTGCATCTTCATATGTCTATGGATCAGAATATATCATCAAATAACACTTCTCAGCAAAAAGAGGATCTTTCACACAAAGGGTACTCTCAAATTGAGATCTAGTCCTCCTAGTGTCATTAGGATTTCCAGCTAGTTCCCCAGCTGCATAAATGGTCCTTGCTTCCCACTTTGGTCTTGTATGGCTGTTAGGATCTGAAATTAATTCATCATTATCAGATATATCAGAATCAGCAAACTCATTAGTCTCTTCACTTACAATCAATGGTTGTGGTGGTGAAGAGAACTCTCCAACTTCAACTGTTGCTAAAGGCTCTTCTTCGAACTGAACACTTATTTCAATGGAAGAATTGTGTGTGCTCAAGTTGATCAGCTTGTACCCTTTTTAATCTTTAGAATACCCAACAAATAGGCACTCTTGGCTTTGAGGTTGCAAATCCTTCCTCTTTTCACTTGGAATTCTAGCCCAAGCCTTTGAGCCAAAAATCCTGAAATGGGTTACATCTGGCTTGTGCCCACTCCAAGATTCGAAAGGATTCATACATCAAGTTGATTATGTGGCACCCTATTCTGGATATAGGATGCATAGTCTATAGCTTCGTCCCAAAAATTTGGTGGCAAATTTTTAGCCTCCATCATACAAGTTGCCATCTCCTTCATTGATCTGTTCTTCCTCTCAACAACACCATTTTGTTGTGGTGTGTAAGGTATAGAATGTTGCATATGGATACCTAAATCCTTGCAATACTGGATGAACTCAGACTTGACATACTCACCACCATTGTCATATCTAAGAATCTTGAGTTTCCTCCCAGACTGGTTTTCAACCAAGGCTCTAAAGACTTTGAAGAGTTCAAAAAATTCAGACATATGCTTTAGGAAGTGAACCCAACAATACCTGGAAAAGTCATCTATGAAGGTGAGTGAATATTTGGCTTGACTCATGGACATATGAGGGAATGGGACAGCAATTTTACTATGGATCAAATCAAGAGGTGCAGAGGTTCTCTCATGACTAGCTCTCTCATACTTGTGCTCTGGGTGTTTTCCTACGATACAACCTTGACAGACTCCCTTAGAAAACTTGATCTTTGGTAACCCTATAACCATGTCTTTTTCACTCAAATTAGAAAGATACTTGTAGTTAAGATGACCAAATCTTTCATCCCAAAGCTTGCTTGATTCATTAGCATGAGTAAGAAGAGCAGAGGGGTTTGAGTAGGGTAGAAGATGGGAAAACCTGTATACCTTCGAAGTGTGATCAACAACACCTTTTTCTATGAATTTACCATTCGAAGTCTCAATGATTTCAACTTCATTAGGGGAGAATATGACTTTCTTTGGAGACCCAGTTTGAGTCATCTGATACACTGACAAGATATTAGAGGCAAGACCTAGAACATAAAACACATTATTGAACTTACCATAGTAAAGATCAACCCTACCCTTTCCCATAATGTCAATCAGAGATTTATCTCCCAAAAATATTGGAGGACCTTTCGACGTGTCAAGAGAAGAGAAGATCTCTTTTGTCGAAACCATATGTCTGGAAGCTCCAGAATCAATGATGAAACTAAGTGAGCTTGAGGTGCCAACAACCAAGGCATGTACACTCTACTTGTCTTCTGAATTTTATCCTCCTTCCCTCTTCTTTTAGCAATCAGTAATTGAGATGTTGTTCTTCTCCAGGAGTTGGGTCAACATGTCTATCTGCTTTTTCATACAAGATCTCTCAGGATGATAGCCCTTACTGCGGTATGCGCACTTGCTCATTTCTCCTTTGTTCTTCTTCTTCTGGGGTTCTTCTTGGAGCCTGAGGACTCCTCTTGAGGCCTTTCCTTGTCTCTCTTTTGCTCAGGTGGATTTTTATATTTTTTCTTACTTTTTGTATCCACCTTCGAATCTCCAGCAACCAAATCTTTGTCTTTAAAAGGTTTGATGGTGCCCATCATCACCAATTTATCTTACTCCTAAGTGAGGGATTCCATGAACTCGACAAGCTTAGGCATATTCCAGGTTCAAGCTGTCAATTTAGTGGCATAGAAGGTAGAAACAAACACTGAATAGTCAGGACCAAGATTTGAGAGAATGGTCAAAACTAGTTTCTCCTCCTTCTTTTTAATCCCACATTGTTTTAACTACAAAACAAGGGCCTTAAACTTGGTGAAATAGAGTTGCAATGATTCGAAGCTACTGGGATTCAAGGAGATCAATTCATTATTGATTTTATGTCCTCTCATCTCATCTATATTTCCAAAAATATATTCAAGCTTCTCCCACACCTCATTAGGAGATGTCAAAGAATCAATATGGAAGAGGAGGTCTCTTGAAATACTCAGACACAAAAGACCATAGGTATCGTCCCTCTTATTGTGCCATTTGATTTTCTCTACAGCTCCATTGGGCTCTGCCTCAGTAGCCATGGTAACCCTGTAGATGCATTTCTCTCTCAACAATATCTCCATCTCAGTTTTCCATTCGAAGAAATTGAATGGAGTCAAGATGATCCTTTGAGATTGGTCCATATCTCAGATCCTGTGCCCTTCAGTCAGCAGAATGCGCTCCCAGTCAATGATGTCAAACCTGAAATAACAATTCAGAAGGAGATAAATTGATCCACAAAGGCTCTGATACCATGTGTAAATTGAACCCCAAGAGATAGATCAATTACACTCACAAAATTGCTAATCAAACATGCAAAATTCACACAAAAGGAAACTGAAATTGGAGCATAACTTAATCCTGTATTGAATAAGTGTACATTATCCAACCATATGAAGTAATAGGCTACTTAGATATATAATTACATGAGATATTTGAAAGCACTAGGTTGCTATTTGAATTGGTCAAAAAGCAGGCTTACTAAAACAAGTCAAATCCCCCCAAGGTGCAAAAAAGACTTTCCAAATCCATGAAGATCCTCATGAATTAGCTAAAGCAAGTGGGAAAGCTAATGTGTGGTGGAAAGACAAATCATTCATTCTTTTGTATGGAGAAAAGGAAGGAGGATGATGTGGTCAAAAAACAAGGCAAGTTCCTCTAGACTAGCTTTTCCTTTATGACTTAAATCAGATGTAAAGCAAGGAAGCTTTCAGAAAAAGTAGATATGTGCTTTAAGGAATCATGAATAAATAAGACATGCTAAATATCGTTCTAGGATGATTCCAAAGCGCTCCATGGCCTAGTTTAGCAAGTATTGACTTCTAGGAACATGTAGAAGTCAACTAGCATAAAGAGGGAATCTAGGATTCTAGGAATAAGACAAAAATGATTTAATTAATGGAAAATATTGGTAACTATGGGTTGATTATTCTAACAAAGAAAATAAGTATGCGTGAAATATATGAATTTGGTACACCAAATTCATTCGCTCTCTTTGCATTATTTTCTCCTATATATGATCCACTAACATTTGAGGAAGTTGTTGAAGAATAAGTATGGGCACAAGCCATGGATGAAGAAATAGAATGTATTGAGAAGAATCAAACATGGGATTTGGTAGATGTACCAAAAGATAAAGATGTAATCAATGTCAAATGGATTTACAATACCAAACAATATGTTTATGGGAATGTGCAAAAGAACAAAGAAAGAATGGTCGCAAGAGGGTTCACACAGCAGCCTGGCATAGACTTCAATGAAACTTTTGCACCTGTCGCATGCATGGATACAGTCAGAAAAATCTTGGCCATTGCTGCACAAAACAAATTTCATGTTTATCCAATGGATGTTAAGTCAGAATTTTTGAATGGCTATCTAGAAGAGGAAGTATATGTAGAACAACCACAAGGCTATGAAGTTCCAGGTCAAGAGCATAAAGTGTACAGGCTGAAAAAGGCACTCTATGGTTTGAAGCAAGATCCTAGAGCTTGGTACAGTTGAATTGATTCCTATCTCAATGTTAGCACTCAGAATGTACCCAAGTTGTAAAAGGTAAATCCCAAAGGTAAAAGCAAAAACCACTTCAAAAAGAAATTGGCTTTTCTTTCCAAAGAGAGATCTCTCAAATATAAATTTAACAGGGCCAGATATTGGAATCAATACTTTAAAATATGCAGATGGTTGAAACAACACATATAGCCATTGGGAAATGGAGTCAAATAGATAATGATAACACAAAGCTTTCATACATGGGATTTCAACAAAGGAAAGATAACCATCCAATTACAGCCATTCATTGATTTCAGGCGAATAAGAAAGAAACATGAACAATCCATCAATATAGAGCATCATAAGATGAATTCCATATCAACTTTAGGAGAAACATTTATGAAATATCTGAAATAATAGCCAGAACATAACAAGTATGAATTCTGAAACTATTCAACACTACATTCCAGATATGAAGAAAACAAAATGGAAGGTTGGCACTTAGAAGACAATCACATAGAAAGGAAAGGCACGGACTGTAACATAAATGACACATGAATCTCTAATGAACAACCAGCATTCAGCTTTGTTATTTCAAAAATTATATGTCCTAAAAAAACACATTGATCAAACATATGGGTTCCAACCCCCAATACATCAAGTAAATTCAAATATATACACAAATAACTTCTTCCCAAGAAGATCAATAACTGAATAATCTGTTAATCAAATTTTTTTGTAACTATATCCCTAACAACTAGGAATAAAACTACATGCTTCGATTCTGATAACAGATCATTTAATTATGATCAACTTGGTGACAGCAAGGCCTGAATAAGCAGCTCCACAACGCGCAACACATATTTCAAAGGATGAAGAATATACTTGGTTTTCCCGAATATTTCCACGGTCCTCCATTGTTCTGCACTTGGCGTATCATATTCTGTCATTTCTCAGATAGATGCTTCCAAATACACATAGGCCTCATAAGATACTGTGGGCAACCCTCCTCTAACGATCAGAAACTTTTGCAATACTTCGAAATCCTCTGTCAATTTCTCTACGATGATTTTTCCAGTCAGTCCTTTTACCAAGTCTTCAAACTTGGAATGGTCCATGTGGTTTTGTATCAACAGACTATGATAATGCTCCTGAGAAAATAATCTTCCTTCATCGTCCCAGAAAGAAGGGAGGCCATCTTCAAATAACTCCTTAAAAGCACGCCTGAAATCATTTATCTATGAAGACATTGCATTTGCCTTATCCTGCACCACCTTCATGAGCTGATGTTTGTTAATAAATTTCTTTGACCATAGTACAATAGCTACTTTGTCCTTAATTCCGATCTCTTGCAACTTTTGATATGTTAGAGAATTCAAAAAATTTAAAGCATTTTGAGTTGTGTTTAAAGGCTTCTTCTCCATTGTCTCATTTTCCAACTTTAGTCTTTGAGTAGCTAAACTGACTAATACACTTTGATCATCAATAAAATTTAGATAGTGCCTAAACTTAGTAACTTCCACATATAATGTGTCCCAAATTATATGCTTAGCTCCTTGTAGAGGAGATTTTCCTGTACCTCTTTCCTTCAACTCATTAAACCTTTTCTGCAACTGGATTTTATCATTTAATATTTTATTATTATTTTCAATCATTCCAGCCAATTCTGATTTAATCTTCTCATTTTCTTCTTTCAATTCCTTGATTTCCACATCCTTCAAACTTACCTGGGACATAGACACTAATAGATCATCAGCAGAAAATTCACTTAAAGGTTTTTCAATATTCACAAAGGATAAATCTGTATTTGCAGGAATCTGGCTCATTGGTTCTTCCATAATTTCCTTTTCATTGTTATGTTTTCTCGACCCCGAAATTCCCAGAATATCCAGCGATATCGAGTTGTCAAAGCAGGCCAACTCCTTCACCAAGGAAAGTGGCCATCTTCTGGGAATATGGTCTAAATTCGGATGTACGAGTCATAAAAGCATTTAATGAGAGGCCACACACTCTCAACCATCATAAAAACATTAAACGGAGAGGCCACCCTCTCTCATCCATGGTAATTGACAACCCATGGTTTTGTTCCATGGTATGGCTTCAAGGCACATTGCACCTCTCTCATCCATGGTATTTCACAACCCATGGTTTTGACCCATGGTATTCCCTCAAGGCACATTGTAATAATGTTATAAAAAGGCTTTATGCCTTCTCAATAAAGCATTGAAGGATTGTTGACATCCTACACTTCTCTTATTTTGTTGAGTTATTGGGTTACTAATTTGAGTGCTTTTCTTAGTATGGTTTGAGAGGTGAGGCTCAAAGAACCCTCTTTGAGCCTCACCCCTCCATGTGGCCTACTTACTCTATGTTTCTCTATGTTACTCTACATCAAATGATAACAATTTGCAGATTTACTCCCCTCCTCTCTTGGCATCCAAGCCTTCCAGGTCTCAGCCCCCAACATCCGGATCAGTGGTATCAGAGTAGGTACGCTCTCCATGGGAATGAGGGTTTGAGCATAGTTCGGGTTCAAATATCTGCAGAGATTTCCAACCTCCTTTTGGCACACTCAGAGTCCATTTTTGGGCCATACACTGTAAGCATCACAGTTGGTCCTCAGGCAATACAGGATATCTAAGTTTCAAAAGGAAGTTCTGTGATCTCTACAACATCTGATTTTGCTCTACAAACCCTTGGCAATATATGAACTGAAGATCAACACATCTTTACAAATTTGAACTAATACTACAACTTGTACAGATATTTTTAGAGGCTCTTCCATATCTCATTGGAAAGATATTTCTATCATCTAAAATGGGTATTTTTTAGTTTCTCATTTACCTTTTTGATTTGTGAGATATGCTTGTTTGAAGCAACCTATGTTTGTACAGAGTGCAACCTCACGTACCGAAAATTCAAACAAGTACCACAGACTCCATAGAATGTATCAAAGGCTCTACCATAACTCATTGGAAATATATTTTCGTTAGCTAAAATGGGTATTTCACGGTTTTTCATTTGGATCTCTGGTTTGAGAGATATATTCGATTGAAGCAACATGTGTCTAGAAAACCAGTGCGTGTGCGTCCCTTGAGCTTTGGAAACCATTTTCTCACTCCTTGGGCCACCAAAAAGAAAGTATATTATATGGATGGAAATTTCTCTTCAATATCTCAAATGGGTTTTCAACGGAATTCAATTTCATCACCTGCATCAAAATATATGAATAGATTTGCACCGAGACATCAACTTCACCAAAGACCATTTTGTTTTTTTACTTTTATGAAATCCTATTGTTATCATGGTTATGGGTTAACCACACAAAACCCATGGTTATGGGTCAACCACATAAAACCCATGATTATGGTTATGGGTCAACCACATAAAACCCATGGTTAAGGGTCAACCACACAAAACCCACGGTTAGGGATCAACCACACAAAACCTACAGTTATGGTTATGGGTCAACCATGCAAAACCCATGGTTATGGGTTAACCACAAAAAACCCTTCTCTTCATTGGAAATTGACACACTGTAATCATGGGTCTTTTTTAAGTATGAAATGATGGGGACCATCATTTTTTAAGGGGGGAAGAATGATCTGAATTTCAGGGGGAATATGGTCTAAATTCGGATGTACGAGTCATAAAAGCATTTAATGAGAGGCCACACGCTCTCAGTCATCATAAAAACATTAAATGGAGAGGCCACCCTCTCTCATCCATGGTAATTGACAACCCATGATTTTGTTCCATGGTATGGCTTCAAGGCACATTGCACCTCTCTCATCCATGGTATTTCACAACCCATGGTTTTGACCCATGGTATTGCCTCAAGGCACATTGTAATAATGTTATAAAAAGGCTTTATGACTTCTCAATAAAGCATTGAAGGATTGTTGACATCCTACACTTCTCTTATTATGTTGAGTTATTGGGTTACTAGTTTGAGTGATTTTCTTAGTATGGTTTGAGAGGTGAGGCTCAAAGAACCCTCTTTGAGCCTCACCCCTCTATGTGGCCTATTTACTCTATCTTTCTCTATGTTACTCTGCATCAAATGATAACTATTTGCAGATTTACTCCCCTCCTCTCTTGACATCCAAGCCTTCCGGGTCTTAGTCCCCAAGATCTGGTTCAGGTTTCCATTGTTTCTCAATAATATATAGGCCTTCGAGCCTCATTGTAACACAGAGTTTAGAGGCATGTAGCAGCTAGTTTCTCTATCGCCATTCTATTCTGGAGAATGATGAAATCAAGAGGCAAATTCGGGAGCTGCTGCAAAAGGGTCAAATCCGACCAAGTTCATCGCCCTGTGGGAGCCCGGTCGTGTTGGTACAGAAAAAGGATGGGACTTGGAGACTCTGTATTGACTATTGGGCACTGAACAAGACCATTGTCCGGAATAGGTACCCGATCCCACGGATTGATGACCTCCTGTACCAGCTTAAAGGGGAAAAATATTTTAGCAAGATCGACTTAAAGTCTGGGTATCACCAGGTACCGATCGAGCCGACCGATGTGTGGAAGACTGCCTTCAAAGCCAAGGAGGGCCTTTTCGAATGGTTGGTCGTGCCTTTTGGGATGAAGAATGCTCCTGCAACCTTCATGAGACTGATGGACGACATCTTGTGGCCATTCACCAACTCATTTGTAGAAGTGTACTTGGATGACATCCTGATCTTCAGCCAGACTTGGGAAGAGCACCTCCATCACATCCGACAGGTCCTCCAAACATTGCGGTAGCACAAGTTTTGTGCCAATTTGGACAAGTGCACTTTTGGCATGACCTAGGTTCAGTATCTGGGATACATTATTGATGACTGTGGGGTACATGTGGATCCAACCAAGATCCAAGTCATTCGGGATTGGCCAACCCCAACTACTCTAATAGAGCTTCGCAGCTTTTTGGGCCTTGCTAATTTCTACAGTAAGTTCGTGTTGGGATTCTCTCATATCACTTGGCCCTTGAGTCAAGTCACCAAGGGAGGAGCGAAAGCAAAATTCTTTTGGTCAAAAACTCAGCACAAGGCATTTACAGAATTGAAACATCACCTCTGTTGTGCCCCAGTGCTCACATTGCCAAACTTGCAACAACCATTTGAGATCGAGACAGATGCCTCTGACTATGCTATTGGGGCAGTCCTTACTCAACAAGGGCATCCAGTGGCATATCACAGTGAGACACATTCCACAAATATCCCACTTATGACAAAGAGATGTATTCCATTGTACAGGCTTGCCGGCAATGGAAGCATTACATTTTGGGGAAGGAAACGATCATCCACACAGACCACTAACCCCTGTAGTTCCTGCAGACACAAGGGAATTTACAAAATGATCGCCATCAGAAGTGGTCCACATATCTACAACAGTTTCATTTGAACATCAAGTACAAGAAGGGAAGTACCAATAATGTTGCAAACTGCCTCAGACGACCACCAATCGTGGCGATAACGACCGTGCTCAACTCTTGTGGGCACGAGACTTCTAATTGGCTGCTTCTCTACAAGAGTGATCCAGAATTCAGCCACACATACCAGACGCTCTTGGAGGGAAACCAAGTTCCAAAATTTCACCTCCAGGATGTACTACTGTGTCACATGGGACACCTTTGTGTTCCTTCAAGCAAGCGTGCCAAGATGATTTGGGAAGCGCACTACATTCGGGTCACTGGGAATTTCAGGGTTGAGAAAACAGTGGCAGTACTGCAGAAGTATTTCTATTGGCTGAACCTTCGACAGGATGTCGGGAAGTACATTTGATCCTGCACTGCCTGCGCCATTGCCAAACCATCCATCAAGAAGCAAGGCCTCTTTACTCCGTTTCCTACCCCTAGTTGACCTTGGGAATCCATCTCCATGGATTACATGTCAGGCCTTCCTTCTACTAAGCATGGCAACGACTGTGTGTTTGTGGTCGTTGACAGATTCTCAAAGATGGCCATAATGGCGACCTGCAAGAAGAATATCACAATAGAAGCCACTGCTAAACTCTTCTTTGAACGAGTGTGGGTACACTTTGGTATCCCACAGTCTATAATCTTAGACCGGGATAGCAGGTTCCTTAGTACATTCTGGTCTAGCCTATGGTCAATGCTAGACACCAAGCTCACAACGTCCACAGCTTTCCATCCCCAGACTAATGGCTAGACAGAGGTCATCAATAGGATGATTGTACACATTTTTCGCATGTACAACTCAAAGCATCCATGCACATGGGATGAGAGCCTCCCCTATGTACAACATAGCTATAACCGGGCCCTCCACAGCTCAACCAACCACATCCCCTTTCAGGTGGGCCTGGGATTCCATCCATTATGTCCCATTGACGTAGCCATGCCATTTGCAGCTACTCAGGCTGATTCAACTCATATCCAGTTTGAAGTTTCCAAGGCAAACAGCTTCATTGAGCACATTCAGCACATTCGCCAATAGGTTCGTGACATATTGGACAGATCCAATGCTAAGTACAAGCAACGACATGATCAGCATCAGGTGCAACACAACTTCCAGGTGGGCGAAAAAGTGTGGCTACATTTACAGAAGGAGCGCCTCACTGGACCCCACCGCAAGCTTCGCCTGCTCTGATATGGGCCATACACCATCACCAAGGCTATCGAGGACAATGCCTTCGAGCTCAGTATTCCACCATTGCTTGGTCTGCACCCAGTGTTCAATGTGGACCGCCTTCGGCCCTACTTTCCACCTCTACTAGACACATCAGACGTGGCAGAACAACTCACACCAACAGAGTTAAACCCCGACTGCATGGAACAAGCCACAACTGATCGGATTATGGACACACAGATCAAGAACACCCTCCAGCAGAATATCCAGCTATATCGAGTTGTCAAAGCAGGCCAACTCCTTTACCAGGGAAAGTGGCTCACCGGGGACCAAGTTCAACAGAAGTTTCCTCATCTCATGGAGGAAATCAACGCAATGGGGACCATTGCTTCCTAAGGGGGGAGGAATGATCCAGGAGGATATTGGTGGCCACCCACCTATTCCTCTTGGACTCCCACCACTATTTCTTTCAGTTTTCCAGTTTCCTTAATTGTAGCACAATTTACTATTTTTGGCAGTTTTCAGGTCCTAAACTTTCGAAGCCGTTTTGAGGCCCTAAACAATGTTTATGGATGTGGTACTTAAACATATCTTTCTAACGATGTATCATGCGCGTCAAACGGAGGTAGTATAGTAAAGTTACAACCCCGGGAAATTGATGTACCAAGTTACCCAACGCGGCCCACATTAAGGCGTTTCACCTCCTAGGGTTAGGTTTTTGGATGTGTAGGGTTTCCATTGTTTCTCAATAATATATAGGCCTTCGAGCCTCATTGTAACATAGAGTTCAAAGGCATGTAGCCACCACATCTCTTCTCAGAGATAAGCTACCAGCACTCTAGCTAGGTTATTTCCATTCTGTATGTAAACAAGTTTCAGATATTGATAAATGAAACGAAGTGTTATTTCCACTGCATATTTGTTTCTATGGTTATTTTTGTATTCTGTTGCATTCCTGCATAAATCTGGATCAGTGGCATCAGAGAAATCTTCTCTTTCTCAATCCTTCTTTGCATGTCCCCAACAAGGGCAGGGTATAAATAGTTAGGGCTTTATCTGGTTGAACCTTTGCAAGATCAGCCTCGCAAATCCCGATGGCCACCCATGGGGAACGAAAAGAAAGATGAGGGCGCAGAAGATCCTATCAAAATGTTGCTCGAGGAGGCCCTTGAAAAACAAAGGAACACGATGATGGATAACTTCGCCCAGATCCTTCAATGACTTCCCACTGGCGGCGCATCTGCATCTAGCAGCCACTCTGGAGGTGCAAACCATTTTAAGGTACAAGTAAACTTCGACATTCACATATTTGATGGTCGAATAGATGCAGACACTGTAGATAAATGGTTGAATCTATTAGAAGGATATTTCTCGATTCATGACTTTTCTAACCGGGAAAAGATAACTTTTTCTCTACTCAAAGTCGCCCCCCATGTCAAGGACTAGTGGGAAACCTACTGTGAGAGAAAGGATGAGGAGGAACCCTCTCTGTTCTCAGTCATACCCACTTGGAATTATTTTTGAGATGCCATAAAGGGACAATATTATCCGGTGGGGAGCTATGAGGACAAGTACATCCAATGGACTACGCTGCGACAGCAAAGAGATCAAGATGTGCATGAGCTGACGAATTTGTTCCATACCCTGCACACCAAGTTGGGTATCAAAGATTCAGAGAAACATTTGGTGTTGAAGTACCACAGTTTTCTGCACAAATACATTCATGAGGAAATGGAGTTCCTCGACATCTCCTCGCTTGGTACGGCATATCGATATGCTGCCAAAATTGAGCAAAAATTCAAACAGAAAAAGCGAGACTTTGGATCTGTGAATCAGAAGCAAGGGAAAGGTGCCCCCAAACTGCAGAACCAAGGACACAGCCAAGGCATGGCGACTCAAGAAAACTTGCCAAAGTCACAAGCAAAGAGCAACACTACAAAGCCAAAGAAGGAAGCAGGAAAGTGGTGTGAGTTCCATAAGAGCCCCACTCACAACACAAGTGAGTGTTGGGCTAAGCAGTCACTGGTGGCTGAGATAAAGGCTTCTGAATCAGATGCATACTCTGACATTGAATCTAAACCTGAGAAGGGTAATGATAGAGGGAAGAAGATTATCGATGCAGATCCCAACGCCACCATTTCCACCACGAAGATCTAAAAGGAAGAACCAGAAGATTCAGAGGAGGAGGAGCATCTTTTCCATTCGCATATGTGGGTAAAGGGTTCCCCGCTATAGTTCATCGTCAACAGTGGGAGCCCAAAGAACCTGATTTCAATAGAGGTCGTGAAGCGGTTGGGTTTGTCGACCACAGCACACCCACAGCTGTACACCATCGGGTGGCTTCACCAAGGACGAGATCTTCGCGTCAGCCAGTAGTGCCGCCTTCTCTACGGCATCAATCCCTTCACCAATGAGGTATTATGTGATATTGATCCTCTTGATGTATGTGATGTATTATTAGTTCAACCATACTTATGGAAGCGACATGTTGTGTATGAGTCCCGGTCCCGCGCTGTTATTATTACGTTGGGAAATAATCTGTACAGGATACCAGAGGTACCACCACCTACCACTATCTCTTTGGTTACTACAAAACAATGCAGTAAGCTCATTTCAAAAACCAGGAAGTTTGTTTTCTTGATGATCCGCCCTCAGGGAAAGAAGAAGATCGTGGCCACAACCTCCAGACAGGGCCCCTCCGCACAACAACAACAAATGGACAAGGTCATGGAGGAGTACCGAGACATATTCACCTCACCCACCGGGGTGCCTCTCCACTGTCAGGTCAAGCACCCCATCAATCTGACCCCAGGTGCGTTACTGCCCAATGGATCGATCTATCGTCGCTCTGTTCTGGAGAATGATGAAATCAAGAGGCAAATTCAGGAGCTGTTATAGAAGGTTCACATCCAGCCAAGTTCATCGCCCTATGGGAGCCTGATCATGTTGGTACAGAAAAAGGATGGGACTTGGAGACTATGTATTGACTATCGAGCGCTGAACAAGATCACCGTCTGGAATAGGTACCCGATCCCATGGATTGATGACCTCCTGGACCAGCTTAAAGGGGAAAAATATTTTAGCATGATCGACTTAAAGTCCGAGTATCACCAAGTACCGATCGAGCCGACCGATGTGTGGAAGACTGCCTTCAAATACAAGGAGGGCCTTTTCGAATGGTTGGTCATGCCTTTTGGGCTGATGAATGCTCCTGCAACCTTCATGAGACTGATGGACAACATCTTGTGGCAATTCACCAACCCATTTGTAGTAGTGTACTTGGATGACATCCTGATCTTCAGCCAAACTTGGGAAGAGCACCTCCACCACATCCGACAGGTCCTCCAAACATTGCGGCAGCACAAGTTGTGTGCCAATTTGGACAAGTGCACTTTTGGCATGACCCGGGTTCAGTATCTGGGATACATTATTGATGACTGTGGGGTACATGTGGATCCAACCAAGATCCAATTCATTTGGGATTGGCCAGCCCCAACTACTCTAATAGAGCTTCCCAGCTTTTTGGGCCTTGCTAATTTCTACCGCAGGTTCGTGTTGGGATTCTCTCATATCACTTGGCCCTTGAGTCAAGTCACCAAGGGAGGAGCGAAAGAAAAATTCTTTTGGTCAGAAACTCAGCATAAGTTGTTTATAGAATTAAAACATCGCCTCTGTTGTGCCCAGTGCTCACATTAACAAACTTGCAACAACCATTTGAGATCGAGACAGATGCCTCAGACTATGTTATTCAGGCAGTCCTTACTCAATAAGGGAATCCAGTGGCATATCACAATGAGACACTGTCAGACACACTCTGCAAATATCCCATTTATGACAAAGAGATGTATTCCATTGTAGAGGCTTTCCAGCAATGGAAGCATTACATTTTAGCGAAGGAAACAATCATCCACACAGACCACTGACCCCTGTAGTTCATGCAGACACAAGGGAAGTTACAGAACGATCACCATCAGAAGTGTTCCACGTATCTACAACAGTTTCATTTGAACATCAAGTACAAGAAGGGAAGCACCAATAATGTTGCAGACTACCTCAGCCGACCACCAATCGTGGCGATAACGACCGTGCTCAAATCTTGTGGGCACGAGACTTTTGATTGGCTGCTTCTCTACAAGAGCAATCCAGAATTCAGCCACACATACCAGACGCTCTTGGAGGGAAACCAAGTTCCAAAATTTCACCTCCAGGATGTACTACTGTGTCACATGGGACACCTTAGTGTTCCTTCAAGCGAGCATGCCAAGATGATTTGGGAAGAACACTATAGTCGGATCGATGGGAATTTCGGGGTCGAGAAAACAGTGGCAGTACTGCAGAAGTATTTCTATTGGTCGAACCTTCGACAGGATGTCGGGAAGTACACCTGATCCTGCACTGCTTGCGCCATTGCCAAACCATCCATCAAGAAGCAAGGCCTCTATACTCCGTTTCCTACCCCTAGTCGAACTTGGGAATCCATCTCGATGGATTACATGTCAGGCCTTCCTTCTACTAAGCACGGCAACGACTGTGTGTTTGTGGTCGTTTACAGATTCTCAAAGATAGCCATAATGGCGGCCTGCAAGAAGAATATCACAGCAGAAGCCACTGCTAAACTCTACTTTGAACGAGTGTGGGTACACTTTGGTATCCCACAGTCTATAATCTCAGACCAGGACAATAGGTTCCTTAGTACATTCTGGTTTAGCCTATGGTCAATGCTGGACACCAAGCTCACAAAGTCCACAACTTTCCATCCCCAGACTGATGGCCAGATAGAGGTCGTCAACAGGATTATCGTACACATTTTGCGCATGTACAACTCAAAGCATCCACGCACATGGGATGAGAACCTCCCCTATGTACAACATAGCTATAACCGGGCCCTCCACAGCTCAACCAACCATAGCCCCTTTTAGGTGGGCTTGGGATTCCAGCCACTATGTCTCATTGACGTAGCCATGCCATTTGCAGCTACTCAGGCTGATTCAACTCATATCCAGTCTGAAGTTTCCAAGGAAAACAACTTCATTGAGTGCATTCAGCACATTCGCCAACAGGTTCATGACATATTGGACAGATCCAATGCTAAGTACAAGCAGCGACATGATCAGCACCGGGTGCAACACAACTTCCAGGTGGGTGACAAAGTGTGGCTACATTTACAGAAGGAGTGCCTCGATGGACCCCACCGCAGGCTTCACCCGCTCCAATATGGGCCATACACCATCACCAAGTTTGTCGGGGACAATGCCTTCAAGCTCAGTATTCCACCATTCCTTGGTCTGCACCCAGTGTTCAATGTGGACCGCCTTCGGCCCTACTTTCCACCTCTACTGGACACATCAGATGTGGCAGAACAACTCACACCAACAGAGTTCAACCCCGACTGCATGGAACAAGCCACAATTGATCATATTATGGACACACAGATCAAGAACACCCACTAGAAAAAGATCCAGCTATATCGAGTTGTCAAAGCAGGCCAACTCCTTCACCGGGGACCAAGTTCAACAGAACTTTCCTCATCTCATGGAGGAACTCAACGCAATGGGGAACATTGCTTCCTAAGGGGGGAGGAATGATCCAGGAGGATATTGGTGGCCACCCACCTATTCCTCTTGGACCCCCACCACTGTTTCTTTCAATTTTCTAGTTTCCTTAATTGTAGCACATTTTACTATTTTTGGCAGTTTTTGGGTCCTTAAACAGATCTTTCTAACGATGTATCATGCACGTCAAACGGAGGTAGTATGCTAAAGTTACGACCCTGAGAAATTGATGTACCAAGTTACCCAACGGGGCCCACATTAAGGTGTTTCACTTCCTAGGGTTAGGATTTTGGATGTGTAGGGTTTCCATTGTTTCTCAATAATATATAGGTCTTCGAGCCTCATTGTAACACAGATTTCAGAGGCATGTAGCCACCACATCTCTTCTCAGAGATAAGCTACCAGCACTCTAGCTAGTTTATTTCCATTCTGTATGTAAACAAGTTTCAGTTATTGATTAATTAAATGAAGTGTTATTTCCACTGCATATTTGTTTCTATGTTTATTTGTGTATTCTGTTGCATTCCTGCATAAATCCGGATCAGACATAGACACTAATGGATCATCAGCAGAAAATTTACTTAAAGGTTTTTCAATATTCACAAGGGATAAATCTGTATCAGCGGGAGTCTGGCTCATTAGTTCTTCCATAATTTCCTTTTCATCGTTCTGATATTTTTTCAACTTTGAAATCTAGGTCATCAATTCAAATCTTTCCATTTCCCATTTGCTTTTTTCTTCCTGCAATTTCAAAGATTTACCTTTGTAATCCATCATCTCTTGACAAACTTTATCTTTTTCTTCTTGTAATGTAAATAATTATGTGGACTGAGCATGTTCATTATTTGTAATCTTAAGCTTCTTTTTTAATACCTAGATGGTATTGTCTTTTTCTTCCAAAAGCTTTTTGGTGGCCTGTGCATTTCCTGGTTCACTTCCAAAGCTTATAATATATGCCTGTAGCTTCTTAATCTGGATCAGATTTGCTTTATTCTCTACTTTCTCATGTTTCAATTGGACTTCCACTTTATCTACAAGGGCTTGCAATTTGTTAATTTTCATAATAGCATGTAATAAATCTGAATAAATAGTATCTCCCGTCTGCTTGTGAAGTTGTATCTTGTCGGGGACACTAATTTTATCTAAGCTTACTTCCATCTTAGATACCTTCTTATCACTAACCATAGCGAACTTCAAGGTGTTCCTCTCCACATATCAAGTAGAAATCAATGATGTCTTTTGATTGACTAGACTTCTAACTCGAGGAAGTAGATTTTTGGTTTCCTCTGATGACTGCATCTATTTTTCAGCATAACTTGACACAAAATCTGCTCTGGATTTGAAACCTGAACTGGGTTCTGCACTATCTTCTCCTCCAAACGAATATTGATGCATTTGTACTGACTTCTTCAGGAACAAAACTATTTTCTTTGAATCTTCTGCAATTATTTCTCCTGAAACTTGGTCATCCTGAGAATGTGTTTTAATCTTTTTACATGAACTGTTTTCATCTACATCCATACTCTCAATCTCAGAAAGGCTTCTCTTATTCAAAATGCAAGGACTATCAGGTGCTTGAACTGCTGTAATCAACTCATTGCTCCTACTTTCATCAAAACAGGACAAATTGGCTATTTCCTCTAAACCTTCAACAACCTGATGATCGAATGGTTTGTTTTTATTTGATTGCTTCCTTTGAGAAATTATATGATGCGGATCATAATTGATTCTTTGGTCTTTCTGGAAATCCATAATTTCTAATAACTTTTCTACAACCATCAGTGCACTTTTGTTTTTGAAAATAAATGGACCAACTTTAAGAGGAAATTTAATATTAGAAGACTTCTTGAATGCTCCAAAATGCTCCTCTTTTGCACATAATATCTTCCTCATGAAATCAAGTGCAAAAATTCTTGGAGTCATAAAAACAAGTAACTTGTATGGTTTCCTAGTGAAACCATACACCCTCAAAATAGTAAAATATTTATATAAGAACCAGTCTCCTATTCTGTCTTCTGAGGATGATTGCAACATGAGTTTCATTTCTTCTAACACCCTTGGTAATACTTCATAAAATGACAATTTGTACACCTCGGACATAATGGTATTTACAAACTCAAACATATTGATTTGTTTCAGAAGATTTGGAGAGAAAATAGTGGACGGGAATTGTAATTCCGATACATTTGAACACAGCAACATGTTCAACAAGTATGACTGATATTTGAAAAACCTGACCTTTCCAAATTCGACTAACTGGACATGGATGACTTCAGCCAAATACTCATCCAGACTGAAATAATGGACTAAATGAGACTCGGGATCAATTGAACTCATTCTCAATAAGAAACCTAAAACAACTTCGCTGATATGAAAATCATCATCTAGACCCAAAATTTGACAGACTAAAGACATGACCAACTACACTTCTTTTTTGAAAATGTTAACATTATACGGCAGAAAAAGGCCCTCTAATGACTGACCTTCATTAAGAATATTGGACAGAAACCCACATCTAATTTTGGTTTTACAACTTTTGTACATTTCAACTAAGATAGACTCATTCACAGACTCACAATTGTCAGGGAAACTATCAAGTAGGTTAAGTATTCTGCGAATGGATTTTACATCAATCTTACAAAGTATTTTGGATGTGGTATGACTCATGATGACTCTTTCAGAAGGTGAATAACTGCTTGAGCAACATTCAACAAATTCTGGAAACAGTAAAGTTTGCTCAATGGCAAAATAATACGAAAAAGACCTGCAGAAACTCAGAACGTCATTTCCCTGCAAATTACACTGCCATAACCGCTCTTTAGAGACTGATACATTTCCAACTGATAAAACCAGGTGACATACATTTTTGTCTCTATCCGCAACAAATTCCTCCCTTTCATCCAGAACTCTGCTTAAAACTCCTAACCCATGTTCTCTTTCCATAACGGACAATGGCGACAATTCTTTGAACGAAGCTTAAGTGTTTTAAGGCTTACCTATGATTGTGACTGTAGATACGTAAGGTTGACTTCAGAAAGATGGCGGGCTGTCTCCTTCGCTTGTCCGCAGCATGCAAATAAAATGATTTTTTAAAACCAAGTCAACTTTACCTTTATATGACGGTCTATTCCGGAGCCTTCATTAAGCGGTTTTTCCTTACCTGCTTTTCTCCGCGGAATTCTCTTCGAGTCGCCACGTGGAACGTGGTTTACATTCCGCTACCACCTTTCCATTTTAACCATCTCGCAACTTTATCCTCCGGAACCGATAATAACCGTCGATGAGTTTTCACTTTTTCTTAAGCCGTTGGATCGAAATTGGTTGTACACATTCCGCTAGCCTTTTCTATTTTTTCAAACGTGCATCTTTATTCAGGGGATTATTTCTCAACCATAGATTTGTTTGCTTCATTCCATCACCGTTGATCTTCAAGCTTCGTTAACTACATCTGCTTCTCCTTATGTCCTGCGCATCTTTATCTAGCGGATTTATTTTAAACCATAGATCTTCACCTCAATCGCTTTACACCATTAGATCACATGCCAAATTAACCACTATGCGCAATTTAATAATAGAATCAAACTATTAAACTTAGTTGAGTTCATGTATCCTTTTATTACTCCTCCATCATATTTCTTCCTCAGCTGTTCAAAATGGAGGTGCTAACACTCACTGAAAATGGATTTCACAGAAGTGAAAGTGAACCGACGTTGTACACCAAAGTTAATGAGCAAGGTAAGATGTTAATTGTCTACCTGCATGTAGATGATTTAATATTTATCGGTGACTTTGGCATAGAATATTTTGACACAGCCATGGAAAGTGGATTTGAAATGACTAATTTGAGGCTTAAGAAATTTTTCCTGGGCATTGAAGTCCAGCAGTCTGAAAGTGGTATATTTATATCATAGTCAAAATATGCAAATGTAGTTTTAAAAATATTTGATATGTCTAACTGCAAGACATCCCCAACACCAGTAATAACAGGTTTAAAATTGAGCAAGGATGATGATGGATCTACTGTAGATCCTACGTTGTTTAAAAGGTTGGTTAGAAGCCTTATGTATTTAACAGCGACAAGACCAAACATCATGTATGGAGTAAGTCTGATCTCAATATTAATGGAGTCACCAAAATAATCTCATTGGAAAGCAGGTAAAAGAATTATGAGGTATGTAAGTGGCACAAAATACCTTGGCATTATGTATTCAACCTCGAAAAATTTTAAATTCATTGGATACACTGACAGTGACAATGGAGGAAGCATAGATGACAGGAAGAGCACATCTAGGTACACATTTCATTTTGGTATAGGTGTTGTGTCGTGGGCTTCAAAGAAACATCCCATTGTAACTTTGTCTTCAACAGAAGCAGAGTATGTCACACCTACAAGTGTTGCATGTCAAGCCATTTGGATGTGGAGAATTTTAAAAGATATGTCGCAGAACCAATAAGAACCAACAACCATCTTCTGCGACAACAATTCATCCATAGCATTGTCAAAGAACCATGTGTTCCACAAGAGAACAAAGCACATCGACACAAGACTTCATTTCATAAAAGAGTTGGTGAACAACAAGGAAATTTGTTTAGAATTTTGTAGGTCTGAAGATCAGCTTGCAGACATCTTTAAACAAAACCATTGGCAAAGGATACATTCTAGTATTTGTGAAGTTATCTTGGAATGACAAGTTCTGCACAGTGAACTCTGTCATGCACAGAGCAAGTTTAATCCCTGCAATATTTTGTGTGTTTGCAATTGAGTGCACTCTTGTATGCCATCGCACATAACAATAGTTCTCTCTTGCCATCATTTTGAACTAGATTAGTCAAATCACAGCCTTGTAAGTGGGATAATAGATTTTTGTTTGGGTATTGGAGGGTCGGTCAATATTGATGGGCTTCCCCTAGCATCGTTAGAATTTCAAGTTTCTTAGACCTCTCATTGTTGTCCATTTCTAATGATCGTTCATTTGATGGTGTACAATTTCAAGATTTGAATCGATTGTGATGTGGCGGGGTTTCATTGCATTTCAATCTAAATTGGTCTTTTAATGGCATTCTTACATTAGTTCTTTGTTTAGGTTCCTTTCATTTCTTTGTTGATTGGTTAAATCTTAATGGCATGAGAACTTGTTGGTGCTTTGGCATGGTCACCTTAGTCTCTAAATTTTGAGAATGGTTCAATTGGCCCTTTTTTTGTCTTGAGGATACCTCTCCTGGGTGTTTTAGTTCATGCAACAAGTATTGGCCTAACATTATGGATTGTCCTAAGAGTTGTGCAAATGTCAAATGGAAATTTACGACATTCAAAGGATAATGCAATCAACATGAGGACTACATCGATGACAATTAAAGTTCACATTAATGCATACCAACACATTTCTTAGAACACGGTGATAATCAATACACTCATTTATAAGAAAACAATTTCAAGTCCTCGAAGTAGAGAATTTTATGCATCAAAATATGGCTTGTTATCTCAATAAGATCTCTCAATCACTACCTTTAATCTAATAATGTGTTTGGGCTCTAAACCTATGGAGCTAACAGAGGAGAAAACTATACATCGAAATCTTGAAGACATGGATTTGGAACACCAAGGACCACAACATGTGAACTATACATCAAAATCTTGAAGACATGGACTTAGAGCACCAAGGACCACAACATGTAAACGCCTAGCTAGAAGAATCACACAAATGAAGTACTCCTTTCGCTAAATTCTAGTATCATGTTTTGCAAACCTACTCTATTTTACTCCATTTTTTATGTGTAGACTTATAGTAGTCTTGTGAAAATTGTTTGTTTTTAAACTTACAACATTTGTTTAACATTACATGACTAAAGGATATACTACAACTCTTTAAAATACCAACCAAAAAAGCCTTTTACTTAAAATGAAAATAATTCAGAGAAAAATTGCATTCCTTCACTCCTCTTTCAAATATATATATTATAAACAATAAAAACCACTAAAATATAATCATGATAAAAATCACATTATAATCCCAAAATCTTATAAAATAATAAGATAACAAAAATTATTGCGTTGATAGTTGTAAACAACCATTTTAACTTTAATAAATCTAAAATATAAATTGAA
>LPNX010708781.1:575439-875767 GCA_001517045.1 Pseudotsuga menziesii
TTCATTCCACTTATAATCCATCCAAGGGTTTGCAGTAGATGAGCTACCTGCAACTACCATTTTCAATGCAACAAAATATAATTGCAGAGTCTGCACTCAAATCTTGGGCGAGAGCTCCGCCTTCAATTGGAAAAAGTGGGCGAGATCAGGCAGAAACCTTGACGTCGAATGATACCCAGGAAATACGTGAAATGCATGGATTGCGTCTTCATAGAACAGAATCTCCGCCTGCTTGCCCATCTTTTTCAGATGCTCAACGTATCGGAGCTGCCAATCTTGGAGGAGGTCCAGCCCTCCCACAACCACCAACGACGGAGGCAACGATAGCCCCGATATATCGGTGCCCATCACGTTGGCCGCCGGGTGGTTTCTCGTGGCCCCCTCCGGCAGAAACGCCTGCCAATACCAATCGGCCGCCTCTAACGTAATGAGCGGGACACCGTTGCTCAACCTCACCTCCGCCGGCGTCCTCTCCTCCCCACCAAAGTAGGGCTGCATGAGCACGTGTCCCACGATCTTGACTGGACTCATGTCTTCTTCTCTCGCCACGCGGCATCCGACGTGGTGGACGATGTTGCCGCCGGCGCTGTCGCCCATGAGAAAGCACCGCGACAGATCGGCGCTCGGCGGCAAGAAATCCCGCCCCTGTGCACGGAGCCACGCGAGGGCCCCGAAACAGTCATCGTAGGCGGTCGGAAACTTGTGCTCCGGAGCCAACCTGTAGTCCACCGAAACCACGGCCACCGTGAGCCGCCCGGCAAGCTTGCGGCAGAATGTGTCGTATGCCACATCGGCCGCTGACAGGGCACAGAAACCGCCACCGTGGAAGTAAACGACGACGGGGAAGGTCCCGTGGGCGCCGTTGTCCGGCACGAACAGACGGACCCGTACGCCCGTGGATTTATCGATGACTATATCTCTTGTGTAAACTCCGTGGCGGGGTGTCTGGTCTGCGGGGACTTTGCGCTCTAAAAAATTGGCGAGCCTCCGATTTACGGTACCGTCGTTTCTCCGGGTAACGGCGCCGGCGTTTTTGACGAGCCAACAGAGTACGCGGATCCGAAGAGGGACGGATTTTGAGCTTCTCTGTCTCACCACGCTGCCATGATCTGCATATTCTGCTGCCATTTTCATGACAGTGAGCAACAATTGTGATGAGTAGGAGGAATTAGTTTGGCTGTATTTATCGTCAGATTTGGAAGTTGGTAGCGTCACGTCTTATGTGTGGTTTGCTGCTGGGAGTTGGGAGTTGGTAAAGAAGGTAGTTGGTAATTAAGTTAAGTGGTAGTCTCTGCTTTTTACCAACTCCATATCTCTATTTTCAACGACGATTTTTCTATTTTTCTTGTCAGTGGGTGATGGCTGGCAATCCATGTTTTTAGATGCAACAGGCGAGCGACCTGCCTTTAATCAATTCAAAATCAAACTTTCCACGATTTTGAACGTATGCCGATGATTTTTTTAAGCCAATTTTATGGGAGTTGTTAACTAGGGGATGATTTTCTCTTTATTTTATTTTTTTTCTGGTTTTTACTTCTTTCTGGTTATGAATCTTTCAAGGAATTTTGAAAACGTGCAAAAATATTGTTAGATCTTATATAGTATGAGTGTTTCGACTGTTTTAGTGTCTTGTCATTTCATTTTTTCATTTAAAATAGTTCGAAAAAAAAACAAAAATTACAAAATTTTGTGAGTTAAATTCACTGATATCCTAGTTAAACAACTCCAATTCTATATTTTTCAAATAAATTTAGTAAAAATAAAATCATTCTTGATTGATAAAAATTACTTTTTTATATATAATCAAAATTTAACTCAACCATGTATCCATTTAACGAAAAGTATACCACTCAAGCTTGAAAACTTTTCACCAAACTCATACAGCTAGTTTGAGTACTTTTCACCAAACTTATAGAGCTCAAACTTGAAAACTTCGTGCTAAAAACAAAACCATTGATTCAATAACCTCATAAATCCTTACAACACACAAATTTTACAATTTAGTTTTAGATAATTAAAAACTTTTACCAAATTCCCATTATAAAAAATTCAATAAAATTAAATATGGGACAGAGAAAGCACGAAACCTTCGTTGTTTAACCAGCGTAGATCCAAATCCTAGGCTCTATCAAGCGCCGAGATGGATCAGATCTCTCGAGGTGCAAACCTCTTCTTAGGTATCCATTGATTTGATTCAAACCAAAAGACACATATTTTTATTTAAGGTCCACATATATTTTTATTATTATTAATATTTAATATTATTTATGCCCGCCATATAATATTTTTTATTATTTTTTATTTTGTTAGGAACGAACATTGCATCATTTCCCCACACATGGTTTTAAAACCATATGCAAGGCCCTCCTAAAATCATGGGTTGTTTAGGAGGCCTTGCACATGGTCTTAAAACCATTTGCAAGGCCCTTCTAAACCATGTACAATAAAACCATGGGTTGTTTAGGAGGCTTTGCACATGGTTTTTAAACCATGTGCAAAGCCTCCTAAACCATGTACAATAAAACCATGAGTTGTTTAGAATGCCTTGCACATGGTTTTAAAACCATGTGCAAGGCCAACATTTTTTTTTTTTTCTTGACCCACATATTTTTTACAGATAATTAAATTTTTACTTTTTTATTATTTTGTTAGGTAGGAAGATTACAACATCTCCCCCATATTACATTGTTTTTGTGGCCGACATTTATTTTGGCTTATTATAAAATTTATTTTTTATTAATAAAAATAACTTTACGAAAGTGATATTATTTTTTATTTTGTGTTACAAAATCTCCCCCATAATATTCACTATCACTATTATTTTTTGCCGACATGTTACAAATGTTACATCAAGTTACAAGATCTCTCCCGTAATATTCATTATCACTATTATTTTTTGCCGACATGTTACAAACGTTAGTAACGTTACATCACGTGACAAGATCTCCCCCATACTGGGCTGTAGAGCACCTCTCGGCGCAAAAACGAATCTGCACGCTGAAGCAAAGAAGGAATAAAACCAAATAAAGTTTATATTCGGTTGTAAGGAAGGAATTTGTTATGGACCTCTATGAAGTTTGAAGAGTAGTGTGAAAAAGCTACAGAGAGTCGATGGGAGTGCCATGGTAAGGAGTTAGATGGCTCATAAATAGAGAAACTTATTTGGAGGGGGCAACCTCTCTTTGAGCAAGTTCAATACAAATAACTAGTTGATACCTCTTGATTGACTTCAACATTTATTTATATACTAAGTCTAATGTAAACAACTACTATTCTTGATGAATGTGGGATAATACAATATACACATGGGACGGCTTACAAAATTTATGTGTCCAACAACAATATACTTAACAAAGTAAAGAGAAGGGTTGACATGGGTTCGTAACATCCCCTCCCTCTGAGAAAAACTTTGTCCTCAAAGTTTTAGATGTGGAAATTGTGCTTGAATCTGAAGGAGTGGTTCCCATGTAGCATCCTCTGGTTGCATGTCATGCCATTGAATTAATACATTTGTGATGGATCTAGAGCGAAGCTGACGAGTCTGTATATTAAGGATGGTTTCTGACTTGAAAATGATGGATCCTTCATTATCCAGTTCCAGTAAAACTGTTTGTGCTCTAATGTTGATGCAAATAACTTTCTTGAGACAAGAGACATGAAATACCGGGTAATGTGAGGATGAAGTTCCAATTTATAAGCAATGGACCCAATCTTCTGAAGAACCTTATATGGCCCATAGAAATTTGGAGCCAGCTTATGACACTCTTTGAGTTTCAGGAATGATTGCTTGTAAGGTTGTAAATGAAGAAAAACCATATCACCAACTTGAAAAGTGCGATCAAAACGATGTTGATCGGCCTGTTCTTTCATTTGGCTTCTTTCCATTTGGAGATTTTCCTGCAAAATGTGAAGAAATTGATCTCGATTTCTGAGAACCGTGTTTACTACCTGAACTGGTGAACTACTGGGGGTGTATGGACAAAGCACTAGAGGTGCCTAACCATAGACTAATTCACATGGAGTCATATTATATGCAATGTGGTAGGAGGTATTGTACCACCATTTAGTGAGAGGGAGCCACTTTTCCCACTAATGTTATTGTTCAAAGGTGAAGCAACGAAGATTAGTTTCCAAACATTTGTTGATATTTTAGTCTGACCATATGTTCGTGGGTGATACCCTGAACTCATCTTCAGTTTGGTGCTAGTGTGGTGAAATAGTTCTGTCCAAAAATGAATTATGAAAGTTGCATCGTAGAAGATCTAGTCCATGAAAATTTGTGTGATTGAGGAGGCGGTATATTGGTGGATAAGGGCACAAAAATAACTATATTTGGAGAGGCAATCAACCACAACCAAGATCAATGTCTTCCTTCCATAATTAGGGAGCCCTTCAATGAAACTTATCGAAATATCTATCCAAATACGTGTAGGGATGGGCCTGATGTTGGGAAGGACGCTTCCAAGAAGGAGTAGAATATGATGGTCATCTGGTCTTGAAGGTGTCAATCCCATTGGTTCAGCAAAGACACATGCAAATCGATCCAAAATTTGTTGTATAGCCAAGGGACTAGTGGAGATCGCTGATGGTTGCATCTAAATGGAATGGAGTTGAGCGATGACACCATGTGAATTATTCTGAAGGATATTTTCCATGCAATGTGAACGAATGATGCTGAGAGACCCTGGTTGTAATCCCTTCAATGTGTGTTTTCCCCATTGACTGAAAACTGCATCCGAACTTCAACAAAATTCCATAAGATGGGTCCAAGTGTGCATAACCATTGAGCGCCCAAAACCACATCACATCTGCCTAAGGGCAAGGCAAACATGTGAGAGCACAAGTTATAATCTCCAATAGAGATACGCACATTAGGACACTTCCCTTTGCAAGGTAAGGTGCCCCCATTGGAAATCATGAGTTCAAAGCTGGAGCAAGGATGGACAAAACAATATTTGGCGATATGAGGCTCAATGAAGTTATGAGTGCTACCCTAATCAATGAGTATTGTAAGAGGGAGCTTCTTGAAGAAACCCTTCACCCGCATGGTTTGTAGGGTGGTGAATTCGACTAATGCATGGAGAGATACCTCTGGGTGGTCATCTTGAGAAGGAGGATCAACAAGCAGTTGTTGAATGCCAACCTGATCATTTACTGGATCTTGATCATCTTCACAAATTTCAAGTGCATGGGGAGAAGCCACATCCAAGAGATAGAGCTTTTGATCAGCACATCAATGTCCCCGGGTGAATTTCTCATCACAATTATAACAAATCCCCTTTTATCTATGTGTCTGCATCACGGCTTCAGAGAAATGCTTGATAGGAGCGGTTCTAGGAGCTAACGTGATTGGAGGTCTTTCAAAAACCATATTTCTGAATGGAACAAAAGTGCATTGGGAGCGTTGTTGAGCTATGGTCTTGTCCTCCGCCAACTTAGCAAAGCCTAGGGCTTCCATCATTGTGTTGGCGAAGAACATTTAAACCTCAGATCGGATTGCATCTTTTAGACCACTAATAAAACAACTCCTGTAGAATGCATCGGGAAATCCTTCTGTGTGATTGGTCAATTTCTCAAATTTTTTTCTGATACTCTCTCACAGTGCCAGTTTGGCAAAGTTTAGTGAGTGCTCCTGTGAAGTCATCAAAAGCAATAGGGACAAATTGTTACAAAAGGAGTTGGCAAAAATTTCTTTGTTTTGGCTCTTCATGATCCTTAATGTACCAACTGAACCATTGAAGGGCTTCATGTTCCAAATGAAAAGATGCAAGTAGAATTTGGTGACATCAAAAGTGTTATGCAAACTAATATTTTTTTGTTCTGCCCTATATATCCATCCAGTCGGATCATCACCATTGAAGCGAGGGAAATCAAGCTTCGACCCACGAAAATTGTTGGAAGAAGAGAACCTAGTGTTTGCAGAAGGATCTAACTATCGTCTATTGTTCATGGTTGAATGTTGAAGGTGGAGGCCGAGAATATTTTTATTCAGATCTTGGAGTTTGGCCTTAAGGGAGGCAAGTTTGTCTTCCATTTGTTTGTTTGCTTATGTGCGGGTGATAACCAAGATTTTATTTGTTTTAAGTGGAATTAATCTGTGACAGTTCTGGACAGATGCAATTTGTTATTTATCAACTGGAAATAGATATGGACCTCAAGTATGTTCAACATCCTAAAGGTTCAGGGGAGTCACTCAACCATCAATGTTGTCTAATGACTTGCGTATTGGGGAAGTGCCCCTCACTCCATGGCTCAAGTAAAACTAAATGTGGGCGGAGAATATTTTTATTTAGATCTTGGAGTTTGGTCTTGAGGGCGGCAAGTTTGTCTTCCATTTGCTTGTTTGCTTCTGCGTGGGTGATAACCAAGAGTTTATTTTTTTTAAGTGGAATTGATTGTGAAAACTTTGGACATATGCAATTTGTTATTTATCAACTAGAAATAGAGATAGACCTCGGGTATGTTCAACTTCCTAAAGTTTCAAGGAAGTCACTCGGACACCAATGTTGTCTAACGGCTTGCGTATTGGGGAAGTACCCCTCACTCCATGGCTCAGGTAAAACCTATAACCGCTTTTCCACAAACGACAGCTCTTGGTTTACCTCACGAGTGGGAACTAGTCAATCAGGTAGGGGTCGCTGCCCTTTTCACTGGCAGGTTCTCTCAATGTCCAGCTACTTCGGGGTTCCTGTGGTACTCCTCATAATGATTTTTTCGATTATGCCCATGTACTTCCCATAGTTAAGTGGATAGGGGTTATTCCCTTATATGAACTTGCAATTGAAATGAACAATACAGATGCAAAGAAGAATAACTACTGCAATAATCACAACGTCGAAAAGCCACTACACAAAGAAAAAGAAAAAGAAAAAAATTGGCAATAATTCCACCCAAGGAGCACAAGAAAGTGCTATGATACGAGATGAGAGAAACCTCCTGCAATAAATAATGAATGCATGATATAACAAAAATAGTGGGACACAAAATGAATTTATTGATCGCAAGCCACTTCGAGGGGGAAACCTCCTTTAAACAAGCTCAATACAAATAAATCTTGGATGCCTTCATTGGCGTCAACACATACTTATATACTAAGTCTAATCTAAACAATTATTACCCCCCATGAATGTGGGATAATACAATATACTCATGGGAGGACTTACAAAGCATATGTGTCCAACAACAATATACTAACAAAGTAAAGACAAGGCTTGATACGGGTTCCTAGCAAAACTCCTTATCTCATGATTGTTTCTTATAGTGGGCCATTCCTTGGTGACTTGTATCTTTTGTGAGACGAATTAAATGCATGCCGAGTCGATCACATAACTCAAGTATTTGATACTCTTCATTGCAAAAGATAACTTCTCTAAGTTCAATCAAAGTTTGTGTTGTCTGAGAATGTTAAGCACTTGTTGAAGCTGCAACAAATGCTCATCCCATGATCTGTTGAAAATCAATATTTCATCTAGATAAACAATGACACATTTTCTTGCAAAATCTCTAAGAAAATCATCCATATATCTCATAAAAGTTGTAGGTGTGTTCGTTAAACCAAAAGGCATGGCTAACCACTCAAATAAACCTTCCCTTGTTTTGAAAGTAGCCGTCCATACATCTAAGGACTCTATGGGAATTTGATGATACTCCAACTTATGGTCTATTTTGGTAAAGAATTTAGCATCTTTCAAATAATAAAGAAAATCATCTATTCTAGGAAAAGGATACTGATTCTTTACTGAATATTATTGAGGTCCCTGTAGTTAATGCACATGTGCCATGCCCCATATTTCTTAGGAACTAGGATGACTGAGTTTCCACAATTATAGGAATTGGGTCGAATATGCCCTTTGTCGATCAAGTCTTGAATTTTCCTATATTCCTTCAATCTCTAAAGCATACCTTCTACAAACATATGAATTGGGTAACCAAGAACTAGGAACAAGATCAATGGAGTGTTTTACCTAGTAATGTAGCAGTGCTCCAGCTAAATTTTTGAACACATCTTTGTATTATTCAAGTACTTTGTCAAATTGTTGTTGTTGTCGACAGTTTTTTCGATGGAGAGTTGATTGGTTGTTGTAATCCACTTGGAACATGGAGGTTTTGATAATCAACAACATGAAATTTGTGCATGGTTGATTTTTTTTGTCTTGTATTTAAACTATCGGTGTGGGTTAACATTCAAAAGTGCCATACCATTGATTCTAGATTTTGAAAATCACATTCTATGGTAGACTGATACTTTCAATGTATGTCCCATAATTAGGGTTTCCCAAATAGTCAATCATCTACTGAGAGTAACACTATATCATAGACCACCTCATCTCGAAAAATGAAGTAGGAAATCTTGGACTGTCATGTGATCTTGAGTTATTGTTCGTCCTTCATCTAACCGATGTTGTAAAATAGCAGATGCAAAGTAGTAACAATACCCAATTTTCTCATAGTGTCTTCAAAGACACAGTTCCTTTGACTACCATTGTCCCCAATCAAATGAAATTGGTTATTTTGTACCCATGTCTATGTATGGAATAGTTGTTCGCTTTACTCTTCATCAACAATGGTTGAGCTCGTGAGGGATACTAAAGTCGATGCTAATAGATTTGAGGAGTCTAGGTTAGGCTCCATGATAGTTTTGTCGACATATCCTGACTTGGAGGTAGACATGTATGTCAAAAATGTCTTCCAATATTTGCA
This sequence comes from Pseudotsuga menziesii, assembly GCA_001517045.1. Taxonomy (NCBI): domain Eukaryota; kingdom Viridiplantae; phylum Streptophyta; class Pinopsida; order Pinales; family Pinaceae; genus Pseudotsuga; species Pseudotsuga menziesii. Next base: position 584,140 of record LPNX010708781.1, read on the forward strand.
TTAAAATGGATCATGCCAAGCTTATTTGTGGTAATCACACCATTTCCCTATAAGGGGTTGTTTGTTGTGTTTTCCCATGTCTTTTCTATAAGTATTCTTACCATGATATTGCTTCTATGAAGTATCCTAAGTAGACTATTTTGACTTTTCAGAGTCATTAGTCAACTGAGGTCTTATCTAAAGTTCGACCTTTCCTTTCACTTTCAATGTCCCCTCAAGCTTTATGGCATAATGGAATGTTTATTCAAGAGTGTCAATAGTGAGGAATTCCATCTCTATTTAGATATAAGGAGTTAAGCCACTAGTATAATTCAAAACAAGTAACTTCTCTTCCTACCTAATTCCAAGTTAAGCAATTAGTCACTGGAATTCATCAGTATGACTCTGTACTATATGATCTTTCCATTGGCTTAATTGTTGCAATTTCTTGTATTCTTGTTCTATGTACTTGGGTGGATAGAATTCCACCTTGAAATATTCAGCAAATTTCCACCATGTATCGATGGGGTGACTTCTTCTTCCCATTTAGTCAAAATATTTTCCCAATAGCAATGTACAGAAAGATGACATATTCAAAAATGAAATGGTTACTTTCTCATCATCAGAAAGTTGATTCATGGAGAAGTAGGACTCTAATTGATACATCTAATAGTCTACATATTTGGCATTAATATTTCCTTCGAAATTTGGTATGTCCAAGTTCATTTGTACCTTGACAGGGATAACCATGTCGAAGGAAAATATCATCGGGTTGATGACCAAAGTCAATCCCAATGAACTAGTAAGTCGAGCAAGGATAACAATGAAATGCTCGTACATTTTAGTTTTCTTTCGAGCAAGTTCACTGTTCTATGAGTTACTCAGTTTCACTGCGAGGAGTTTTGATAGCATATAAATACTTGGAGGTTGAATGTAAAGGAAAGTTAGATTTTTTTTACTTAGAAAGTGTTTGAAGAAGCATAATTTTACTCACTAAGCAAGTAGTGTTTAAGTGGCGATAGATAAGACTAGAGTGCTATAATACCAATGATCAGTTTCACCCAAAGATGTGACAGGAGGACAATAAATTTGACTAAATCGATCAAGGTTTTTTATGGTAGAAGCGAACAATACTTGGACTAAATAAAAGAGATAATGTAGATAATCCCCAAACAAAAATGACTAAAAGAAATAGACAATACCAATCACATGAAAATGCAAGTCAGGAATTGATAACAAAGAAACCATGAGGGTGAAAACTTTGGTTTTATTGAGCATTTGTCTATGGGATGTTGGTCTCTTAAGTTTGTAAGATAATATTGTATTAATGCGTACTATGTAAAAATACTCATTTACATGAATCATTAGGTCAAATGAAGGAACCATGAGGAACCAATTGATCCTTCTCTTCCTTGACCCAACTTAGTGTAATCAAGAATAATGAACCCTTTCATATTCTAACTTACATGCTTATATACAAATCTGATGGATGCATGTGTGCCTACTCGTCATTTTTCAGTTACAAAGAAGTAGTTGCAATTTGATTGAGGAGACCAACCGTCTTCTTAACATCTGTCGTCTAGAAGAAGATGAAGAGACATCATTGCCACGTTGACGGCATATTCTCAATCCCACTTGTGTCCCTTGTTGTATTTCTTATCACAATTAAATCATAGACCTTTTGATCTTCTTTCATCCATTTGTTTAGGTGTATGTATGCGCACTACAAGGAAAAGAGTGTGTATTGGAGGTCATAGCTAAGGTTTTAAGTGTTACAATATTCGCCAAATTGTTAAAAAAAACCTTTGCTACAGCCTTCACAATTGGTAGTGGATGTTTTAACAAAGGTTTTTGCAAATATTTTTATAACTAAAGAAAATCAGTGGTCGGAGGCTATAGTGGATGTTTTTTTATTGGTGATTGGTGTTCTTCTTTAAAAAATATTGCATCGGCGTGTAACATATTTATACGCACCAGTGCAATATAATAAAAATGATACGTATTTGGTGCAATCCAACACATAGATCACCGAAACAAACCAAAATTTATCACCACCTAGTGCATTAAAATAATATATGCACCAGGACATTGTAACCAAACCAACACCAGTGTTTATTTATTCAGTAAATGCACCAATGCATACATACTATTACAAAGCACTGGTGCGATATGTAACGACATATGCATCGACAATTTTCTATATTTTTTAAATTTTAACATTACTTTTTATATATCATAGTGCATCAATACATTTCATCATAATAAGCACCGGTGCATTTTAACAATTGGAAATCACTAAGGCGATTAATAAAGATAAAGACACTCGTAAATGGGACTAGGTTGTAAAAAAAAATTAAATTTAATGATGAGGTAAATATAAATTAGAGGACCAAGGCGTATCATTCAACAAAATGCAATAGACGTAACTTTTTACGAAATGCATCGATGCGTAACATTTGATTTAACACACCGGTGCAATAATAAATATCAAAAGCGTCGTAGCCTATTTTTTGAACAGTGTCAATTAACATCGCAGTGGAATATCTATATTTTTTTTATTTTTTAAATTCTATTATCCATCAAAAATTGAAATATTGTTTATAATACTATTCATTCCAATTTTAATTATTGTGTTTATTTGGTTTAATTTCTTATGTCATAGATTCTATCATTGTATCATCTATTGTAATATTTAATCATCCATACATTTAGTTATCAATTTACCATTTCACATGTAACATTTGACAATGACATTGAAGAATGTAGTAGAATACAAAAAAAATATTTGTATAGATATCAATAAGAGGCCCTTTGTCATACAAAATAGGACAACATAAAGTCCACAATAATCAAAATGACAACATACATGTAATTGTTACACTTATTGGTAACATGTTGCCTTTCAATTCGAACGCTATGTCCAATACATTAGACAAAATGTCTAATTTTTAGGAGACAATTGTTTCAAAAATACAACATCTTGCATTAACATCCAAAATATATGGATCATCATTCTTCGTTGGAACTGTTATCAGTGCTTGATCCAATTGCATCACTTGGGTTATTTGTCTGAATGTTTTGTTGGTTGCCTCAATTGTTTTCCTCTTCTTCAACTTCCATCCGCAAACATAAGAATAAAGTGTACTAAGTGTATTTACAATATTGTTGGGAATAATAAAAATTAAAATAGATAATATACATGAATGTAAATTGATAATAGACGTATAATAGAAAAAAATTGCACCCTAAATGTCACACATTCTTTCAAAACCATGTCTCATGCCATCTATCAACAACTCCTATGTTGATTGCATTCCATACTTCGTTTCCTACAATCTTTATACCTTGTAAGAAATCATAAATTTAACATAAAGGATTTTTGTTGTTCTATTACTTACAAAATGAGAGAAGTAAAAGAACATATATACTTACAAATCCTATAATTAATTTTTGATATGCTAGCATATACTCACAACCCTTTCTTACCCCACTGTCAACCAATTCTCCTGATGACTCCTCTTTGTATGTAACACTTGTTTCAATACATCCAAGGATAGCCAATGAAAAACAATTAAATATAAATATCACAACCACTATGAAATATTAAGTTGTTATAAGGAAATCACAACTACTCACAAACTTTGCTATCAACCCCTTTTTTCCTTCTCGTCGTGTCTTATGCATTGAATGAGTTCCGTTTTCTTTTCTTTTTTGCAACAAACCAATTGAAAATTAATATTTCATTTTGATTTAATTAATTAGATGTACATGATAATCCAAAAAAATCAATTGTTTGATACGTTTGAAGCACATTGTTGTTGATATGGCTCCTCCTGCAATGTAATTATGTCAATTTCCTTTAACATCTCCTTGTACACTTTTGTGTACATCCCTACCAACACATTTCACATATGATCTTGTTCATCCTTTGGGATTTTCATAATCTTCTTGAAAATGTAAAATGATATTAAACTATTTTTCTTTTGATATGAAAAATAAATATAGCATAATTAAAATTATTAAAGGAATGCTTTGTAGTAGTAGATACATTTTATAAACCAACATGTTTCGAAATTTTACTTTTTGAATGATTCTTTTTAGTTGTATGTTTTTTCTATTGCAAGTCTGACAGGACTAGTCACTGACCATTTCTTTTGAAACACCTCTTTTAGTTTACATATGACTAGACTATTGGAATCATTTGATTGATTTCTAAATGTAGGTGAAAAGAACGTATATATGTTCCTTCCACTATCTCCCTCATAGTTTTATAAAAGTTTCCCCCCCTTTTATTAACTTTCCGCACCACTCCAGATGAGCCAATGGCCAATTCATCATCATTTGTATCTTCCATAAAAAAAATCTTATGATTGCATTCACTTTTGTTGTTGTCGGTACCTACATAGCATTCAACATATGTGAATTAGATTATTTGAAGCATATTAGCAAATATTGTTAAGTACAATATTACTCAAAAATTAAGAAATAATTCATATAGGTATATTATTGCGCCAAAGAGGTGCATTCTACGTCCCAGTAGGGGGAGATATGTAATCTTTTCGCGCTCATCCTAGAGTTGACACGTGTCCTTTATAAAAAAAAATTATAAAATATTTATTTAAAAAAATAACATGTCTACTCAAATTAGATTTAAAATATTTAGAACGATGTACACACACACACACATTAGATAAATTAAAACCATAAACATTGCATTACACACTTCCTCAACATTTCCACTCTAAAGAGGGGTTTGCAACTCGAGATATTTAATCCCTCTGGATGCTTGGTATATCATTTTTTAGATGGATCTTTGTTGGTTTATTCACCTAATTCATCCCTCTACAACTTTCCATTAACATTTTACATTGTTTTGCACTTAGATTGCTAAGAATCTTGTCGATATTCCTCATTTTTTAGCCTTGCATGCCACACATTAACCAATACATATTACTTATATTTACAAATAATTCAAACAGATTAATTTAAATACAAAAATTAAAATCACTTGCCTTGTTCACAATTTTGGATGTGCTCCCATCATGCCAACTAGAATTGATGTTCATCAAACTATTATCCTGCATTTTCTATCAATAAACAACATGGATTGTTAAATACATAAGCTATTAAATATATTATATAAATAAATTACAGAACTCCAATATAAAAAAAAGTATGAAATCGGTGCACTTAAGTTCGTAAAACGCATCAGTGTGTTTAGTATAAAGAAACACTAGTGCATTGTGCCAAACATGGCGCACCATGAAACACAGAGCTTTATTTAACATTTATAGAGAAAAAGGAAATAAATGGCGGGGTGGGATTTAGCGGTGTGTTATAAATATAAACACATGGGTACCTTAATGCAATCATGTCACGCCGAAAACTGTGAAATATTTTTTTGCATTTTTTATAAAATAAAATATAATGGTAGGCCCAGAACTATTGGTGCACTACTGAAAAAAATGTACCAGTGTGTTTAGTTTATAAAATTGCACTGAAAATTATGCAAGCGTTTTTTATGAAAAATTTAAAAAAAAACTAAAAAATTGCACAGGGACAATAAGGTTTCAAATTCGACCCAAAAAGTCGCCTATCGTAGCCAACGATTTCCATATAAAATCACAAACTCATTAAATATGAAATCCCTAAAAATAAAAATCGCAATTGTAAAAAAATAGAGGGATTTAAACCATAATGTAAATTTTTGCAACCACATAAAACGAAATGAGGTAGCGAGAAAAGAAGGGTCGCAACATTGAAGGTAACTATGAAGTTTTTTTTAAATTTAGTTAAAATATAAAATAGGATAATAATATCAATAGTAATATTTTACATACTTGAAATTTCTACTATGCAAGATTCTGATTGATTCACCATACCTAATAAATTTCAATCCTCAAAATAATATGGTTGCTCCAAACTTCTTTAGCATAAGTCTCTCTTCCAAAACTCTCCCCTCGAAATTTTGGAAAAGGAATGAAATCATTTTTGGCTTTTTAATTTTAAACTCATTTTCAAATTAGTTTTTAAAATCAAAATTCTCACCCCTTTTTCACTTTAGGGAAAAAATAACTTCTGCGATTTTTTAATTTTGATTTTCAACATTATGGTTCACTTAAGGTTATGTCGCACCAATGCATATAGGATATAAATGCACCGATATGTTTATGGTTTAATGTGGCACCATATAACCATATAATATAAAAAATAAAAATAAATTAAGAAACATATATCATGCTTCGGTGCGTAAACAAATTATGATGCCCCGGTGCACTTGTCTATACTAAATGCACCGGTAAGAATATTTTTTATAAAATGCATCGATAAATATCCTCTATCAAATATAGTGGATATTTTCTTTTGTGGAGGTTTTTGTAGATGTTGAAATATGGTGTGTTGATTATGATTCCACCCGATGCGTCCAAATGTTAAAGTCGCACCAGTGCAGTTCTTGTAGATTTGGCGTACCAGTTGAATATAAACATCCTATGATTTGATATTTCAACTCCAAATTTATATTCATCTCGAATATTATTTTAGAATTCAACCACACCAATTACAATATTTCATAGTATATATATGTTGCTTAAACTCACCTTATTCTTACAAAATGGTTTCCAAACTATATTGGAAGTTGGATTGTAATATGGTTCTCAAAACAATTTTAGGACTATAGAGACGTGTATTGATTGTTGATTTGGTTCAAATGCAGGGAGAAAAGGCTATAGCATTAAATGGTCAATTCTTCATATCCAGCTCATTCCATCTTGTTCAAAGTTTGACAAGTTTTCTCTTTCCATCTCTAGTAAGTTTAGGTTTTATTTATATTTTGACTATCTATTTGAAATTATGTTACTTATCCATGCGAATCTGAATAAAAATGTATTCTATATTGCAAGATCTCGATTCTTGATCGAGTTCGGATACACAATATATTATACCACTTGCAAAATGTTGTAAGCTCTTATCAAGAGCAAGATACCACAAGTAGTTCATAGATGAAAATGGGAAGTTTCTTTAACCCACCAATTGCAGCATGCCATATTCAAGCCACAATCCTAGGTCATTGATGATAATTCATCGTGAGATGGATCTCTTTTATGACACCCCAGTAGTATGTGGTTGTTAAAAATGTCAAGGGTTGAAGGAGAACCCTCAAAGTGTCACACTCACCCATTACACCAATGATCAATTACCCAATGTTATGGTATAATACCCCCTACTGCAGTAAAAAATCCAATAAGTGATATAGAAAATACATGTAGGAACACTTCCCTATGATCACTTTTGGAAAAGTTGGAATCCAAAACAACTATGTCTCATCCTAAATTGGTGAACCCCTCTGATTTTGTTCAGTCAACTGAAAGTTCTAGCGATTTGAAGTATGATATGAAAGCCACCAAACACATATCTACTAGAAGATCCAAAAAGTGACAAGAGTTGAGAGAAAAATTGTCCAAGTACACAAGAAGGTCCATCCATTTATTGGAGGGTAACAATGATTTCTCCCTTCCTATGAATTTTCAAAGTAAATATCAAACTTATTACAACTGCACTTTGTATGGTGCTTGGTCATCTTCTCTAATTGTACTTGACATTGGAACTGAATTCTGATTTTGTGGGAACTATTTTATGATTGACAAGTCTAATATAGATGTTGCAAACCTTGGGTTGTTTATCCTTTCACATGTACTCATTCCTCACAAACAACCAGTATCACTTATTCTGGTTTTTTTATCCTATATATTGTCGATCGGATTACTTGAATATTGTTAAATACAAGCATATCATTTCCATGTATAGTGTGTGCATGAATGTTTATGTTTAGGGAAACTTTAACAGGAAGATCCTATCATATGTATATGGTCTTCATTGCATTCATGAGAACATTGTAGGGTTCATAAATAGTTCTAGGTGTTCTTATTTTCTACAAAATGTTCATTTGAGGAACACTTCAATGATCAGGAGTTATTTATGCAATGGAAAGAGTCCAGATTTAATGTTGTGCATGCAACTTGCGTAGTTTGTCTCCTGGTGACAAGTTGTTAACAAACTATAACTTTCATAGGCCACCAACCAATCATTATAGAGGCTTTGCATTAGGTTTACCCTTAGATGTCCCCTTAGGGCGTAAGACAAAAAAACATTGATTAATTATATTTGTTAATTTTCAATTTGATTCATGTTAATGTATTGCTCAGTTTGAATTTTTTTTATAAATTGTTTTCTTTATTTCCAAACTAGGGGACTTTCCCTAAACTCATCATTTGAGTCGCCATACAGTCAAGGATGTATGATCACACAGTTCATATGTGTAATTATCATGCCAAAATCTCACACACGTACTAAATTGCAACACTACCTGTGATACCAGCCTCAGATACAACACTCTTCTTTGATTAATTGTATTTGTTAATTTTCTATGGGATCAAGTTAATATACTGCTCAATTTTCCCATGGGGTGTAGAATAAATGGTTAATGGGCACATTGTTAAGGAACTCCTTATATAAGGTCGTCATTTCGAAACTATGTAGGTACTATCCCTACAAAAAAAAATGTATTCCTCAATTTGAAAATTTTAAATATACTGTGGGATTAATTATAATTTAATGCTCAATCTGAATGTTTTATTTCTAAACTATTTGTACCTAAATATTTCCAATTGGAAATGAATCTTTTGCTTATGTATTAATCTTTTGTATAATGGTGGATCAAAACAATTGCATTATGCTTACTAACATCATCGATGTAATGTTCATTATTTTTGAAATCGGGATTCTGATGATGAGCAACATATCTACCATCTTCCATTGTACCCTAGTACAATGTGAAATCAAGAGAAGGATTAAAAAACAAAGAAACTTGGAGAGGAGGCATACCAAGCATGGTTGAATCAATTACCTATTCAATTTCCACTGCATCTAGACTCACAATTAGGAATGCCTATAGAAATAGTATTTCTTCACATGTTGAAAATTGAGGCAATGAAGTAGAGGTTGGTATGGATAAGTTATTATGAAAAACGAGTGCCATGGATGCAATGTCGTTACGTACATTCCAAGACAATGAGGTAGTGCATGATGCTCATATCACTAAAACCTTATTTGAAAACCTTAAATCAGCTTCCACACCCCTCTATTTGGACTTGGCCTATCAAAGTCTAAAAAGTTGGGGACAACAATGTTACTATATAACTTGAAAGCAATGTATGGCATGTCAGATGCGTGTTTATCAACACTTTTGAGGTAACTAACTTTCAAATACCTTGTATTTTGAGGAAACTTGTCACACAGTCAACATTAAAAATGGTTGATTTTATGAACGTTAAATGACATTGTACATTTATATTTCCCACAAACTGTAGGTTATTCCAAGATAATCTACTTCCGAGTGATAATGTCTTGCTCGGTAGCTACAAAGAGGCAAAGAAAATGTTGAAAATGTTGGGTGTTGGGTACATATTCATGTGTGTCTCAATGATTATATTCTATATATAATTGAATATGCAAACAAAGAGATATTTCCAAAATGTGTGCATGACAGGTACCAAGAATTAAAAAATAATGCTAAAGCACATGGTCCTCTTCATAAGATATCGAGGCACGTGCCTATAATCCCAAGAATTCAAAGGATCTTTCATTTCAAAGAATTAGCTATGCTAGAGGATGTCATGCCTCACACCGAAGTGAGTAAGGAGTTATGTGAATCCCAATAGATTCATTAGCCGTGAAGCATATAGGGGATATATGGCCCGTTAAATTCAAGGATTGAGTACATATCCTTCGATTGAGCATAGCCGTTGATGTGTCAACCCATTTTCTCTCCCAAACACTAGCTATATTGTTTGGAATGTAGTAGTGATCAATAACAATATCCCCCCATGGTTGTATGTGAAGAATGAACATCTTGTGTTGGCTATTATAGTCCTCGGTAGAAGACAAGTGTAGAATATGGATGTTTACCTACAACTATTGAACGATGAATTGAAGGAATTATGGGAAGGAATATAAATATAGGATGTATAGAAACCAATCCCATCAGAGAGGACTTTTAAATTGTATGGCATATGTGTGTATACCAAACATGATTATCCAAGGTTATGAGTTTGCTATGGTAAATATGTTGTTTGATTTGTTTCTATTCAAAGCAATATTTCTTGGCATATTTACTTTTGTGCGACTATATTGATCTTCAACATTAACATGCTATGTATAGCATAATATCTTAGGTATTGTAACAAAAGGTTATCATGGATGTAAATGATGTGGCCCTTCTATGAAGGATAGGTGGTCCAGAGACCTACAAAATCCAGCGTGCGACTTCTCTAGGGTATTCTTCCCAGAAAATCATCTTTATAGAAGAGCAACATCTGCTTTCAACGGTAAACCAAAGAGAACCCAAAGGCCTAAAATAATGACATAGAATGACTAGCTTAGGGAATATGATAGAGAGAATGAGAAGGAAATTGCAAAGATGTTCGATTCAAATGGGGAACCTATCTTCAATGATCCTGAATTCTTCAACACCTATGTTGAGAAAATTCCCAAAGGGATGAAAAGGAAATCGATATTTTATGAGCTCTTGTATTGGGAGCATATTGGGATTGTCCACTTACTACATCCCATGCATATATTTAAAAATGTTTCATCTTATTTGTGGTGGCAGATATCATAAAAAAAAATAGTGACAAGTTGGTTGTTATGAGAGATCATTTTTCTTCAAATACTAAAAAGAAGCATTGGCCAAGACAAGAAAACATTGGAGAGGTTGGCCCTTCTTTTCCATTTAAAAAATGCAATCTCCCATGGATTTTGAAGAAATGTGATATTTATTTGGAAAAGGAAGTTATATTGGGTGTGAGCGACACCTTCCTTATATGGGTCTACTCTAAGGTGTTACTTCACTGCAAACGAACAATTGTTGGGTTTAAAATCACATTACCATCTCAACCTTCTAAGGGTACATATAATGTCAAAAAATGTTTTTATTTTTTATTTATATCTTTTACCACACAAGTTAAAATGCAGTTGAATTTTTGTGTTTGCTTTGTAGTTTCATTGTCATGTTCCCAATTTTTGCTATGGTTCAAGACATAATTTTATCCTAATTTACCTAGGTTAAAATTATTAAATTGGTGGATAAGGATGGAAATTTTCCTAAGTAAGATGTCCAAGGGTGTAATTGAATATTAATTGTACTAATGTCGGCCTCATGTAGTGGGGATTTCTCCCATACTACGTGCAAAAGCACCAACCTTAGCTCGTCCAAAGCATAAGGAAGAGTTCAGCAATAACAAAAGAAACGATACAACGAAAGCAAATATTTGTAGGGTTTTCACATATATATAAACTAACTAATGCAAGAAATAAAAGTAAATGCAATTTTCTTAAAATAGGCTATCGTAGCCGTCCTTGGAAGTGGTTCCGCGACTCCACGGTTTGGGTCTCCAATTTCTTCCACAACTGGTTGTCAAATTGGGGGGAATGGATCCAAGTGGGTACGAAGTGAACTCAACGTACACCGTGGGAAATGGCATGGAAAAATATGGAAGGAAAAGTATGTGATGTGACTGAGAGAAAAATGGCAAAAAGTGTTTTTGGGAAGTCCTTCACAATGTATTTATAGTATGGTCCTAGGGTTTTTTGACCCATGGTATTTTATTGTCCATGGTATTTATCTGTGGTTTTTTTTACCCATTTTCTTTTTTAGGGTTTTTTACCCTTTTTGGGAGAGAGTGGGGATAAAACATAATAAATGCTCATCATCCCTTCATTTGGGGGATGGAATAATAATGTTTTGGATAATTTTTAGTGGAAATACAATTGTGAAGGTCAAAAATGAAGGAAATATGGTGGGAATATGATGTATGTCTATGGATTAAACCATGGAGAGCTAGGTGGACACTTTTTATTGTTAACAGATTTCCCCCTGATGTGTGAGGGCATGAGCTCATCGTATGGTCAATAGACATCATAGGATCATGGGAATATGGTGACAATAGTGGAGAGGTTGGAGAGGACCGCGGACGAGTGGAGTTTCCTCGTTCGAACTACGGTGGATTTTGGTTTTTTATTGGTTCTCAAAAATGGATGAGATACATATAATGTGTGACATGCATATGGACGAGGCGGGCATACCCATGCTCATAACAATGTCAAAAGAATAAATAATGGGATCAACGCTCAATATATGGGATCCGATCAATACATATAAAAATGGTGATACATAATGGTGGGCTCAATGGGAGGTTGAATACAATGTTGATCTAAAGAACTCATACATAGGAACAATGGCATTCTCATGGAATGCAATATCATCACAACTGATGCTCTGCCAGATATGGAGATGTACATAACTGGAGGGACTCAATGACTGAGAGTCAAAATCTATGTGGTACAATATATAGCATCAAGTACTGGAGATACATGGAAGCATAACACTGGGAGCTTGCGAACATTGTCGCCAACGCAGCCCTAAAATCACAAGGGACATGGGACTGTATGGGTCCCATAGATAGACTCACCAATGTGCTAGAGTCAAGTGACAACCGGGGTCTTTGACCAAATAATGAATGGACCAATACCCTGTACAAATCTCAATTGTGCGATGATGTAGCTAAAGTTGAGCACGTGAGACACAATCAACCCGAAAGGCACTAATGACTCCTTTCAAGTGGTCCAAGGAAATCATCTATAAGGTGGATGAAACCAGGATACAGGGACCTCTGGTTTTATCCTCTGGAATAGATGTGTTGATGTCGACAGAGGGAGACCTGCAACTAATCAAGGAAATGATGTTTCCTTGACTAGAGCACAAGGGGGATAACCAAAGACACGGAACAATCAGGGGACCGGCACACTAAATGGGGGAACAGGGGAAGGGGAGTACGAGGGACTCAAAATTCCTTTGTTCAAAGAATGATGGCAGATCTGACCTAGCAACAACTGAAAATGACTCGTGGGAGAGGGATAATAGCTATAATACTAGGAAGATAACTGTAATGGGAAATACTGAGGGAGGTAATTGGATTAGTGGTATCCAGGGGATCCAAGGAAGACTCATCGTAGAATACTCTGAACAAAGGCGGCCCATTGGGGGGGAGCTGTCATAATGTGACATCATATGTGGTGGCGCATAGAGACACCATTTGGGCCTTCTTCATAGTTTAAGGAGCACAAAGAAGCGATAGAAGTAAGCTCGATATGATACAATCTCGTGTATTTTTAGTGAGCCCTAGAAAGTAAATGATTGATGGTGTTTTCATTTTTAAAGAGTCTGAAAACAGGAAGAAGACTCCAATTTGGTCTCTTTTTTGTATGTAGTCTCCTAAGACCAAAAATAGATAAAAGTGTACAAAGGAGAGCTCTCCAAACCTTTAGGGGAAGGGAGACTTATTTATTGTAGGTAGTCCAACCAGGCTAGAAAAGGTTAAACCTATACTGACTGAACGATCATTCAAATACTTTTACGAGCATGAACGAAACCAATATTGCTCGACGATATTTTCTTAATGAGAGGGTTGGAAAAGAACTTAAAGACAACCCATAATGAGATTTTTCGTAAGTTACGTTCCCAATGTCGGACAAAGCATAAAAGGATACAGAGGGAAATGTTCCTAGCTGGAATGTGCTAGGGTGGTCCTTTTCTTTTGATAGTCTACTTAGTCCAAAAAAGGAGATAAATTAGGCTACATAGATTCCCTTTCAAATACTTTAACGAGTGTGAAAGGATGCAAGCATGCTCGGCGATAGTTTCACTTTCAGGAGTCATAAAATATCTTAACATAAACTCTGTAATGGTTAGTCAAGCAAGGAAGAAGTGTTTGATGTATGGAAAGAGGTTACGTTATGAACATGGATGATAGGAATAAATGAGTAACATTAATGGGGCCTCCTTGCGGGACGATGGATGGTGGTAGAATAAGGCCAACTGTGCAGTATGGATGGAGCGGATGGCTCTTGAACATGTCGTATGTGTTGGGGTGATTGGCGTGATGGCATGCAAATTGAGATGACTTTCAGGAAATGGCCCAAAAATTCCATCAAAGATATTGAGACATGAGTCTCGTCAAAAGATAGAGGATGGAAAACCGAACCCGGTGGTGCAAACGACATCTCAAAAGGACACCAGATGACTCTATGGTGCACAGAAGAAAAACTATACCAAATGGAGGCCTATAAGCAGGGGGGACCACAGGACATGTGTGATTGTTACTGTTCAATTCTGAGTTGGAGTGGAGGACCCCAAAACAAAACTATTGTTTTCTTCCGATTGGACAGACGATTTTCCAAGATGTGACTTGCAGGTAATAGCTCTCATCAAACCCGCCTTTTTCACTAGATTATTTTATGTTTTTTCTCATTTTGGGGCCTTGGCCAATCCCAAAGGGTTCTCGGGTCTGGGTTTCTCTTTTTTATGGAAAAGGAGTGACCTAGGTCGCTCTTATTGGGCTTACAGGTGTGACCCGATAGCACCTATCGGGCTTATAGGCGTGACCCGATCACACCTATCAGAGAGACAGGCGCGACCCGGGTCACACCTATTCAGGGGATAAAAGTGACCCAGTCGCTCTGATCGAGCTTACAGGCGTGACCCAGTCGCACCTATCAGAGAGACAGGTGCGACCCATGTCGCACCTGTTTAGGGGATAAAAGCGACCCAGTCACTCTTATTCAGCCTTTTTGAGCGTCTTGGGTCACATAGAAGGGTCGAACAAGGGCAACTTAACCCATAATGAGTCTTTGTGCATGACTGGACCTGACAGGGACTGTGTGTATGTGCAGGATGATTCAAGTGGCATGGAAGGAGTGAGACATTGGTAACCTCCGAGGGGAGGTGCATAATTACCCAGCGATGCAGGGTTTTCTCGCTGAGTGTGGTCTATGGAAGTTTTTCTAGATCCCACTGATGCGGTCAGCAAAAATATTGTTGGACAAGCTAGTGAGCTTTTGGGATCGGGAGGCGAAGTACTTTACCATCCAGGGGAGTGAATAGATATCATGCTCATTGATGTATACTTTTTTACTAGACTCCCAGTGCTAGGTGTGATCGATGACACTATATCGAAGATCACACATGGGGTGTCCCTAGACGACCTGCGCGATCGGCATTGATATGCCTCAGCATCGGTGCACTCGTCATACATACTGGTGTGCTACATTTACAGTCTTCAGACTTGGGGAATAGTAGCGATGGTGCTGTGTATACAGGGATCATCGAGATTGCACAAGATCTCATGCGGTCAGCTCCAGATGGTGGAGTGTGTGCTGAAGGGCACCTACTTTGGGTGGGACCAAATGTTCTTGACTCAAGTTCGGTGTGGGCTAAACCATGCTAGCTCAGTGGGAGGGGATTTATATTTACCCTTATTTTTGTGCTCATTCTTCTTTGAGCGACTGCCTACACTACAACCGCATATGGTGGTGTGTGAGGGAGGACCTCACGAGCCTCACATGAGGAGGTGGAGTGAGATGATGATCAGGGAGGGAGGTGGCTTGGTGGGTGGTTTCTTCACCCAGGAGCTCTTCGCACAGTGGCAGCAACTTCCAGTCCTTATAGAGGACTATATGTATGCTGGTATGGATTACCAAGGAGATCCTGAGATGCCTCGACCTCCAAGACAGGTCTGGGGACCCGATGGTACGTATACATGATGTTATATGTGCTTGTATTCATATATAGTTTACTAGCTTAGTGGTATCTAGTTTATGTGTTTGATAAATACTGATGTTATACTGTGTGCATGTGTAGACATCGGGCCATGCCCTCCAGCAGGGTGTCAGAGCAATAGGGGCAGAGTATAGAGTTTGGATCCACCTGCTCATGGACACATGAGGCGCTATAGTGGTACACTGGACTCACTATGACTCGACATTGAGTGCTTACTGGAGGGGGTCACCGACGAAGGGTGGCAGAATCTTGACGATGACTTGATCACCATGTATTATAGGGCTCCTCTAGAGTGGATCTCCCTGATGAGGAGGATCACAGTCGTTGTTGAGTATGTCAGAGCGGAGACACGGGGTGATGTGCCTGTGGACGAGGAGGAGGAATCCAATGAGGAGGAGGAGGACACTAAGGAGGAGACAGAGTACAAGGAAGATGACTCTGACTAGCAGCTAGTGATGTTTCCCCCCAATGCAGTGGTGCATGGTGCATCGGGATTTTTGTATTATATGTATGATCGGCTGAGAAATCTTATGGAGCTTCTCATTTTGTACTGAACACTATGACATGATATATATATGCACGTGGATGCATTTTTTTTTGTTTTTATGGTTTTTTATGAGTATCTTTTTATGATGATGATGATGTCTATATGATGTATATGACATATGTATGCATGACTATATGATGATGCATGTTGCAATTAATTTCCTATATGCGATGATTGATGTGCCACTCTAGAACGTCATTAGCCATTTGGTCTGCCACACTATTGAGGCTTCTGGGAACATGCATGAATGAAATGGATTCAAAATTTCTAACCAAGTGTCGAGTACACAGGAACTTTATAAAGAGGCAATGATTGCGTACCCAATAGCAGTTATTCAACTAGAAGATAGGTAGCTAGGAGTCTAGGAAGACATTAAGGTGACAAATACCCAAGTGTAGGGTAGCGGTCAGGAGACCAGTGACACCATCATACTCATCATGGTTGTTGGTAGCAATACCAACACACATTTCGTCAATATTGATCAACTCAAGTGATGGGGAATAAATGACCCACACAATCAAGGAGAAATTAGGATTACCATCTACTTGCTCCATCAGTGAAACCAACGTAGCAAGGTGAGGTAGGATCCATCTGGAACAACCAACGAAACGAACTATGAGACTCGCAACAAGAACGGTGCAAAACAAAAAAGGAAAACTATGACACAAGTGTACTCATGCTGGGTGACTTCAAGCATAGAACCTCTTGAGGTAGAGCCCATTGCAGGGATTCTTCAAGAGGTGCCAAGACATCGATGGACGATGTATGGGTCATACCACATGGAATCAAACATCCCTTTACCTAACTTATCATTGGCTTGATCATAGACAAGGACAAGGTCACCCTCGCTAAAGGTGCGAGGCTGGATGTGGGAGTCCTAATGGGACTTCGACCGAGTCTTGGCTGCTTCGATCATCTGGATAGAAGAACGATGGTCCACATTGGTCTGTTTGATCATAAGCAGGTGTTTCTCTAATGGTGATGTATCAGGGAGAAGCTCGACAGCAAGGAAGAGTGATGGAAGGAGGTATTGTACCACCATTTAGTGAGAGGGAGCCACTTTTCCCACTGACGTTATTGACTATTTAGAGGTGAAGCAATGAAGATAATTTTCCAAACATTTGTTGATAACTTTAGTCTGACCATCTATTTATGTGCGATACACTGAACTCATCTTCATTTTGGTGCGAGTGTGGCGAAATGGTTTTGTCAAAAAATGAATTATGAAAGTTGCATCGCAGAAGATCTGGTCCATGAAAATTTGTGCGACTGAGGAGGTGGTATATTGATGGTAGAGGGCACAAAAATGACTATATTTGGAGAGGTGATCAACCACAACCAATATCATTGACTTCCCTCCATATTTAGGGAGCCCTTCAATGAATTTTATCAAAATATATGTCCAAATACATGTATGGATGGGCCTGATGTTGGGAAGGACGCTTCCAGGAAAGAGAAAAATACGATGGTCATCTGGTCTTGAAGGTGCAAATCCCATTGGTTTAGTAAAGACACATGTGCATATCAATCCAAAATTTGTTGTAGAGCCAAGGGAGTAGTGGAGACTGTTGAAGGTTGCATCTGAATGGAATGGAGTTGAGCGATGACACCATGTGAATTCTTCTGAATGAGCTTTTCCATGCGATGTGAACTAATTATGTTGAGAGACCCTGTTTGTAAGTCCTTCAATGTGTGTTTTTCCCCATTGATTGAAAATTGCATCCAAAGTTCAGTAAAATTCCATAATATGGGTCCAAGTGTGCATAACCATTGAGCACCCAAAACCACATCACATCCGCCTAAGGGAAAGGCAAACATTTCAGCGTGCAAGTTATAATCTCCAATAGATATACGCACATTACGACACTTCCCTTTGCAAGGTAAGGTGTCCCCATTGGAAATCATGAGTTCAAAGCTAGAGCAAGGATGGACAAAACAATCAGCATGTTTGGCGATCTGAGGATCAATGAAGTTATGAGTGCTACCATAATCAATGAGTATTGTAAGAGGGAGCTTCTTGAAGAAATCATTGACCCGCATGGTTTGTGGGGTGGTGATTTCAGCTGATGCATGGAGAGATACCTCTGGGTGATCGTTTTGAGAAGGAAGATCAACAGGTGGCTGCTGAATGTAAACCTGATCATCTACTGGATCCTGAGCATCTTCACAATTTTCGGGTGCAGGTGGAGAAGTCACATCTAAGAGATAGATCTTTTGCTCAGCATATCGATGTCCTCGAGTGAATTTCTCATCATAGTTATAACAAATCCCCTTTTATCTACATGTCTGCATCTCGGATTCAGACAAATGCTTGATAGGAGTGGTTCTAGGAGATGACATGATTGGAGGTCTTTGGGAAACCATATTTCTGAATGGAACAAAAGTGGATTGGTAGCATTGTTGAGCTATGGTATTGTCCTCCACCATATTAGCAAGCCCTAGGGCTTCCATCATTGTGTTGGGGAAGAACATTTGAACCTCAAATTGGATTGCATCTTTCATACCAATGATAAAACAACTCTTGTAGAATGCATCGAGAAATCCTTCTTTGTGATTGGTCAATTTCTCAAATTTTGCCTGATACTCTCTCACAATGCTAGTTTGGAAAATTTTAGTGAGTGCTCCCGTGAAGTCATCAAAATCACTAGCGACAAATCCTTTCAAAAGGAGTTGGCAAAAATCTGTCTGTTTTGGCTCTTCATGATCCTTAATGTACCAACGAAACCATTGAAGGGCTTCATGTTCCAAATGAAAGGATGCAAGTAGGACTTTGGTGACATCAAAAGTGTTATGCAAACTAAAATAATGTTCTTCCCTGTATATCCATCCAGTCGAATCATCACCATTGAACTGACAGAAATCAAGCTTTGACCCACAAAAATTGTTGGAAGAAGAGAACCTAATGTTTGCAGAAGGATCTGACTGTCATCTATTGTTCATGGTTGAATGTTGAAGGTGGAGGCCGAGAATATTTTTATTCAAATCTTGGAGTTTGGCCTTAAGGGAGGCACGTTTGTCTTCCATTTGCTTGTTTGCTTCTATGTGAGTGATAACCAAGATTTTATTTTTTTTAAGTGGAATTGATCTGTGACAGTTCTGGAGAGATGCAATTTGTTATTTATCAACTGGAAATAGATATGGACCCCAGGTATGTTCAACATCCTAAAGGTTCAGGGGAGTCACTCAACCATCAATGTTGTCTAACGACTTGAGTATTGGGGAAGTACCCCTCACTCCATGGCTCATGTAAAACTGATAACCGCTTTTCCAAAAATGACAGCTCTTGTTTTACCTCACGGGTGGGAACTATTCAATCAAGTAGGGTTCATTGCCCTTTCCATTGGCAGGTCCTCTCAATGGCCAGCAACTTCGGGGTTCCTGTGGTACTCCTCATAATGATTTTTTTTGTTATGCTAGGGTACTTCCTATAGTTAGGCGGATAAGGGTTATCCCTTATCTAAACTTGCAATTGAAATGAACAATACATATGCAAAGAAGAAGAACTACTGCAATAATCACAACGCTAGAAAGCCACTACGAAAAGAAAAAGAAAAAGAAAAAAATTGGCATAAATTCCACCCAGAGAGCCCAAGAAAGTCCTATGATACCATATGAGAGAAACTACCTGCAATAAATAATGAATGCATGATATAACAGAATTAGTGGGACACAGAAGGAATTTAATGATCACAAGCCACTTCGAGGGGGAAACCTCCTTTAAACAATCTCTATATAAATAACTCTTGGATGCCTTCATTGGCCTCAACAAGCACTTATATACTAAGTCTAATCTAAACAACTATTGCCCCCCATGAATGTGGGATAATACAATATACTCACGGGAGGACTTACAAAACATATGCATCCAACAACAATATACTAACAAAGTAAAGAGAAGGCTTGACACGGGTTCCTAACAAAAATCCTTATCTCATGATTGTTTCTTATAGTGGGCCATTCCTTGGTGACTTGTATCTTTTCTAAGCCGAATTAAATGCATCCTAAGTCGATCACATAACTCAAGTATTTGATATTCTTCATTGCAAAAGAGAACTTCTCCAAGTTCAATCAAATTTCGTGTTGTCTGAGAATGTTAAGCACTTGTTGAAGCTGCAACAAATGCTCATCCCATTATCTATTGAAAATCAAGATTTCATTTAGATAAACAATGACACGTTTTCCTGCAAAAGGTCTAACAACATCATCCATATATCTCATAAAAGTTGTAGGTGTGTTCGTTAAACCAAAAGGCATGTCTAACCACTCAAATAAACCTTCCCTGGTTATGAAAGTAGCCTTCCATACAAATAAGGACTCTATGGGAGTTTGATGATACTCCAACTTAAGGTCAAGTTTGGTAAATAATTTAGAATATTTCAAATAATAAATAAAATCATCTACTCTAGGAAAATGATGTCGACTATTTACTGAATATTATTGAGGTCCCTGTAGTTAATGCACATGCGCCATGCCCCATATTTCTTAGCAACTAGGATGATTGAATTTCCATAAGGATAGGAATTGGGTCAAATATTCCCTTTGTTGATCAAGTCTTGAAATTGTCTATAGATTCCTTCATTCTCTAAAGTATACCTTCTACAAACATATGAATTGGGTAACCAAGAACTAGGAACAAGATCAATGGAGTATTTTACCTAGTAATGTAGCAATGCTCCAGCTGAATTTTTGAACAAGTGTTTGTATTATTCAAGTACTTTGTCAAATTGTTGTTGTTGTCGACAATTGTGTTTGATCGAGAGTTGACTGGTTGTTGTGATCCACTTGGAACTTGGAGGTTTTGATAATCAACAACATGAATTTTATGCATGGTTGATTTGCTTTTTGGCTTGTATTTAAACTATCGGTGTCGGTTAACGTTCAGGTGTTCCATACCATTGATTCTAGATTTTGAAAATCACTTTCTATGGTATAGACTGATACTTTCAATGTATGTCCCATAATTAGGGTTTCCCAAATAGTCAATCATCTACTGAGAGTAAAACTATATCATAGACCACCTCATCTCGAAAAGGATTGATGAAGCAGGAAATATTGCACTGTTAGGTGATATTGAGTTATTGTTTGTCCTTCATCTAACTGATGTTGTAAGGTAGCAAATGCAGAGTAGTAACAAGACACAATTTTCTCATATTGTATTCAAAGGCATAGTTCCTTTGACTACCATTGTCCCCAATCAAATGAATTTGGTTATTTTTGTACCCATGTCTATGTATGGAATAGTTGTTCTCTTTCATCTTCATCAACGATGGTTGAGCTCGTGAGGGATATTGAAGTCGATGCTAATAGATTTGAGGAGTCTAGGTCAGGTTCCATGATAGTTTTGTCGGCATATCCTGTCTCGAAGGTAGACATGTATGTCAAAAATGTCTTCCAATATTTGCATTCAAATGCATTATGCCAAGATTAACTATCGTAATTACACCATTTCCCTATAAGGGGTTGTTTGTTTTGTTTTCCCTTATCTTTCTTATAAGTATTCTTACAATGATCTTACCTCTATGAAGTATCCTGAGTATACTGTTTTGACATTTCGGAGTCATTAGCCAACTAAGGTCTTGTTTAAAGGTTGACCTTTCCTTTCACTTTTAATTTTCCCCCCAAACTTTATGGCATAATGGAATGTTTATTCAAGAGTGTCAAGAATGAGTAATTCCATCTCTATTTGGATATAAGGAGCTAAGCCAGTAGTATAATTCAAAACAAGTAACTTCTCTTCCTACCTAATTCCAATTTAAGCAATTAGTCAATGGAATTCATCAGTATAACTTTGTACTATATGATCTTTCCATTGGCTTAATTGTTGCAATTTCTTGTATTCTTGTTCTATGTACTTGGGTGGATAGAATTCCACCCTGAAATATTCAACAAATTTACACCAAATATTTAGTCAAATTTACACCATGTATCGATGGGGTGACTTCTTCTTCCCATTTAGTTAAAATATTTTCCCACTAGCAATGTGCAGAAGATGACATATTCAAAATGCAATGGTTACTTTCTCATCATCAGAAAGTTGATTCATGGAGAACTAGGACTCTAATTGATACATCTAATAGTCTACATATTTGGCATTAATATTTCCTTCGAAATTCGGTATATCTGAGTTCATTTGTACCTTGAAGGGGATAACCATGCCGAAGTAAAATATCATCGGGTTGATGACCAAAGTCAATCCCAATGAACTAGTAAGTTGAGCAAGGATAACAATGAAATGCTCGCACATTTTAGTTCGCTTTCGAGCAAGTTCGTTGTTCTATGAGTTGCTCAGTTTCACTGCGAGGAGTTTTGATAACATATAAATACTTAGAGGTTGAATGTAAAGGCAAGCTAGATAGTTGGGACTTAGAAAGTGTTTGAAGAAGCATAATTTTACTCACTAAGCAAGTAGTGTTTAAGCGGGGATAGAGAAGACTAGAGTGCTCTAATACCAATTATTAGTTTCACCCAAAGAGGTGAGAGGAGAACAATAAAGTTGACTAAATCAATCAAGGTTTGTTATGGTAGAAGAAAACAATACTTAGACTGAATAAAATAGCCAATGTAGGTAATCCCAAAACAAACATGACTAAAAGAAATAGGCAATACCAATCAGATGAAAATGCAAGTCAGGAATAGAATTAGTTACAAGCAGAGAACGAGCTTCTGGCGAGAGAAGGCTGCACGAGTTAGGGTTGAGCTGCGTCTTGAGCAGTCATGGCGGCGCCTGGGGGAGGGGAGGCCGCCCCCCCCCCCCTCTGAGATCAGACGAGGAAGCCTTCCAGAGGCTCCTCCTTAGCAGAGGTAAGAAGCCCTCTTCCCTGGAGATCCCAAAATTCATTAAGAAGCTGGAGGAAATTCCAGAAATCGCCCTTCCTGAAGAAAAACCAATGAAGATAGCTCTGGCATTGGCTAAGCGAGGCCTAGTAGGCCAGTTTATGGGCTTATGGCCCTCCACCAAGACTATTGATGACTGGATACAGAGAAATTGGAAGCCCAATCTGAAACATGGAGTAACTTGTTACCCTGTTGGAAGAGGGTTCTTTGTGTTCAAGTTCATCTCAGAAGAAGATCGTGACCTAATATTTAGAAATGGCCCCTACTTCATGGGAACGCAGGGTCTATACCTGAACAAATGGACACCAGATTTTGACCCCTCGGTTGATCTACCCAAAGAAGTGTCGGTGTGGGTTAGGCTTCCTAATATTCTGGTGCATTGCTGGGATATTGAATCTCTACAGAGAATAGGGAACGGAATCGGACGTTTCATTGACAAAGCTGATAACAAGGGACAATATACCTGCGCCAGAATTTGTGTTGAAGTTGATCTTGAAGCTGACCTTCCTAAGCAGTAAAATTAACCGTTGGATCCTGGACCCACTACCAGAAATTGGACTGCAAGCACTTGCCCTTCAAGTGCAGGAACTGCCAGGAGCATGGCCACTTCCAAAGACATTGTCCCAAACTGGCCGCTGGGAAAGAAGATGCTGAAGGATGGTAGAAAGTAAAGAAAGGCAGAACCTTTAACAATGCCAAAAGCAAGGAGAAAATGACCCAGGAACCTCCAAAGGTAGGCAGCTCAAAGCCTAGTCACCAGGAATCCCCCAATGAAGCTCAAACCCCCACAAATGTTCCAGAAGTTGAAGAAATTTAGGTGCCACAAGCCCCAACCAACCCAATCCCTCAACAAGTTGTCTCCAGCCAGTCAAAGGAACATATTAGTTTGGGCTCGGAAACAAGAGTTGAATCCTCTGAGGAAGGAGATACTGAAGCAAGCAGCCCATCAAGCTCCCCAGACCAACCAAAGCGTCGACGAAAGACCGAGAAGAAGAGAAGAGAAGAGCAGTCCTACAAGGATGTGGTTCAAGGCTCTCAGCATACCATACCAAAAATGATGAATACTAGATCAAGGATGAAGCTAGGGAAGACCCCGAAAGGGGGCCACCCCTCTCATTCAGGTAAATAATGCAATACGTCTCCTAGAACTGCAGAGGACTAGGCAACATTCTAAAAGAAGAAGCTATAAGGGATCTAGTAAGAGTAACAAGGCCTGAAGTCCTCCTAATCCAGGAGACGAAGATGGAGGAGGATGCTCTCCTCCAAGCAAGCAACTTGTTTTGGAAGAAAGGCCCGGGTAGGGCTGTGAGTGCAAGAGGAGCCTCGGGAGGTTTAGCAACATTCTGGGACTCTACAAAGCTCGATCTAGTCGAAGAAGAAGGTACCATTCACTGGTTATTCACCAAGCTGATCCATAAATATTTTGGTCATCTTGTAAGCCTCTTTAATATGTATGTTCCTGTCTCTTTTGTTGAGAAAAAAGAATGTTGGGATTCCTTAAAATTATTTCTTAATCAGGACAATCTTTAAAATTTAGTAGTGGCTGGAGGAAAAAAAAGGGGAATCAATAGTCCGGGATCCTGCAAGAGAATGGGTGGAAGACTTGATGCTGGATTGGGAGCTTGAAGATATCATTTCGGATAGGGGAAAGTTCACCTGGTCCAATAAAAGGATAGGACCGGGCCACATAGATGCCCGCCTTGACCGTTTCCTCATTCATTCCTCCTTCCTAACCATTGGTCTTATGGCGACCTCCAAGATTCTCCTGCATTAGACTTCTGATCATAAACCTATTTCTCTCTCCCTTTCTCTTGGGGAAAATCTTGGTCCTATTCCCTTCCAGTTTATCCCAATTTGGATTAATCAGGAAGGCTTCTTTGGTCTTGTGTCCAACTCCTGGAAGCAACCTGTGCATGGCTCCCCCTTCTATGTCTGGGAAGGAAAGCTCAGAAGACTCAAAGTTGATTTGAATGCTTGGGCTAAAGGTCTAAGCTCTCCCACGGATGAAAGGATAAGAATTCAGAAGGCCTTAGAAAGACATCAATTGGTCTTGGAAGAGTCAATAGTCACTCCTGACTTGATTAACCGGGAAGCTGAGCTTCAAAGGAAGTACCATAAAGCTTGCAGAGAAGAGGAAATATATTGGAGAGTCAAATCAAGAACGCTTTGGCTTCAAGCTGGAGACAAAAATACCTCATTCTTTCACAAGCAAGCCCAAGCTAGGAAAATCTATAATTCCATTAGTGAAATTCAGATGCAATATCAAATCATAAAGGATTTCAGTGGCATCAAGGAGGCAGCTTACTCCTTCTTCAAAAATCTATATTCAGCCCCGGATCTGGAACCAGTGGACCCGAATTTTTACCCTCTTTCAGAGATACCAAACATGATCAATGATGATGACAACCTAATGCTGAACAGCCCTGTCAGTATTCGGGAAATCAAGAAAGCCCTCTTCAAAATGGACCCAGACAAAGCTCCAGGGCCGGATGGATTCACAACCCGGCTCTATATTGCTTGCTGGGATATTATAAAAAAGGACATGTACAGAATGGTCAAGAAGGCTCAGAACTGTAACAAGTTGGGTGGAAGCATTAATTCCTCGTTCTTGGCCCTCATTCCAAAAGAAAAAGGTGCCAAGAACTTCAACAGATTCAGACCTATCTCCCTCTATAATACGGGATACAAATTCATTACTAAAATAATGGTTAACAGACTCAAAAGAATCCTGCCTAAGTTGATCCCGGAAAATCAAGGTGGGTTTGTGAGAGGAAGACAGATTTTGGATAACATTATTTTAGTCCAAGAAGCCATTCACACCAGCTACGAGAAAAAAGAGAAGGGTATGGTGGTTAAGTTGGATTTGGCCAGTGCTTTTGACAGAGTTAAGCATGATTTCCTTTTTACAGCCATGAGAAACTTTGGGTTCAGTCAGAAATTTATAGAGTGGGTCAAAGCCTGTATATCAGCCCCATGGATTGCCCCGTTGGTTAATGGTCATCCCACCAACTTTTTCCAGGCTTCAAGAGGATTAAGGCAAGGCTACCCTCTATCCCTTGTGCTCTTTGTCATTCAAGCCTCTGTGCTAAGCTTCCAATTGAATAAAAGACTTCAAAACAGATCTCTCTCAGGCATCAGAATCGTCCTAAAGGTCAAGGAGGTAAACCACGCCCAGTTCGCTGATGATACTCTTCTTCTGGGAGCTGCCAATATTAACACAGCTAGGAACTTTAAAACTGAACTTGACCTCTACAGAAGCAGCTCTGGAAGTGAAATAAACTGTCACAAAAGTAAGATCTTTGGCTGGAATTGTTCTCCTCGGGAAATGCTGGAGATATCTCGGATACTTGAAATGGAAGGCATCACAACCTGGGATACTTTCACCTATCTGGGCATTCCAATTTTCAAAGCATCCCCCAAATTTTCCCATTGGCTGCCTCTTCTGGACAAATTAAAAAACAAGATCCATGTGTAGGGAGCAAACTGGCTCAACAAAGCAGGTAAGGTTGTTTTGATGAACTCTGTCCTTACCAGTCTTCCAATCTACCATTGTTCTATTCTGCTAGCTCCCAAAACTATAACCAAGAAAATTAATGAGCTGCTACGTCACTTCCTCTGGGAAGGTGGTCGAAACTGTGAGAAGAAGCTTCACCTTGTGAGATGGGACAAGGTCACAAAGCCAAAGATGGAGGGGGGTCTTCAAATCAGAAATGTGGCTACCCAAAATCTAGCCATGGGTGGCAAAATTCTCTGGAACATGATCACTGGGAAAAGAAATTGGAGCAAGCAAATCCTCAGGAAAAAATACTTCAAAGGAGACAAGGAGAGATGCCTTAAAAAACCCACAAAAACGCAGAAAGGATCCCCGATCTTCACGCTCTGCAAAAGGGCCCTTCCTCCTTTCATCTCAAAGCTCACGTGGATTCCAGGAAATGGTGCAAAAATTAAAATCTGGGAGGACTCTATCCTGGGGGATCAACCTCTCAATGAGTTAAATGACCTGGAGAATATCAAAACGTGGCTCCTGGGCAAAAATCGCAGCACTCTATGGGATATCTCCATCTGGAGCAACGATGACCATGAATCCTGGGAAAGCTGGAACCTAGGAGACTACCCGGAAGAGCTCAAGGAGGAAGCTTCAACGATGTTGGATTTTCTTCAAGGGAAATCGCCCCATACTGCCAGATCCAAAGACAAATGGGGTTGGGGTTCATATTCTGGGAAATACACAGGAGCTGTTGGCTACGTTGCTATCTTGGAGATGCCTTGGGTCTCTCCTAATCTAGCCCCATGGAAAATGCTCTAGAATTTCCCTTCAATCCCCAAAATTGATATTTTTATATGGACCCTGCTTCATAATAGCATTATGACCAGCGACAATCTTAAGAGGAAAGGCTGGGAAGGGCCTTCACGCTGCCCCCTGTGTAATCGAGCTGAAGAAACTGCTGAGCATCTCTTTCTCATCTGGGATTTCACTAAAGATGTATGGAGGATGATGACAAGACCTATTGCTGAAAGACTGCCAAACTCAGTAACGGAGCTCATAAGCAACTGGAATTCTCTTTCTCCTTTCAATCTGAGCAAGAAAAATCTCCTCAAGCTCGCGTGGATGTGGACTCCCAAATTTCTGTGCTGGAAAATATGGCTGGAGAGGAACAACAGAATTTTTAAAGAGGAAAGTAGGCTTCCTCCTCAATTCGTTGTAAAAGCCCGGACTATGATGTCAGAAGCTCTAAGCGCTAAGCCTTCCATCAATAATTCGACTAACCTCTCTCCTGAAGAAGATCGCTGGCTTAGGGAGCTCAACCTGAACCAGCAAATCACTGAAGCAGTCAAACCTCCTCAAAAGACAAACTGGGAAATCAGGTTAGATGAACAAGAATTTATTAAGTGGAGGTCAGCCCTTGATGAATGGAGCCTCTTCTTTGACGAGGCCTTGAAAAGGAATCCTGACCAAGCTGGAGGAGGAGGCATCATCATTAAGCCCTCTGGCAATCTTTATATGTCCTATGCATGGGGACTAGGATATGCCTCCAACAATCAAGCTGAGTTTCTGGCACTATTGCAAGGGCTAAACCAAGCCAGGAAGCTGAATATCCAGAAGATTAATATCTTTGGCGACTCCAGGCTAATTGTCAAAGCGTTACACACTAAGAAAGGGCCAACGGATATAAACCTTGGCCAAACGTACAGGAAAGTCCTTCTCCTTCTGACGCACTTCAGCACTTACAAGGCTTATCACGTGCTAAGGAATCTCAACAATCTAGCAGATGCTGAGGCCAACCGGGGCACTTTCTTGAGCAAGAGCCAACTAATTGTCAATGGAGAAACTTCAAATCACCCGATTCCCTAACACTAAGGATGCTCTAGTCTGCACCTCATCAGTAAATGCAAAATCTAGAAAGATTCGACCAGCACAGTATTAGCCATGTTTGAATTGGAGTTGAAGCTCAGGATAGTAGTTTTGAATATGCTTTGTAATGGCCCTGGCAGCTTCTTTGCCAGTCTTTAATTTAAAATTTTAACCATTTTTGTAAAAAAAAGAAAGAAAATGCAAGTCAGGAATCAATAAAAAAGAAAACATGAGGGTGAAAACTATGGTTTTATTGAGCATTTGTCTATGGGATGTTGGTCTCTTAAGTTTGTAAGGTAATCTTGTATCAATTCGTACTATGTAAAAAGACTCATTTACATGAATCATGAGTTCAAATGAAGGAAACATGAGGAACCAATTGAGCCTTCTCTTCCTTAACCCAACTTAGTGTAATCAAGAACAAGGAACCCTTTCATATTCTAACTTACATGCTTATATACAGATTTGATGGATGCTTGTGTGCCTACTCGTCGTTTTTCAGTTAAAAAAAAGTAGTTGCAATTTGAGTGAGGAGACCAACTGTCTTCTTGCCATCTGTCGTCTAGAAGAAGATGAAGAGACATCATTGCCACATTGATGGCATATTCTCGATCACACTTGTGTCCCTTGTTGTATTTCATATCACAATTAAATCATAGACCTTGTGATCTTCTTTCATCCATTTGTTTAGGTGTACGTATGCACATTACAAGGAAAAGAGTGTGTACTAGAGGTCATAGCTAAGGTTTTTAGTGTCAAATTGTAAAAAAAAAACTCTGCTATAGCCTTCACAATTGGTAGCGGATGTTTTAACAAAGGTTTGCGCAAATATTTTTATAACTAAAGAAATTGAGTGGCCAGAGGCTATAGCAGATGTTTTTTTATTGGTGATTCGTGTTCTTATTTAAAAAAAAGTGCACCGATGCGTAACATATTTATACGCATCGGTACAATATAATAAAAATGATACATATTGGTGCAATCCAACACATAGATCACCGAAACGAACCAAAATTTATCACCGCCTAGTGCATTAAAATAATATATGCACCATGACATTGTAGCCAAACCGACACCGGTGTTTATTTATTCAGTAAATGCACCAATGCTTGCGTACTATTAGAAAGCATTGGTGCGATATGTAACGATATACGCACCAAATATTTTCTATATTTTTTAAATTTAACATTACTTTTTATATATCATAGTGCATCAATACATTTCATTGTAATAAGCACCGGTGCATTTTAACAATTGGAAATCACCAAGGCGATTAATAAATATAAATACACTGGTAAATGCGACTAGGTTGTAATAATTTTTTTTAAATTAACGATGAGGTAAATATAAATTAGAGGACCAGGGCGTATCATTCAATGAAATGTAACAGGCGTAACTTTTTACTAAAAGCATCGGTGTGTAACATTTGATTTAACACACCGGTGCAACAATCAATATCAAAAGCATTGTAGCCTATTTTTTGAATAGAGGCTATTGACATCGCAGTGGAATATCTATATTTTTTTTATTTTTTAAATTCCATTATCCATCAGAAATTGAAATATTGTTTATAATACTATTCATTCCAATTTTAATTATTGTGTTTGTTTGGTTTAATTTCTTATATCATAGATTCTATCATTCTATCATCTATTGTAATATTTAATCATCCATACATTTAGTTATCAATTTACCATTTCACATGTAACAGTTGACAATGACATTGAAGAATGTAGTAGAATACAAAAAATAATAATTTTTATATATCAATAAGAGACCCTTTGTCATACAAAATAAGACAACATAAAGTCCACAATAATCAAAATGACAACATACATGTAATTGTTATACTTATTGGTAACATGTTTCCTTTCAATTTAGAACGCTATGTCCAGTACATTAGACAAAATGTCTGATATTCACAAACAATTGTTTCAAAAATACAACAACTTGCATTAACATCCAAAATATATGGATCATCATTCTTCATTGGAACTATTATCAGTGCTTGAGCCAGTTGCATCACTTGGGTTATTTGTTCGAATGTTTTATTGGTTGCCTCGATTGTTTTCCTCTTCTTCAACTTCCATCTACAAACATAAAAATAAAGTGTACTAAGTGTATCTACAATATTGTTGGGAATAATAATAATTAAAATAGATAATATACATGAATGTAAATTGAAAATAGACGTATCATAGAAAAAATTGCACCATAAATGTCACACATTCTTTCAAAACCATGTCTCATTCCATCTATCAACAACTCCTATGTTGGTTGCACTCCATACTTAATTTCCTGCAAGCTTTATACCTTGTAAGAAATCATAAATTTAACATAAAGGATTTTTGTTGTTTTATTACTTACAAAATGAGAGAACTAAAATAACATATATACTTACAAATCCTATAATTAATTTTTGATACGCCAACATATACTCACAACCCTTTCTTAACCCAATGTCAATCAATTCTCTTGATGACTCCTCTTTGTATGTAACACTTGTTTCAATACATCCAAGGATAGCCAATGAAAAACAATTAAATATAAATATCACAACCACTATGAAATATTAAGTTGTTATAAGGAAATCACAACTACTCACAAACTTTGCTATCAACCCCTTTTTTCCTTCTCGTCGTGTCTTATGTGTTGAATGGGTTCCATTTTCTTTTCTTTTCTGCAACAGAACAATTGAAAATTAATATTTGATGTTGAATTTATTAATTAGATGTACATGATACTCCAAAAAAATCAATTATTTGATACGTTTGAAGAACATTGTTGTTGATAGGGCTTCTTATGCAATGCAATTATGTCAATTTCCTTTAGCATCTCCTTATATACTTTTTTTAACATCCCTATTAACACATTTCACATATGACCTTGTTCATCCTTTGGGATTTTCGTAATCTTCCTGAAAATGTATAATGACATTAAACTATTTTTCTTTTGATATGAAAAATAAATATAGCATAAGTAAAATTATTAACGGAATGCTTTTTAGTAGTAGATACATTTTATACACTAACATGTTTCAAAATTTTACTTTTTTTAATGATTCTTTTTTGTTGTATGTTTTTTCTATTGCAAGTTTGACAGGTCTCATTGACCATTGCTCTCGAAACACCTCTTTTAGTTTACATATGATTATATTATTGGAATCATTTGATTGATTTCTAAATGTAGGTGAAACGAACGTATATACGTCCCTTCCACTATCTCCCTCATAGTTTTATAAAAAAAAATTCCCCTTTCTATTAACTTCCAACGCCACTCCAAATGAGCCATGACCAATTCATCATCATTTGCATCTTCCATAAAAACAAATCTTATTATGGCATTCACTTTTGTTGTTGTCAATACCTTCATAGCATTCAACATATGTGAATTAGATTATTTGAAGCATATTAGCAAATATTGTTAAGTACAATATTACTCAAAATTTCAGAAATAATCCACATTGATATATTATTGCACCAAAGAGGTGCATTCTACATCCCAGTAGGGGGAGATGTTTAACTCCTTTCGTGCTCGTCCTAGAATTGACACATGTCCTTTATAAAAAATTATAAAATATTTATTGAAAAAATAACATGTCATCTCAAATAAGATTTAAAATATTTAGAACGATATATATATATATATATATATATACACACACACACACACACACACACACACACAAATTAGATAAATTAAAACCATGAACATTGCATTACACGCTTCCTCAACATTTCCACTCTAAAGAGGGGTTTGCAGTTCAAGATATTTGATCCCTCTCGACGCTTGGTAGATCCTTTTTAAGATGGATCTATGTTGGTTTATTCACCTAGTTCATCCATCAGATACTTTCCATTAACATTATACACTCTTTTGCACTTAGATTGCTAAGAATCTTGTCGAGATTCCTCATTTTTTAGCTTTGCATGTCACACATTAACCAATACATATTACTTATAGTTACAAATAATTCAAACAGATTAATTTAAATACATAAATTAAAAAGCACTTGCCTTCTTTGCAATTTTGGATGTGCTCCCATCATGTCAAGTAGAATTGATGTTCATCAAACTATTATCTTGCATTTTCTATCAATAAACAACATGGGCTATTAAATACATAAGCTATCAAATATATTATACAAATAAATTACAGAACTCCAATATAAAAAAAGTATGAAATCAGTGCACTTAAGTTCGTAAAATGCATCAGTGTGTTTAGTATAAAGAAACACCAGTGCATTGTGCCAAACATGGCGCACCATGAAACACAGAGCTTTATTTTACGTTTATAGAGAAAAAAGAATTAAATGGTGGGGTCGGATCTAGCGGTGTGTTACAAATATAAACACACGGGTACCTTAATGCAATAATGTCACACCGAAAACTATGAAATCCTTTTTTATGTTTTTTAGAAAATAAAATATAATGGTAGGCCCAAAACTATCGGTGCGATACTGAACAAAATGCACCAGTGTGTTTAGTTTATAAAATTGCACTGAAAATTATGTAAATGTTTTTATGAAAACAAAAACTAAAAAATTGCACAGGGCCGATAGGGTTTCAAATTCGACCCAAAAAGTCACTTATTTTACGCAACGATTTCTATATAAAATCACAAACTCATTAAATATGAAATCCCTAAAAATAAAAATCATAATTGTAAAACAATATATGGATTTAAACCATAATGTAAATTTTGCAGCCACATAAAACGAAATGAAGTAGTGAGAAAAGAAGGGTTGCAACATTAAAGGTAACTATGAATTTTTTTCTAAATTTAGTTAAAATCTAAATAGGATAATAAGATCAATAGTAATATTTTACATACTTGAAATTTATACTATGCAATATTTTGATTGATTCACCATACCTAACAAATTTCAATCCTCAAAATAATCTGGTTGCTCCAAACCTCTTCAACGTAAGTCTCTCTTCCAAAACTCTCCCCTCAAAATTTCAGCAAAAGAATGAAATCATTTTTAGTTCTTTTACTTTTAAACTCCTTTTCGAATTAGTTTTCAAAATCAAAATTCCCATCCCTTTTTCAGTTTAGGGCAAAAATAACTTGTGCGATTTTTTAATTTTGATTTTCAGCATTATGGTTCACTTAAGGTTATGTCGCACCAATGCATATAGGACATAACTGCATCGATATGTTTATGGTTTAATGTGGCACCATATAGCCATATAATATAAAAAAATAAAAATAAATTAAGAAACATATATCATGCTTCGATGCATAAACAAATTATGATGCCCAGGTGCGCTTATTTATACTAAATGCACCGGTAAGATTATTTTTTTATAAAATGCATCGATAAATATCCTCTAGCAAATATATCGGATATTTTCTTTTGTGAAGTTTTTTGTGTGTTGATTGTGATTTCACCTGATGCATCCAAATGTTAAAGTCGCACCAGTGCAATTATTGTAGATTTGGCGTACTGGTTGAATATAAACATCCTATGATTTGATATTTCAACTCCAAATTTATATTCATCTCGAATATTCTTTTAGGATTCAACCACATCAATTAAAATATTTCATAGTATATATATGTTGCTTAAACCCACCTTATTCTTACAAAATGGATTCCAAACTATATTGGAAGTTAGATTGTAAATGGTTCTCAAAATGATTTTAGGACTATAGAGACGTGTATTGATTGTTGATTTGGCTCAAATGCAGGGAGAAAAGGTTAAAGTATCAAATGGCCAATTCTTCATATCCATCTCATTCTATCTTATTCAAAGTTTGACAAGTTCTCTCTTTCCATCTCTAGTAAGTT
The DNA here is from genome assembly GCA_001517045.1 of Pseudotsuga menziesii. Classification (NCBI taxonomy): domain Eukaryota; kingdom Viridiplantae; phylum Streptophyta; class Pinopsida; order Pinales; family Pinaceae; genus Pseudotsuga; species Pseudotsuga menziesii. The sequence goes on from LPNX010708781.1 coordinate 618,319, forward strand.
TAGGTTTTATTTATATTTTGACTATTTATTTGAAATTAGGTCACTTTTCCATGTGAATCTGAATATCAATGTATTCTATATTGCAAGATCTCGATTCAGGATCGAGTTCAGATACACAATATATTATACCACTTGAAAAATGTTGTAAGCTCTTATCAGGAGCACGATACCACAAGTAGTTCATAGATGAAAATGGGAAGTTGTTTTACCCCACCAATTGTAGCATTCCATATTCAAGCCACAATCCTAGGTCATTGATGATAATTCGTCATGAGTTGGATCTCTTTTAAGACACCCCATTAGTAGGCGGCTGTAAAAAAATTCAAGGGTTGAAGGAGAACCCTCGATGTGTCGCACTCACCCATTACACCAATGATTGATTACCCAATGTTTGTGGTATAATACCCCCTACTGCAGTAAAAAATCCAATAAGTGATATAGAAAAGACACATAGGAACACTTCCCTATGATCACTTTTGGAAACGTTGGAAGCCAAAACAACTATGTCTCATCCTAAATTGGTAAACCCCTCTAATTTTTTTTCAGTCAACTCAAAGTTCTAGTGATTTGAAGTATGATATGAAAGCCACCCAACACATCTCTACTATAAGATCTAAAAATTTACACGAGTTGAGAGAAAAAATTTCCAAGTACACAAGAAGGTCCATCCATTTATTGGAGGGTGGCAACGATTCTCCCTTCCTGTGAATTTGCAAAGTAAATATCAAACTGATTACAACTACCCTTTGTATGGTGCTTGGTCATGTTCTCTAACTGTGCTTTACGTTGTAACCAAATTCTCATTTTGTGGGAACTATTTTATGATTGACAAGTCTAATATAGATGTTGTAAACCTTGGCTAGTTTATCCTTTCACATGCACTCGTTCCTCATAAATAGTCAGTATCACTTATTCCATTTTTTATGCTATATATTGTCGGTCGGATTACTTGAATATTGTTAAATACAAGCATAGCATTTCCATGTATAGTATGTGCATGAATGTTTATGTTTTAGGAAACTTTAACAGGAAGAAACTATCATATGTATATGGTCCTCATTGCACTCATGAGAACATTGCAAGGTTCATAAATAGTTCTAGGTGTTCTTATTCTCTACAAAATGTTCATTTGAAGAACACTTCAATGACTAGGAGTTATTTATGAAATGGAAAGAGGCCAAATTTAATGGTGTGCATGCAATACGTAGTTTGTCTCTTGGTGACAAGTTGTTAATAAACTATAACTTTCATAGACCGCCAACCAATCATTAGAGACACTTTTCATTGGGATTACCCTTAGATGCCCCCTTAGGGTGTAAGACAAAAAACCATTGATTAATTGTATTTGTTAATTTTCAATGTGATTCGTGTTAATGTATTGCTCAATTTGATTCTTTTTTAAATTGTTAATTTAATTTACAAATTGTTTGCTTTATTGCCAAACTAATGGACTCTCCCTAAACTCATCATTCAAGTCGTCATACAATCAAGGACATATGATCACACAGTTCATATGTGTAATTGTCATGCCAAAATCTTGCACACGTACTAAATTGCAGCATTACCTGTGCTACCAGCCTCGGATACAAGGCTCTTCTTCAATTAATTGTATTTGTTAATTTTCTATGGGATTCAAGTTAATATATTGCTCAATTTTCCCATGGGGTGTAGAATAGACGGTTAATGGGTGCATTGTTAAGGAAATCCTTATATAAGGTCACCAGTTCGAAACTCCATGAGTACTAGCCCTACAAAAAAAATGCATTGCTCAATTTGAAAATTTTAAATTTAATGTGGGACTAATGATAATTTAATGCTCAATCTAAATGTTTTCTTTGTAAACTATTTGTAGCTAAACATTTTCTATTGGAAATGAATCTTTTGCTTATGTATAATTCTTTTATATAATGGTGGATCAAACCAACTGCATTATGCTTACAAACATCATCGATGTAATGTTCATTATTTTTTAAATCGGGATTTTGCTGTGAGCAACATATCTGCCATCTTCCATTGTACCCGAATACAATGTCAAATTGAGAGAAAGATGAAAAACGAGTGCAACTTGGAGAGGAGTCATACCAAGCATGGTTGAATCAACTACCTATTCAATTTTCACTATGTCTAGACTCACAATTAGGAACGCCTACAGAAATAGTAGTTCTTCACATGTTGGAAATTGAGGCAATGAAGTAGAGGTTGGTAAGGTTAAGTTATTATGACAAAAGAGTGCCATGTATGCAACGTTGTTACATACATTCCAGGACTATGAGGTAGGGCATGATGCTCATATCACTGAAACCTTATTTGAAAACCTTAAATCAGCTTCCACACCCCTCTCTTTGTATCTGACCGATCAAAGTCTAAAAAGTTGGGGAGAACAATGTTACTATATAACTTGAAAGCAATGTATGGCATGTCATATGCGTGTTTCTCAACACTTTTGAGGTAATTAACTTTCAAATACCTTGTATTTTAAGGAAACTTGTCACACAATCAACATTAAAAATGGTTGATTTTATGAACATTAAATGACATTGTACATTTATATTTCCCACAAACTGTAGGTTATTCCAAGATAAGCTACTTTCGAGTGATAATGTCTTGCTCGGTGGCTACAAAGAGGCAAAGAAAATGTTGAAAATGTTGGGTGTTGAGTACATATTAATGTTTGTCCCAATGATTATATTCTATATATAAGTGAATATGCAAACAAAGATATATTTCCAAAATGTGTGCATGACAGGTACCAAGAATAAAAAAATAAGGCTAAAGGACATGGTCCTCTTCATAAGATATTGAGGCACATGCCTATAATCCAAAGAATTCAAAGGCTCTTTCATTTCAAATAATTAGCTATGCTAGAGGATATCATGCCTCACACCGAAGTGAGTAAGGAGTTATGTGAATCCTAATAGATTCAATATCCATGAAGCATATAGGGGATACATGGCCAATTAAATTCAAGGATTAAGTATGGATCCTTTGACTGAGCATAGCCATTGATGTGTCAACCCATTTTCTCTCCCAAACACCGGCTATATTGTTTGGCATGTAGTAGTGATCAATAACAATATCCCCTCATGGTTTTCTATGAAGAATGAACATCTTATGTTGGATCTTATAGTCCCTGGTAGAAGACAAGTGTATAATATGTATGTTTACCTACAACTATTGAACGATGAGTTGAAGGAATTATGGGAAGAAATATAGGTATAGGATGTATAGAAACCCATCCCATTAGAGAGTATTTTTACATTGTATGGCACATGTGTGTACACCAAACATGATTATTCAGGTTTAGGAGTTTGCTCTGGTAAATATGTTGTTTGATTTGTTTATATTCAAAGCAATATTTCTTGGCATATTTACTTTGGTGCGACTATATTGATCTTCAACACTAACATGCTATGTATACCATAATATCTTAGGTATTGTAACAACATGTTGTCATGGATGTAAATGATATGGACCTTCTATGAAGGATAGGTGGTCCAAAGACCTACAAAATCCAATGTGTGACTAATCTAGGGTATTCCTCCCAGAAAATCACCTTTATAGAAGAGAAACATCTGATTTCAATGGTAAACCAAAGAGAACCCAAAGGCCTAAAATAATGACACCGAATGACTAGCTTAGGGAATATGATAGTGAGAAGGAGAAGGAAATTGCAAAGATGCTCGATTCAAATGGGGAACCTATCTTCGATGATCCTGCATTCTTCAACACCTACGTTGAGAAAATTCCCAAAGGGATGAAAAGGAAATCGATATTTTATGAGCTCCAATATTGGGAGCATCTTGGGATTGTCCACTTAGTACATCCCATGCATATATTTAAAAATGTTTCATCTTATTTGTGGTGGCATATATCATCAAAAAAAAGTATCAAGTTGGTTGTTAGGAGAGATCATTTTTCTTCAAATACTAAAAAGAAGCATTGGCCAAGACAAGAAAACATAGGAGAGGTTGGCCCTTCTTTTCCATTTAAAAAATGCAATGTCCCATGGATTTTGAAGAAATATGATATTTATTTGGAAAAAGGAAGTTATATTGGGTGTGAGTAGCACCTTCTTTATATGGGTCTACTCTAAGGTGTTACTTCATTGCAAACGAACAATTGTTGGGTTTAAAATCACATGACCATCTCAACCTTCTAAGGGTACATATAATGTCAAAAAAAAATATTATATATTTCACCGCACAAGTTAAAATGCAATTAAATTTGTGTGTTTACTTTGTAGTTTCATTGTCATGTTGCCAATTTTTACTAAGGTCCAAGACATAATTTTATCCTAAGTCACCTAGGTTAAAATTATTAAATCGGTGGATAAGGATGGAAATTTTCCTAAGTAAGATGTCCAAGGGTGTAATTGAATATTAATTGTAATAATGTGGGCCTCATGAAGATATACAAATTCCCAATTCAAGTTGCTTAGGAGAATTATTAATAATTTGGGAATAATTGGCCAATAATATTTTACACAAGTTAATATTATTAATATTAGCCTAAAATATAAAAATAATAATTATTTTTGAATAATTGGGATCATGAGGGCACATAGGATATTAGGTGGGCCTTTGGATTTCCCTTGCAAACAAAAAGGGAAACTTGAATAAAGCAACACAAAGTGGGAAAATCAATGAAAATAATGAAACTAGCAAAAAGGCAGGAAAAACAAAGAAAATCAAGAAAGAAACAACAAATAAAGGAAAAGAAGAAATTTCTAAAGAAATGAAATTCATACCAAAGCATAAACAACATCCAAAAGCAAGAAAAGCGGGAAAAGAAACATAAAAGCAAATAAAACAGAAGTTTACTGATTTTGGAAGATAAGGCTCAAGACATATTAGTAAAAGCAGGAAAGCAATCAAAGGATTCAAGAAAGCTACAGAGGATAATTTTAGCCAGTGAGGGAGAATTCATGATGCAAGTGGGTCCAATTCAAGAGATACTTTCCCGAGAAGCATCCTACTCACCAAAGATATTCTCCCCTAAAAATTATTAATTATTATTTTATTATTTTCATGAGAGAAGTCTAGAAGGAAGGAAAAATCCACCATAATTTATAAAAGATGGTAAAACACTCTATTTCACATCTTTTGGATAATTTTGTATTGATGTTGATAGCTCTAGAGCTCTCAATTCGACTTGGGTGATGTTCTCCTAGTCACACCTGGGATATGTGCCCCTGTTACTTCTTCAACTAGACGATCATTCAATTATTTGTGTGGATGATGACATCCAGCCATTATCATTGAGTTTATTGCAGGTATTAATGTAATTTATATAAATGATCTCAATTTTGGGTCTAATTGTTGCTTGAGAGTTTAATTATTAAGAAGAAGAAATCACTTACAAAGTAGCCTTCTATTTATGCATCTTCTTAAACCTTTTGATGTCATGTGGCTCCTATAAAGTCAATAAATTCTTGTGATTTGAAGTTGTTAATACAGCCATGAATGTTCAGTATTTTTTGATCCAATACACTTCCAATCAATGTTCTTTTGATCCAGTCAATTCAAGCTCTCAAATCTCTTTTTTCTTATTTGATTTTCTTGCTAGAGGTGGAAGATTTGGGGAATTGTGCCCTATGTGTCTTGGATGCTTCTCTAATTATATTATGATATGTAATTCCTTTTATTTTGAATGATAAATCATAGTCATGTGTTTCCTTAATGCATATTACATATTAATATTTCATGACTTATTGAACCTATGCTCATTGAAATGCAAATTTTAATTAGTTTTACATAATATGCAGTATAATGAGTTATATGGGTCCAATTATCTTTTTGTAAGTTGCTTTAGTTCCATCAGACCCTAATACACCCATCAAAATCCTTCATACAAATCTTCATGACCCTTTGGAGGTGTTTAGAAGAGTCTGGAAAAAAAACTAGTTAATTAGTCTTGAATTGTCTTATTGTTTCCAAAACCAGTCAAACCACCATTTAGATTTCCAAAATATGAACCACATGCATTTTTATACATATATAATTGTACCCCAAGTCTATAAAGATCCGGAAAAGCACTAGGAGTCGTTGGGTTTCCACATAAATCTCGGGGACTAACACTACATGGTCTTAGTACCATCTTGGTCATGATGTACCCAAATAACGTGTCCACCGTAGTTTGTTTAGACTTAAAACCCTTCTGATCAGATTTATTAGACCTATATATTTCTATAACAAATCATATCTTATCTCTTATATTCGAGAGTCCTGACATGTTTAAAAATGTCTTCTGAATCCTTGTACAAATTTTTTTAGTTTGGTCTCATATTTTCCATTATTTTGTTTGAAGTTTTGCAATTTTTGTATTAATGTACTTCAAATCAAAATAGGTACACTACATTACAGTGGTACGAGATCATTTTCCTCTACTCCTGTGGAAAGTAAGCTCTCAATTTGAAGAACTTGCATTCATGATACTAGCACCATTTAGTGATGATTTTGAATGGGATGATGCAAAAGCATTCAGTTTCGATGAAGAAATCATCTACATAGATGGAGAATTACCATGAGATGAGGATGGTTAATTTTTGGACCAAATGGACAATCAAGACCAAATGGATGAACCACTAATGTCTAGATCAAAATATGATTTGGCATGGAATAGTGCAGTAAGTGGAAACTTGCCTCATCACTATCAGGAGTATCTTGCCTTGGGGGAAGATATTTGTAAAGAAATTCCTTTCAAAGAGTATTTTTATTGCACATTTGGATTTCATCCCGAGGATGTATATGTAGATTCAAAAAAGAGAAGCAAAACATCAATGGAGGAACCAAGTTGTTCCACTTCTTCAAGAAAAGAAGAAGAAAAAGGAACCAAAGGTGAAGCTTCATTAAAGCCACATGCATATAGTGGCATCCAATGATTAGACCCTTTGGATTTTATTCAAGGAAAAAATCTAAATATATTGACCCTAAGGTTAGCAAAGAGAAATATGCATCAAATGGATGGAAGGAACAAAATCAAAGTACCAATCAAACATATCTCATCATTGAGGAGATACATGAACCACCTAGTCCTAAAGGTGATGAAGCAGAAGAAAAGATCTATGAAGAAGAGTGAAAGTCATTGCAAGATGTTTGCAATGAAGTAGAAGATATAGACACTCTAGACATAAATAATAGACCATATATTGAAGGTTGCACGAGTCTCTATGTTGGTGGCATAGAGATCTATTTGGAGCAACCTGCTGCAAGAGGAGTTTCCCATGAGCATGAAAAAGAAGATCTTGAAACAAAGGAAGAAGGACAAGGGTCGACTTCCTAGTCACCACCTAATATTCATCATGAAGTCAATCCAAAGAAGGAAGAAGAGGATTATTATCCTCAAAAGACACCCTTTCTTGTAGGGACTTTGAAGATGAGCAAAAGGAAGATCCATGAGGCCTTGAGCATTATGCATGACACTACTACCTTGGTGTCAAATTCTTTTTGGAAAGTTTCATAAATAGAGGATCCATCTTCCATTGAAGACTTGGAGTCCATTCTGGAAGCAATGATAGACATCAAAGGTAATTTTTTTCAATTTCTTTCTGATATAGATTATTTGTTTGAGCTTGTGGGGATATATCATGGTTCATATTTAAGTGATGTAGAAGACATTGACAAGATCACTCTTGAGTTGGATTCCACCCAATATTCTTTGAAAAGTACTCAAAGTGCACTTCAAACATATGAAATTCAGATTGAGCACCTTTATGAGAAGTTGGAGTGATCACATTCCACCTCCTACATTTCAGACATCCAATCCCATATGGTTGATTGCATTCATGGACTAAAGGAGGATCCTCATGTGATCGTGGAACATGAGGAAAATTTTGATTTGAATTTTTTTAGGAGGATCAAGCATTTCAGTTTCTATTTGGAGCAAGTCACACCTTCATGAAGGAGGTTGAGAAACACACCATTTTCGAACCAACTAGTGGAGGAGGGCAGGCATTCACCAATTTGATGGATGCACCTTTCACAGATATGAGATTCGTTCTCTCTCTTTTATCCCACACACATATGGCAGACATGACACATGGAAATAAACATTCAGTGAAGGTATTCTTTCTCTTGGTACCACAAGAGGAGTAGGAGGGTCCCACATTCTTTGTTGATGGTTGTATGGTCAGACCATATGGTGTGACAAGTGCACCTTTCTTGCTTCAAAAGGACATTGAAGAGATCTTAGCTATGGGAAAGATACATGAGGATATGACATTTGTATTAGCAAGCAAAGGTGATTTTCTATTCATAGATTGGGTAGATAAATAAATGTCACTGCCATATCGGTAGCGAAGGTGGGGTTCCTCGCCACTTGGGTGAAATGCTCGTTGGGCCACACGAAGGTGGGCACTTGGTCAAGAAAACGACTAAGTGTTGGACTTTGTGGGGGTCATGGGTGCCACTCAGCAGTTTGGACAATTGGGTGAGGGTGTCAGTCAAAACAGTGCCCATGTTGGCTAAGTGTGCTAAGTAGGCCAAGTGCACTAAGTGGGCCAAGTGCGCTAAGTGTGCTAATGGTGCTAAGTGGGCCAAGGTGTTGGCTAAGGAGTGCGGAGGTCCACATAATAAATTGCCTAAGGATATAAATTGGCTAAGGAAGGCAATCCAAAGTCATCAAGGAGAAGGAGTCACTTTGCGGTGGCTCTCAAGAGAGGAGCGATTTCTTAAGTTGCACGGCATGCGAACTTGACATATGCATCCGCATATGAGTGTTCATAGATAGGTGTCTACAGGCGCGCTCAGGAGGAGCATCTGCATGTGCGCTCCGTAGACAAGTGCTCTGCAGATAGGCACGTTCGTAGACAGACGCGTTTTGCAGGCAAGAACGTCTGACAGGCACGAGCACTTCAGGAAGGTGCGTTCCACAGGCAGGTTCGCTCCGCAGGGCAAGCGCTCCACAAACAGGGGTGCTCTGCAGGGCGATTGTTCGGCAGGAAGGTTTTCTCTGTGGGGTGAGTGTTCCACAAACTATTGCGCTTCGTAGGATGAGCATTCCGCAGGTCTCCAGGAAGTGTGTTTTTAAAGAGCAGTTCCACAGGGTGTCAACATGTGTGCCCAGGTGCGCTAAGAAGTTTAGCGCTCTGAAGGTAGGTGCGTTCGACAGAGATGATGTTTTGGCAAAGGAGATGAAGGTGCACGCTCAAGTGTGTTTTGGTAAGGCATCAGTAGAAGCGCCATGGTTCGCTTAGGTGAGCATTCCGCAGGAAGGTGTCTTTGGTGGAGGCACGTTCCAGGAAGTATATTAGCTTTCACAAAGCATTGAGGAGGCAACACTCAGGTGCACTAAGTACTAGAGCTCAGCAAGATAGTGTGTTCGATAGGGAGGTCAGCAAAATGCTCATAGAAGGTAAGCTAGAGGAGGGCCTTGGAAAAGCACTTCGTAGTAGCAGGATTTGGTAGAGTTTAGCAGAGTGACCGGTTGAAGTGTCTAAATGTTGAGGGGCATTCAGACATGCATCTGGGAGTGTGTTCAATGGAAGCACTCCAAACCAGTGTGGCCAAGAAGGCACATTCTAGTTGATCATCTGTGGAGGGGTTTTCAGCAGTGCGTTCAGGAGTGCATCCGCAAGGAGGCAATATGTAGTGCGTTTCCAAATGAGACGGTGATGGACGTTTCGGATGGATGGAGCAGAGGCTCAAGGACGATTCTATGGGGTGTTTGGAAAAATCCCTAAGTCAAAGTGGTGCAGCAGCGTTGGGAGTTCTTGAGAACGGTCCCTTCATGAAGAGTCAAGAAGGATTCGCAGGTGGTGGTAGCACTTGGCAGAGGGTCGTTCAGGGAGTAGCGATGGTAACAGAGGCATCCATGACATGTGTGTTTAGTATCTCATCAGTTAGCCAATTTTGCTAAGTTGTAGTGCGGCTAGGAGGCTAACTTTGGCAGGTCAAGCGGTAGCTTGGAAAGGTGGCTCAACGGAGGTGTTCAACAATTGGCAGAACGCAACAGTGAGCTACAACAGGTTGTGAGTTGGTTGTAGCTTGTGGATGAGACTTGGCATGGTCTTAGCGAGGAGGTGGATGTGTGTATGTGACGGTGACAACTAGATGTATGATTGGATTTAGTTGTATCAGGTGAGCGTAGCTGGTTTTGGTGAGCTCTTGGATGAGTTATCAGTTTGTGGCATCCTCCATTGTTGTAACAAGTCTTGTCATATTATACATGGGAATTAGGCACCGTTAGGTTCAAGACGGGTCTCCCACATACATTTATCTCTTTGTTGTATTTGGCTTACTTGTACTGTAGGAAGTGCATTGTTGTAAAAATGGCTAAGTATGGAGATGAATGTTAGCAGAACTATTTCCATGGGTTTGGGTTAGGCGTAGTCCATTGGAGTGCGCTCAAGCTGGCCATGCCCTTGAGATGCTTCTAGGTGGTGCCACACACTACAACAGACCCTAGAAAAAGGTGGCATGTGTTGTGGTTGTTACAGGTGGTATCAGAGCGCCCAAGGATGCACAAGTCTTCTTCACATCTATAAAGAATTGTTTGGCATGCATGCCTTGAAAGAAATACTTGATGAGCTGCATATATGGAAATACTCTTTTTCTTTGAATAATTTGTTTGATCACATTCCATATGGATCAATAAACAAAATTTCTTATTCATCCATTGATTGGGTGGATAGGGGCATCATTGAAATGAAGACTCTAGGAGGTAAAGGTTTCCCTTCTTTCTTCATTTAAATTTGTGTTATAATGAACATTTTCCTTGACATGTGAGAAGAAATAAAGATATATTTTGCAGCCATCATATACCTATATTATTCAAGTACATGAGGATAGGGTGTGCAATTGCATGGCAATCATTTTCAGAAGCATTGGAAGTGATAGTGTTCCAACATGGTTATGGTATCTTGGCATCCTTTGGAATGTCAAGTTGCTCCATATGGCCAAGATGGCAAATGGAATGCTACATAAACCATAAGATCCTGCCTTTCCATGGAGTGACAAAGTGCTCCTAATGGAATTTTATATTGGGAGAATGCAACATGTTTAGTGAGATCCAGGAGGGCAAGCTAGCATTCATTTCCATAAGTCTGTCCATTTGGAGTTGTGGTGTAGTTTCCTACATGGGAAACCATATTGTGGATGGAATTATTGCGTTCCTTCTTGGTTGCTTGGGAGTCTACATGAGGCTCTTAGTGTAGACACTAAGGACTGTAGAGGAGGAAGTAAGAGACACTTCCATAATCTAAGATTCATTTGGGACCTAGGAATCATTCATGGTCTCAACTATTTCAGTTGGGTTGAACATAGAGTTGAAAAGTATATAGAGCTATTTCACAAGGGCAAGGTTATGATCAGAGTTAAGCAACAACAACAATATGATGGACACTATCATAGTTTAGTTGGGGAGTTTAGAGATACAATTATGAGCACATTCCAGTATGCAGTCATGAACTTTCATGCTTTGGGATTCTTAGTAGTCTTATGGATGGAGGATTGATGAGTGGTTATTGTTTTCCTTTATGATGATTGATGGAGAGTTTATAATGTATTTCAGCTATTGTGTACCCCTCTAACCTCACACATTAAGGGGCATCTATTATAGCATGACTTGCCACATCTTATGTATCGTGCCTTGATGGCCTTCCCTTGTCCCTATGCAAACTCACTATAGACCCGATGCTTCAATTTAACCCTTAAAAAGACATTTTTGAAGATACACGTGGGTCAACAACTATGCAGCTCATGTATACACCGCTTGCACCATTACAACAAGTGTACATCGGGTTTTGAGCTAAAAAACAAAAAAAATATTTAGAGTTTTCCTCATCATGTAACGAATACCTTAATCCTTGTCCTTCCATATGCATGGATGCTCCAATTTGACCCTCCATTTCCCATTTAAGGGCTATATATTGAGCCATTGTGAAGTATTGGAGGAGAAGAAACTTTGAGAGTAAAGATACTATAACAAAAAAATTCCCCATTGCCATATACTTGAGTCTGCGTCCCTGTGTCCTTGTTGATATAACCATTTGTTTGCATCTCCCAAGCTCTCCATTGTCTTTGTGAGCTTGCCTTACTATGGAGGATTGAAGTGCTAGAGGCCCAGATGGAGGGACTCGGTTTCTTGGTTCCGATGAGGTACCGACAGAGGTTGTCACATTGTATCTTTGTTTTATATTAATAGAAATATCCACTTCTCGTCCAAATTCATGTGCAATTTTTGTATATTTGTATCCATGGGTGTTGTTTCCTCCTAATTCGAACTTAGGGTCACTTGGTTGAAATCTTCAAGCCACTGGGTGTGACCTTGGGGGAAAGTAAGAGTCAACAGTGTTGTTACTTGATCTTGACTCCTTCATCTAGGATCTCTCCTAGCAAAGCCAAGGGGGGTGGTCCCTAGTAAAATAATATAAGGTTGTTTAATATATGAAAGATAAACAATTAATCTAGGAGATGTAATGATATAAAATATTGCAACTATGATAAGTCTGCAAAAATTAATTAAATCACCAGCATGTAAATGACATTCACTTAACACATGAATTAATTTAAAAGCTCAGAAAAAAATGATACGATAAATACCAATGCTATTGGAGTGCTTGCGTGAATGAGGGTTGCTAGTGATGTATTAATAAGTATTGTAGTTATCTCAGTTGGTTCCTTTTAAATTAATTAGATGGGTGATTAAGGAGTGGGTTGATTGTTGGTCAATTTTATTAAAATGTGGTAATGATCTAATTATTAAAGGAAATGGGGATTCTAAATATACCTGAGGGGTGCAAGGAATATGTCCAAATTTACTAGGAAGTGGGTCTCATAGTGACATGTGGGCTAGATGGAGTCATGGGGTTGTGTTCAACACTACACCAACAAGGGTGTAGCATAACAGGGCTCCACGGTCACTTTCTAATAATTCTCGCTTCACTTGTAGAATTTCCCCACTGACGAATAATTTCGAGAAGTGCCAGATTTCACTTTGGGAATTTTAATTGGAGTGTGAAACTAATTACTAGTCACTTCGATTCCTTTCTGATTGTCCCATCAATTAATCCAATGACCTGTAGCAGTCACAAGAGCATATGAGAAATGAATCCTTGTAAATTTTAAGAGTTTTAAACTTAAATGTGAGTTGTTTAAATCATAGAACCGATACTCTCATTTTCTAGAACACAATTAGATTCGTTAATTTTAATGCGAGAAAGTAAAAACTTGAAAAAAATTATAAATAAAAAGACATGAATCCCCCCTAGGGGGATGGGATGTGGGCACTTGGCTTCCCACTTGTCTCTCTCTTTTACAATGATTACAACGAATAATATATGTGTTCCTTTGTATAATAGGAAACACAAATGTACAAAAATGAGGCTTGAATAATGCCTATAGAATAAGTGACAAGAGGAAAGGCTCCTGGATGGCTTAAATCTTCAAATTTTCGCCAGAGTACCTCTCTACTTGTTCATGAATTGCTGCAAAACAACAATTAATAATTAATCAAATATGCTAAATAATTGATTTAAATAATAAAAATTTAACATATTATTCAAGTACTCTTTAAAAGGTAAAAATTTGAAAGATTGAAAAGTACTTGTTTGAAGCTAGATTTATGAGATTGGACTCTAAAAATAAGATCTAACTAAATAGTAAATGTAAATCATATTTATCTTATGATCTATATTAGCTCACTAAATCGATTAACATTTGTCAAAGTAACCGGTAACCAAAAAAAAAATTAAATTTTAGATGAGAGAAAAAGAGGAATAGTAAGCTCTTGAACTTGGGCGATGGGGTCTTCCAAGTGGGACTCAGAGGAATTATGTCCTGCTTGGTATGCTTGAAAAGAAAAGACAGTCAAACTCGAACACCTTCATCGTCAAACTAAGCAACCTGCAATCCTTTGAACACACGTGTACAAGAAAGGTTAATCACATCGGTGTCAATCACATAAAAATTTCATAACACATGAATTTAAACAAAAATAACATGCATCTCTAAGGTATCTTATGCAACTAAACAGTAAGATGATAGATAAGAAAATCTACTTCTCTTACCCTACTAAGAGATATCTCTCCTTCAAAGGTGTTGGTGAAAACACACCAACAAAACTTCGTCGACAAGGGTTCTCACTTTGTCGACGTCCAACCGGTGTGATCTCCCTAAGCACTGGCCCAAAAATGGTTTAGCTTGCCTAGCAACATCCACAGAGCGGACAAAGTCTCACCTGATATGTTCGAGGGAGAGCTATCAAAACCAAGTTTCCGACAGTGGGGATGGAGGATATGGGATACGATGGGAAAACAACATAACTAATAGGAACCAGAACTACGCAGTTGACACTAACTCATTTTCCCCCATTAAAACAGATTGCACTATGCATTAGTCTCAATATCGCAAGTGCAGCAGCATTAATCATAAAACATCTCAACTCATAATGCAGAGAAATGTAACAGACTTTAACACAAATTGCATCATCGTCATTATAGCAGAGATAGAATAAACTGCAGCGACATCATAACAATTCACAACATCGTAACAGATCTAGTTCATCACAGCATCGTAACAAAGTAGATCGCAGCATAGAGAACACAAAAGACAATATTATGCATCAACAATCATATTTATTAACTTTGCGTAAAAGATCCAAAACCGGACAATTCTTTCCAAAACCGGAGGCCGAATGCATCAGAAAATAACCCAGATAGATCACAGATACAATAGAAAATTCTTCAAAACCAAATTGCAGTAGATCTCCTGCGACACTCATAAGGTTTTCGATCAAAACCAATCTATCACCTCATGTCTTTCTAAAAACCACACCCCCTTTTAATTACGAAACTATATCTATAAATAGGCTTGTGCCATTACATTGAAGGTCCACTTCTAACTAACTTATAACCGTTAATGACCTATTTTGACAAAACTTGGTCGGATAATATATAAAATATTCAAAACAGTTATTTTTCCGCCCATCGTATTGATCTGGCCTTGCGCGGTACCGCGTGAACTTGCGCAGCTATCGCAATGCTGCACAACTCACTTACAAAAACCCTTGCCAACAGGCCCCCAACACAGTCTTGTGGATCGTCCCCGAGCCACATTAGGTTGACAAGGTGTATGCCGATGCTCATGCTTTAAAATATTCAAATTGTTGCGCGATCTCACAAACCTAAAGCTGGACTTTGTCAGCAATACTCTGACAATTAGTCAAAGCCTGCTGCACTAGGTGTTCCTCTCTGGCCTTGCTATCGACCATCTGTCGATTCTCATGTACTTCCTGCAGCGTGGCGACTGCTTTAACCACCAACTATCCATCGATCTCCTGAAATTCATTGAGATGAGCACAACACTTTTGTTGGTGTTCCTGTGCATGGGCTGTTAGAAAATAGGACCGCAGAGCAATAACATATATACATTTAAAGCAATAAACAAGATGCAAAACACATTAAAACATTATAGAGAGACACAAATATAACGTGGTTCACCCAAACGATGGGCTATATCCACAAAGAAATTGCCAGTCCTTTTATTACAGTCCAGAAAGATGAAGGGATACACCCTGCAGCAAAACCACTGCACTTCCTCTTCACACTCTCACAGTCTCTCTTCCAATATAATACAATACCATACTCAATCATTTTATAGTGCTTTCTTTTATAGGGGAAATACAATGGGAAAATTCTAGGGTTAACCCAATACCATGGGTCCGCAATACTGTTGGCCAACACACATCCCAAAACAATTTTTTGTGGGGTCCGCCCCCGAACCCCCATTTTCTCGGGGGCACTTCCCCTGAACCCCCATGTCTCGAGGGCGTTGCCCCTAAACCCCAAGGCAGGGGGAATGAGTTTACAGTACTCCTAGGTTACAATCACAACTAAATAATATCTCTGGATTTGGAAGATTAGGCTCCACAACCAACAATATCCCACTTGGAGACTGATCACAGCAACTCCAGCACTACTGCACTTGCTGGACTATGCTCTAGACCATGGACTTGGAAAAATTCTTATTTTAAACTTCATGCTTGAAGGCCAACAGAAACTGAGTAGGAACTCAGTTTCTCTCTGGTTGCTCCCTTTGTCAACATGTCATCAGGATTCTAGCTAGTGTGAATCTTTTCCAGTTTTAACAGTTCTTCATCTACAACAAATCTTATGAAGTGGTACTTGAGTTGTATATGTTTAGTCCTCGAATGAAAGGTTGATTTCTTTACAAGATGAATGGCACTCTGGCTATCACTGTACAGCCTACTGTTCTCCTGCTTCTTACCCAATTCTTCCATGAACCTCTGCAACCAAATCATCTCCTTACTAGCCTCTGTAGCAGCAACATACTATGCTTCCATTGTCGAAAGTGCAACAACCTGTTGCAGTTTTGAAATCCAACTTATTGTTTCTCCACCTACAGTAAACACATACCCTGTGGTACTCCTCCTGCTGTCTTTATCAGTGCTTTATCACCAGCCATATCTGCATCAACATATCCCTGTAGAACAATGTATGAACCTCCAAAACATAATGCATGAGAAGTGGTACCTCTCAAATACCTGAGAATCCACTGTACTGCTTTCCAATGCTCTTTACCTGGATTATTCATATACCTGCTCACAACTCCCATTGCATGTGCAATATCTGGTCTTGTGCACACCATGGAATACATCAAGCTCCCAACCACTGATGAATAGGGAATCTTGGACATGTAATATATCTCTTCCTGTGTCTCTGGACACGTATCCTTGCTTAGTTTTAAATGGTTGTCCAAAGGTGTACTGACTAGTTTTTCATTATGCATTCTAAACCTCTGCAACACCTTTTCTATGTACTCACCTTGAGACAACATCAATTTGCGAGTTTTCCTGTCTCTTGTTATTCTCATACCAAGGATTTGCTTTGTAGCACCCAAATCCTTCATCGCAAATGATTTAGCTAGTTTTCTTTTGAGCACATTTATATCCTGCATGTTATACACTGCACCAAGCATGTCATCCACATACAATAAAAAGATAATATATATTCTGTTATCTAGCATCTTGAAATAAACACAGTGGTCAGAATGACATCTATCATAACCTTATTCTGTCATAAACTTATCAAATTTTAAATAGCACTGCCTTGGAGCTTACTTCAGGCCATACAAGCTCTTCTTCAACCTGCAAACCAAATTCTCCTTCCCTTTGACCTCATACCCTTGTGGCTGCTGCATATAAATCTCTTCCTCCAAATCCCCACGAAGAAAGGTTGTTTTTACATCTAACTGTTCAAGATGAAAATATTCTACAGCCACTAGACTTAAAATAGTTCTAATTGAAGTCATTTTAACAACAGGAGAAAATATTTCATCAAATTCTATACCTTTCTTTTGTGCAAACCCCTTTACAACAAGTCTAGCCTTGCACCGCTTCTTTCCTCCATCTTCTTCCTTCAACCTGTAAACCCATTTATTCTGCAATGCCCTTTTTTTCTGCAGGCAACTTAACCAGATCCCAAGTCTGGTTTCTTACCAATGAGTCCATCTCCTCATCCATGCCTTGCTCCCACTTCTTTCTAGTTTCTACCTGCATTGCTTCTTCAAAACATTCTGGTTCACCAGAATCAGTCATCAATAAATAATACAATGCAAGAGAAAATCGTTCAGGGGGTCTACTTAACCTGGTAGACTTTCTTACAGTTGCAGGAGTTTCAGGTACCTGCTGTTGCTCTTGATTTTTTGGTTCTTTTGGAACTTCATTTTCTTTGATTTCATCAAGCACTGTGTACTCTGTGTTTTCCTTTTCTTCTTTCTTTCCCTGCAACTGATCTTTGTACATGACCTTTTCATTGAATACTACATCTCTAATCCTAATGATTTTGCAATTTTTAAGATCCCATAAGCGATAACCAAAATCATCAACCCCGTATCCAATAAAGGTACATTTCTTGGATTTAGCCTCAAGCTTTGTTCTATCATCTTTATCAATATGGACAAATGCTTCACAATCAAAAGTTCTCAGAAATGAGTATTTTACCTATTTACCTGTCCATGCCTCCTCTGGAATGCCACCATCCAAAGCGCTTGACGGCCCTCTGTTTATTAAATAAACAACAGTGTTTACAGCATCAGCCCAAAACTGTAAGGGCAACCCTGCATGCAATCACATACACCTTGCACGCTCCATGATCGTTATGTTCATCCTTTATGACACACCATTTTCTTGGGGTGTTCCAGGGACTGTCTTCTCTCTGTGAATCCCATTGTGTGAACAGTAACTGTCAAACTCCTTTCTGTAGTACTCGCCTCCATTATCAGATCTGAGACATTTCAACCTTTTTCCTGTCTCATTCTCAACCAAAGCTTTCCACTTCTTAAAAGTATCAAACACATCATATTTATGTCTAATGCAATAAACCCAAGTTTGTTTAGTTGCATCATCAATAAAAGTAACATAATAACGAGGGCCACCAAGAGATTGTACCTGAGCTGGTCCCCATACATCTGTATGGACAAGTTCTAACTTTTCACTCTTCTTTTGTTTCCCAACCCTGAGAAATCTAACTCTCTTATGTTTTCCATAAACAAAGTTCTCATAGAATTCCAAACTTACCTGCTTCAGATCAAGAAGCAGTTTCCTTGAGTGGAGAATCTGCATCCCCTTCTCACTCATGTGGCCAAGCCTATGATGCCACAACGCTGCACCTGTTTTTGTGGAAGCTATAGAGATAGAATAATCAGTATTATGAGGACATAAATATAACGTACCTATCCTATCTCCTTTTGCAATTACCATTGATCCTTTAGTGATCTTCCACCACGTTTCTCCAAACGTAGACAAACAACTGCTATCTCCCAACTGCCCTGTTGAGATCATATTTATTTTCATCACAAGAATGTGCCTTACATCCTTTAGCAGCCATTCACTTCCATTATTTAACTTAATCCGTACCTTACCCTTTCCAACAATTTTACATGGTTCATCATCCCCTAATAGCACATGCCCAAAATCACCTTGAACATAATCATGAAAGAATTTCCTATGGGGTGTAGCATGACATGAAGTCCTTGAATCTACTACCCAGTAATCACTAGTATTATATAATGCAAGAACCAAAGCATCTTGTAACACATCACCTGCTACATTCGCTTCCTGGGTAGTCTCTTGCTGTCTGTCTCCTTTTTTCTTTGGAGCTCTGCAGTCTTTCTTCAAATGTCCTTTCTTACCACAGTTCCAGCACTCTATTTTTCCGAATCTGGACTTGGATCTTCCCTTTTTAGACTTGTCGTGATTTCCTGGGCTTCTTCCTCTCTCGTTTTGTCTCCCTCTGCTCTACATGGTCAACGCATTACCTAATGTCTCACCTGTGCTTTTTCTTCGCATTTCCCCATTAAGAAAAACACCAACAACATCATCAAACTGAAGAGTGTTTGAACTAGGGACAGAGTTACAAACAGCCATGACCAAGCTATTCCAGCTTTCTAGCAATGAGCACAAGATTAGAAGAGCCCTAACCTCATCATCAAAGTTCACTTTTACAGAACTTAACTGGCTGGTAAGTGTATTAAACTCATTTAAATGGTCAGCAACAGATCCACCTTCCGACATCTTCAAATTAAATAAACGCTTCATTAAAAATACCTTGTTAGAAGTCGAGGGTTTTTCGTAGAGCTTACTCAATGCGCTCATCACACCCTCTGTTGTTTTTTCTTTTGAAATATTGAAGGCCACCGATGAAGCTAGGCACAGTCGTATTGTTCCCAGTGCCTTTCTGTCAAGGACCTCCCATTCTTCATCCTTCATAACCGTCAGATGTTTTGCTTTTTCACCCAACGACAGGTACATATCCTTCTAGTACAGATAGTCCTCCATTTGCATCTTCCATAACTGATAGTTTTGGCCATTAAATTTCTCGACCCTAAACTTTCCTTCTTCCGCCATTGCTCCCACTCGAACCAAAAACCCTTCTTTCCTGCGAGTTTACCAACCAAATAGACCTTTTGGCTTTGATACCAATTGTTAGAAAACAGGACCGCGGAGCAATAATAGATATACAGTTAAAGCAATAAACAAGATGCAAAACACATTAAAACATTACAAAGAGACACAAATATAACATGGTTCACCCAAACGATGGGCTACGTCCACAAAGAAATTACCAATCCTTTTATTACAGTCCAGAAAGATGAAGGGATACATCCTGCAGCAAAATCGTTGCACTTCCTCTTCACGCTCTCACAGTCTCTCTTCCAATACAATACAATACCATACTCAGTCATTTTACAATGCTTTCTTTTACAGGGGGAATACAATGGGAAAATTCTAGGGTTAACTAAAAGCCATGGGTCCGCAATACTGTTGGCCAACACACATCCCAAAGAAGTTTCTCGCGGGGTTCGCCCCCGAACCCCCTTTTTCGGGGCGCTGCCACGAACCCCAAGGCAGGGGGAATGAGTGTACAGTACTCCTGGGTTACAATCAAAACTAAATAATATCTCTAGATCTGGAAGATTAGGCTCCACAACCAACATGGGCAACTCTCTGTTGAAGATCCTTCAATTCTTCATCCCATGTGATCTGTACCATTAGTGGCATGGCCCTCAGCGATGTCTTCAAGGTTGTTAGTTGACCTTCGGCTTCTTGCACTTACGTAGTCAGCTGATCAAGCTACTTGTCATGGACGATGCTCTACCAAAACTGTGTCGTCACCTCCATAATCGTCTTGGCCTCTTGCTCCATGCTTTTCAACTGAGTCGTGATTTCTTCAATGGGGGCCTTCCTTTCCGCAACCTGCTCCATCGACGTCATAGGTTGTACCAAAGCAGTGAACATCAAGTTGGTATCCTGAAGCTGAACAATAGTTTTCCCCAATTGCCTAGCCTTCTTGACTCGGGTGAGCTCGGTTGTGTTCTCAAAAATGTGCCGACAGGCTTCAGAAATTGCTTGCTCGACTTTGCCGCATCGGGCACACATCTGCGCTTGTTGGACAATCAGGGGGTCTTGCATCTTTTTCAGTTCAGTAATCTCCTAAGCAGCCTTTTGCTGTAGATCAACGTGCGTCACCTTCAAGGCGTCAATCTATCGCACTTTTTCTTCTGCCAACTGCACTCGAACCTAATGCAGCTCTTCTACCTCTTTCTGCAGCTTTTTAGCTGCGCTCTGTGACTGGACATAGCCCTCAATCGGCTCTCTTTGTTGATCTGCCAATTCCAGGGCGGCAACATGCTCCAACTCCACTAACGTCATAGAAAATAACTTGTTTAGATCCAAAGTGTTACATCAAAATCTCGTCACCCTCATGTTATGAGATAGGTATCCCCTTGTCTGCTCTAAACCTTCAAAGTTTTCCCTAGATAAATAAAGGAATAAATTAACCCCTTCCAATTTTCCCCTCTTTTGAACTGGTAAAGCTCTTTCCCCATTAATGAAAAGCGTTACCCAAGAAGCAAAGAGCCAGCACCGCTCCTGATACATGAGCAAAGAGAGGTGCCACCACTCTTTCCCTTACTGCAAAAAGTGGTGCCCCCTTATCACCACCTGTTTGTTTCGTTGGAGAAGCGATGCTCGAGTTTTGAAGGAAAAAAAGAGAAGCTTTGAGAGGGTTCTCGAAGCTAACCTCCGTGGAGCCTCATCCCTATGGTTTAGGACCAGCTGGAGCTCAATATCCTCCCTTTTAGAATCTTATATCCACCTCACCCATGAGATCCTCAACCATACCTATCCTCCCATGCCTTTAAATACTGGCTCACCCGCAATGGGAAAAGGGAGGAAGAATTGTGTTTCATACCTAAACTCTGTCAAAATCATTCTTGAGTTTTGGAGGCAAGGTGAAGTTAGAGGCAAGGATCCATTGGAAGGAACTCTCAACACCAAGGCATGAAGGTTGTAGTCTCTCCAATCATTTAATAATAAAAATGTTTCTTATTTCCCTTACTGGTTCATATGTATGTATTGCTTGATTCCTTGATCACAAGCATAGATCTAGTTAATTATATTGTATGCTATCATGTTTTCTTTGATGTCTTCAATATTTTACAGGTTATTCTGCGAGGATAGAGAGGAAAATATTTGAGAGAAGCATCATGGCATTTCATTCAAGTGATTAACCAGATCTAGGGAGAGTCTAGCATTCTGTGTTTGTGTTTTGTTCTAGATCTGAACCATTCAGCTGAACTAGGAAACCAGCTCTTGTCCACAGGAGAAGTTGATCACAGTCGAGGGAACTTGCACATTCCTGGCTCGGGGCTCAGTGCTAATCGATGGGATGTCCTACATCTTAGGTCACGCAGAGGTTTGCCTAGAAACAATATCAAAAATGGAATTTAATCTATCTCTTACCACACCGAATTATGCATGGTCTGACTCTCGGATTTCCTGTGTCGTAGCCTCAGAGGAGTCAGTGATTGCTTTGATGAGCTGCTGCAGTTGGTCCTCCATCCCCGACCAAATACCACTGCCTGCATCATATTCTTGGCACCATTTGGCGCGAGTCTCCTCCCGCATGTGATGTGCTGCATCCTCGGGGTCCGTCGATGACTCATTGTCATAGTCATGAATGCTCAACTCCTTTTGGGCAGGATCTTCTGGGGCATCAGGTGGCGGCTCCTTAGACAATTCCTCCTGACTCACCGGGTTGCACCATTCTGCCGACCATTCTTGAACAACCGCATCTAACTCTTCCGCCGTGACTTTGTAAGGTAAAGGTAGCCATTACCGATTGGGGTCCCACCTTTCCTGAATGTGAATAGAGTGGGGCCTGATGCCAAACCGAATGAGCCATTGATACTTAGCCGTTGCATAAGGAGAGACTCGAGGAACAATGACTGCTGCAGCTTGCAGTGCTTACCAATAAACCCAGAAATGAATGGCACAGTCTGCCTGTCGACTGGGTTCTTCAACCCACCATAAGTTCTGATATCTTGCTCCTTTGCACACCTTTGCAGCATCAACTGTCATCATCTAATATTCTTCTGGTTCCATTCAGGCAACTAGCGCCATAAGATTCAACAGCCAACTATAGGAAAATGGCCACTCGGTTTGAGCAGCAAGAGCATCTTCTAGTAACTGATTCAACAAAAATAACGACCAATTCATTTGCACACCCTCCGCACACTTCTGGGCACATGCAACAACACCAGAGTTACATTGAACCAGTCGATTTTCCCGCACAACTTTACTCACCAGAATCTGTGTGCCAATACGCACCGCTTGTGAGTTGATACTATCAATTTGGTAGGCACGTCCATCCCGTTGTAGGCCAAGGCGCTCCTTCGGCTGCTTAGCAAGCTTCTTGTCGGCATTCCGCCCACGGATATACTGTGCCAGATCTTCCCCGGCCTTCGACAAGCCTGTGATGCTTGCAATTAAATCTACTGTAAAATGGACCGATGTATTCAACCAAAGCATCCCCCCGTGAAAACAAACCAACAGTTGCTTAACACATGCATGGGCTTCATTCAATCGCCCACAATGAGGCATATTGATGAGCCCCAACAATCCAGATTGGTCTAACCCACTCGCCCAAGGTGCCATCGGGACTGATTCGTAGGACTCATCCCTGACATCTCTGAGTAACAACAAGTCATGATCTTCAAATTTTAACTTGATTAAGGAAGGGATGATGTTGACTGAGCACATCATCCCTTCCGACAATGGTGGCAACTTCGATGGATACTTCTAACTTTTCGTTGGCTGTCTCAGTTTTGCTTCCGGCCACGTAGGAGAACCATACCCCAAAATACCATGAATAGAGACGCCCCTAGGCGTTGTAGACTCCACAGCTCCTGAGCTCGACAGCCCGGTCTGTGCAGTTCCTTCCCCTTGCGCTCTCACCGACGTGCGGATCTACCTCTTTTGCGGCGACATGGAACTGGGATTCTGAGCCTATTGCTTCCGCTTGGGGATAGATGATGAGCCAATCGGCATGCTCATCACTTCTTCTTTGACAACAGTGGGCCGAATAAGGGACTCTAACTCACTTGAAATTTCAATGGCGTCGAGGTCGCTCAGCATGGCTCCACCCCAACCTGAAAAATGCACTTAATAACTCTAACCTTCAACTCTGTAATTCACTCAATAGCTCACAACCTACTGCACAATTCACACTCTGCTTTAACACGCTGCTCGCTCGACTAAACAATGCCATCCTCCGCATCCCGCGCGCTTTTTACAGCCACTTCCAATTCAAACTCATCATTGCCAAATTTATTATCACCATTATCACTGAATCTTGTATTAATGACTCCAAATCTGCCAGGAATCCTACTCTTCTAACGGTCGGATCAACCAGTAATGCGCGTCACTTCAACAAGCACTGCCAGCCAGCTGTTTTAACTACCTGCATTTATTACTTGATTTGACCAACCCACAACCCTATGGTTGTCGCAAGTGGTCATGCTTACGCTACTATTAACTCTAACCTTATGCAGCCTCTTCCTCTAGGGTTGCCCTACGGCTATCTAAAACAAAATCTCCATTATTTTTTTCCACGTAGCGCTTCAAGTAGTGCGCAGCTCTGGCCCCGTCTGATAGGGCTTCAAGCGACTCCCATTGATGAGCATCGGCAATACCGTGCTAGCCAATTGTTGCAACTAAACTGCACCTCCAGAAGTAATGGAATGAATAAGATATGGACCTAACCAGTGCATTTGCAACTTACCTAGATGTTTTATAAACTTGTTGTCATATAACAACACCAAATCTCCTTCCGCAAACTGTTTTTTCTTAATGTGGCAATCATGCCACGCCTTCTGTCGATCCTTCGCAACCTACTAATGGAAGCCTGCAATGAAACAGTCTTCTTTAAGTTGGACCAACTGCGCAATTCCCTCTTCTAACACGTCTTCATCATCCATGTCTATCATCGTGGCAATGTGCAAACTAGGAACAATATACTCCATAGGCATGACTCCGTCTTGCCCATAGACCAACTTAAATGGTGTCTTGTCAGTTAGTCATTTGCAAGTAGTGCGATACGCCCATAGTACTATAGGAATCTTCAAGTCCCAATCATCGCGGTTAGCATTACATACCTTAGTTAGCGTTGCTTCTAAAATTTTCTTGAATGCTTCAACAATCCCATTCGCTTGTGGGTGGTATGGTGTACTCCTCTTGTGTTGCACCTGCAATTCCTCAGTTAGCGCTTTCACCGTCCAGTTGACGAAGTGACTGCCTTGGTAACTCATCAAAATCCTAGGACACCCAAACCGTGTCACAACGTTTTCAAAAACGAATCGTGTTGTTGTCGCAGCAGTACAATCTACTACTGACGCGACTTCCGCCCACCTAGTCAGATAGTCGGTTGCAGTAATAATATATCGTGCACTAGTCTGCTTCCCTGGTGGACTAATAGGACCCACAAAATCTACAACCCATTTATTAAACGGTTGCAGAGTCACCTGCGGTACCACTGGCATCTCATCCCGCCGCGATGGTTTACCGACACGCTGGCAGACGTCACAGCTCCTTGCATAGTCAACGACATCATTATGCAACGTAGGCCACCATAGTCGGACGCGCAACACCTTCTACGTAGTAGCCTGTCCTCCATAGTGGCCTCCCATAATTCCTGCATGTGCTTCCTCGAGAATGGGACCCTGCTCATTCGGTAAAATACATCGTCGCAAGATTTCATCTGGTCCAAGATTATATAACTGTCCCGCAATTAGTTGAAAATCAGAAGCCTTCATGACCAGCTGCTTCTTTTAGCTAGTTGACATGTCCTATGGGGCAACATAGTGGACAAAAACTGAATAATCGGTGCATAGTGGTCATCTGCGATGTCAACGCGGAACAATTGGGCATCTGGCAAACCATCATCAATATTGGTTGGTTCTTCACCGTTTTCGACATGAGACAGATGATCTGGACCAACGTTCAATCATCCTGGCTTTACAACTATTTCAAAATCAAACTCCTGGAAGAGTAACAGCCATTGACAGATCTTCCACCCCAACACAGGCTTATTGACGAGGCATCGTAGACAAAAATGATCGGTGAACATATTAAAATGTCCGCCCAACAAATAGTGCCTGAACTTCTGCAAAGCATAAACCATCGCCAGGCCTTCCCTTTCCGTTGTTGTATAATTTCGTTCAGCAAATGATAACTTCCTACTGGCATATGCTATTGGATGATCCATGTCACCCTCACCTTGTTGCACAAGAACAACCCCCAGCACAAGAGAAGAAGCATCGACATGCACATGGAACTCTTTATTCCAATCAAGAAAGACCAGTATGGGCGCAGAGGCCATCTTGGCCTTTAAGGTGTCAAAACTTCCTTGAAATTCTTGAGTCCATTCGTAAGCTGCATCCTTTTTTAGTAGTTTCTCCATGGGGGAAGTAATCGCAATGTATCCTTTGATAAACTTGCGATAATATCCAGTATGCCCCAATGTTTCCCGAAGCATCTTGACATTCGTTGGTGGTGGTAAAATGAGGATTAGCACAATCTTCGCCGGATCGACCAACATACCTTCTTTGCATACTATGTGCCCCAGGAGCATGCCAAATGGTGCACAAAAAAATACACTTTTTAGAGTTTAATGCGATCTGATGCTGTCGACACCTTTCTAGCATCAGTGGCAGGTTGTTGAGATGGTCCCTGATTAGTCCATAGACAGTCTAATCATCCATATACACCTGCATAAACTTTTGAATAAAATCTTTAAATACAACGACAACTATGCGAGAAAATACGGCTGGTGCATTCTTCAGCCCAAACGGTATGACTGTATATTGAAAATAGCCCCATTCCGTGACAAACGTGGTCTTGTGGCAATCCTCCTTCGCAATTTGGATTTGGTGGTATCCCGAAAATCCATCCGCAAAAGAGTACATCTCCTAGCCGCCTATGCCTTCGAGCACTTCATCTATAAAAGGGGTCGGGAATGAGTCATGTACGGAGCCATCATTCAACTTCCTTAAATCAACGCAAATGTGGATTTCTCCCATCTTTTTATCCTAGACCACCATCAGACTTATCCACTCGGATTCTTCTACAGGCTCAATGATCCTAGCATCGAGCATCCGGTCTATCTTAGCCTTCACCCGATCCTTATATCATGGGTTCAGTCGATACGGCCTCTGTCGCACCGATTTGGCATCTGGATTCAACAAAAATTTCATTTCACCTAGGTCTCCCAAAATCCCCTTCATTTCTGAAAACCATGTTGGGAAAAGGTCTTGGAATTCGTGTAGCAGGTCCGTGATTCTGGCCATGGTCTCCTCGTCCCAGTAGTCCCCAACATTGGCAAATTTGGGGTTCTCTTCCATCCCAATATTGACTTTCCGGATCTTCAATGACTGACTTATTGAATCCGTCGAGATGTTTGGGGCTGCCACATCGCATATTCCGTTAGACTCTAGAATATTAACATTCCGTAACTCATCATCATCTTCGGGTTCCCCGGACAAGTTGTAGTAGGTCATCATGGATTGGATGGAGCAATGCGCATGTGGATCAACAGGATAGAAAATAGGGATGACCTTTAGTACGATGTCACGGATTATTTGTAAAGCATTGCATACCTCTGGGTTGGAATCCTGGAAACTAAACGTCTGTACGAAGCAAACAGACAACTCCTCCCACGTGGAGATAGTCCGACGCAACTCTGCCGCGACATACCAGGATCTCGACATCTCTTCAAGAGTATGGATGAAAGCATGGACCCATTCACCTCTAGGCCGCAACGCCCACAAAGTCTAACATTCAATCAAAATGAGTGGAGGGGTCAAGTTGTCCATCGTATCTCCCCGCATGGTAGACCTTTGAATTGCCGAAGCGCACCATCATCAGTCTCCGGCACTGTTCCCAGTTGTGGATCATTGGTTTGTATGTCGCCCACCATCGAGCCCGGGTAGCCTTCAGCACAACCTCCGGAGCCAATATCCTTTGTGGTTCGAAAACTTTCTCTTCAAATTCTTGAAGGAACTCAGATTGTCCTGGAAGTCCTTCATAAATGGGCAATGTGACAATCTCAGTGGCGACGTGGCAGAGAGACTATGTAATCAACCCGCACTTCCTGAATGATACTTCATGCAACCGATTCTGCCAATTTTCCAGAGCATATTCAGAGTCAGAGGACACAGAACTAGCACTGTGCCATCCAAGTTCACCATTGACAGTAGGGTGAATATAATCCTCAAAGATATTGTAGGCATGGTCCCAAATCCTACCAGCTTCATCCCTTACAGGTTCAATGTATCGACGTCCTTCCTGAGGGTCTATAGGAGCAATGACCCTAACATCTTGGTTTTCAAATGTCGTAACTCATTTCTTAAAGTTGAAAACTGCCATGCTATCATTAGCCCATCCAATCCCTAGCAGAGCGGGATAAGAGTCACGATCTTCGACCACCTCTATCACATCAAAGTCAGCATGTGTTCTCATACCTTCAATGTCAACAACCATATTAGAGACGCGACCAATGGGTTGCACCTTAGCCTAGTTTGCTAGTCGCAGTTGTACAGGCGACCATCCCATAGTTGATTTTCCCATCATCTGCCAAGTTTGCTTCATTAGGATGTTTACGTCTGGTCCAAGATCCAAAATAACAGAATCAACCTCACAATCCCTGATCTGGATATTCACCCTCATTTCCTTGCCCGTATTTCACTTTTGCAAAGAGTTCACTGCAGAATCTTTCACTGCCTTAACCAGTCGATACAATAATGCCTACAGCTTGACAAGGGCATCAGAGTCCCTTGCCAGCGATAGACAACTCTCAAAGAACTATCACAAGGTACCATGCTGCCGTGATGGTCCTACTTCGACAGAAGGGTCAAAAGAAGATGGCATGTCAATAATTGGTAACTTACCCGGATTTCTTCCAATTGCATGCTTCACTTCAAAGAAAGTGTCTTTCTCCTTTGCAATATCAAATGCTACCTTTTTCTTGCCAGCGAGCTGAACTTGTTGACGCGGTCCATCGCCGCTAGTTATCGCACCAGCATGAGTGACAATCCCAACGTCGACATCCTTCGTTCATGGTTCGGCGTGAATTGTTGCAACTGTTTGTCCTTGATTTAGGTTCTGGGCTTGAGTCACCAATGGGTTCTGATTCATCAGTTGATTCCTCGGTTGATTCAATGGCAGGTTCTGAGCCTGGGGTGGGTTCTAATTATGAGTTTGTGGTGGGATCTGACGCTGCATCATCGGCTGGTTATGTGCTTGAAACATAGGCTGATTCTGATTCTGTACATTCTGCAACTAAGGAATGTTGCCAACTTGCCATTTTGTAATCAATTGAGGACAGTTTTCAACATTATGATCACCGGTTGCACAGTATGTGCATTGCGGGTGAGGGCACTCCCTCTGGTAATGCCCAAATACTCCATAGGTGTAACACTGGATTGATTCACAACCTCGTCCTCCTCCTCGGCCCCTGAATCCTCTGTGGAATCCTCCGCAGACTCCTCCCTGCTGAAACTGGGGTTGGGCCATTTGTTGTTGTGGTAGGTTTGGTTGCTACTAGACGTAGTGCGCAGCTTGAATATGTTGTGGTTGATTATATTGTGGTAGTGGCACCTGAGTATATTATGGTTGTACCACCATATGTGGCTGAGGTGCAAACTGCGGCTGCACCGAAAACTGTTGTTGCGGTTGCGCAGGGATAAACTACAATAGAGGTGGTGGTGTATACAACACTTGTGCTGCTGGTTGCACCACTCGTGGCTGTGGCTGCGCTGCCCGGGGATCCTCACCTTTCACAAAATATGAATCATACGTTCTTTCCTAGAGCAAATCATAAGCTTGGCAGTTTTTTTCATCATGTCCTACTAATCGACAAAATGTACAGTATAGATTTTCCGCCTTCATAACCATCTTGTGCATGTATTCATAGTTCTCATGTCGATGCCCATAGACTTGACATATGTGACACCATGGTATACCGACATAGCTCAATGAGTTCGGGGCTCCAGACATCAAATAATTCTAGAATGTTGGACATGTGTCCTTGGTATGGCCATCTGCATGGCACTAGATGCACCAAAGATCATCACAATCTTCTTGGCCTTTTTTATATCTTGCAATTGGAGAGTCAGGCTGGCCAACTATGCTTGAATCTGGTTCATTTCGACTGCGCTTTCTCCTACCAGTGATGCCTCCAATTTCATGGTGGTCTCCAGAGCCTCGCTCTATGTCACAATCTTTTGTTGCATTAATGGTTGTCGGATATGTGGGACAAGCGCGACGATGAACCATTCCTTGTGCTGCACATCGCTCATCTGAAAACTAACCCGATCCATCAATGTCTTAAATCGCTGATCAAAGTCCCAAATCATCTCATTGGGGAACTGTTTGATCTCTTTTAATTTAGTAATATACTAATCCTCAGACTTCGGCTTCTTAAATTCTTCGAATAGCTCCGTCTGGATCTCATCCAATGTTTTTGCAATACCTCCTTGAGGGACCCACGTGAATCTCATGAACCATTCCAGCACATGACCCCTAAGAGTAGTTGCTAGCTGAATTTTCTTGACATTGTTGTCGATAGTTTGTCGGGCAATCCAGATTGCCTCACACAAGAACCAGTACTGCTCTGGATCATCATTGCCATTTCCATGGAATATCGATAACTTCATCTCTTTGCTCACCATTCTAGGCCTTCTTCCTCCTACTGATGCTTTATTACTAGACTATTGCTAACACGTCGGGCAAGTCGACATAGAATGTGTGTTCCTTCTTCATGGTTGAGTAGTGCACAGAGGTGTGGACACGTTACTTTTGGGGTTTGATCCTATCGTCCTTTCGGGTGTAGGCTGGGCCTAGTTGTCCTCGTCGTCACAGAAAGGTCGCTTTGTGGTTGTTCTTCACGGCATCGCACTTCGATCCCAATAGGACCTTCTCCCATCCTCTATCTCTTCTCTTGAAACCTTGCTCCTCCTCTCGTACAACCACTTGTTTCCTCGGCGACCTTCACATTCTCACCAGAACTCATGCCCATCTACCCCTTACCTTTTCATGCATCTCCCCCCTTTCATCGCGGTGCCTACATCCTCCACACACCAGAGTTCCACTACTCTTGGTCCATCTTCAGGATACCTTTTTTGCAGACCAACTGCTTAATGGACAGCTGCAGCGACATTAAGAATATTCCTCGTGGTCCACTGAAGAACTCCCTTTCCACTTCGCTAAATGACTTATTGGTATCAACTACAAACTCGGTGATGTATCCTTCTAAGATACTATCCAACCACATCTCAACTTCTCGCGATGCCTTATTGTTGGTTTCTTGTAACTCTTGGATCAGCTCCAGGGTCGAGGATGTTGGCTCTCCTCCTTGGAAGTTTGTCTTCTTCTTAGTGAAATTTGTTAGCCATTCATGCAAGAGGATAGGAAATTCGCAAAAGAACCATTCGTGAGGTCCGTCGTGGATATACCTATCCAACCAGTGGTTCGTCGACAACTTCAGATTCTGATTTTCAGCTTCAACAAACTCCCACAACTTTAGCTCAAACCACCCTTCAATCTCCGGTCGAGTCGGATGCCAAAACATTCCTCCTCTTAATCGCAACTCGATCCTGGCAACGAAACCATTTCCTAGCAAAAACCCACCAACAAAGCTTCGTCGACAGGGGTTCTCACTCTGTCAATGTCCAACCGGTGCGATCTCCCTAAGCACCGGCCCATACAGGGTTTATCCTGCCCAGCAACATCCGCAGAGTAGACGAAGTCTCGCTCGAGATGTTCGAGGGAGAGCTGTCGGAACCAATTTTCCGACAGTGGGGACGGAGGATATGGGATCCGACGGGAAAAAAATAACTAATAGGAACCAAAACTATGCAGTCGACACTAACTCATTTCCCCCCATTAAAATAGATTGCACTATGCATTAGTCTCAGTATCGCAAGTGCAGCAACATTAATCATAAAACATCTCAACTCCTAATGCAGAGAAATGTAGCAGACTTTAACACAGATCGCATCATCGTCATTATAGCAGAGATAGAATAAACTGCAGTGACATCATAACAAATCACAGCATCGTAATAGATAAAGTTCATCACAACATCGTAACAAGGTAGATCGCAGCATAGAGAACACAAAAGACAAGATTATGCATCAATAATCATAATTATTAACTTTGCGCAAAAGATCCAAAACCGGACAATTCTCTCCAGAACCAGAGGTTAAATGCATCAGAAAATAACCCAGATAGATCACAGATACAATAGAAAATTC
This sequence comes from Pseudotsuga menziesii, assembly GCA_001517045.1. Taxonomy (NCBI): domain Eukaryota; kingdom Viridiplantae; phylum Streptophyta; class Pinopsida; order Pinales; family Pinaceae; genus Pseudotsuga; species Pseudotsuga menziesii. The sequence goes on from LPNX010708781.1 coordinate 650,427, forward strand.
TTCAAAACCAGATTGCACTAGATCTCCTACGACACTCATAAGGTTGTCGATCAAAACTGATCTATCACCTCATGTCTTTCTAAAAACCACACCCCCTTTTAATTACAAAACTAGATCTATAAATAGGCTTGCACCATTACATTGAAGGTCCACTTCTAACTAACTTATAACCGCTAATGACCTTTTTTGACAAAACTTGGTCAGATAATATATAAAATATTCAAAACAGTTATTTTGCCTCCCATCGCATTGATCTGGCCTTGCGCCCTACCTTGTGAGCATGCGCAGCTGCCGCAACGTTGCGCAACTCACTAACCTAAACCCCTACCAACAAAAGGCCAATAGTTAATCAACAAAACAAGTAATGAAAAGACACATATTACCTCCCAAAACTAACAGTAAGCATCCACACACATGAAGAGAGTCACATGATTCTTGCCTCCAAAGCCTTTATTCATTCAATAAATTTAACAAACGATTACATGATAAAGGAGCATAAGTTCCATACAATTTCTTTTGTCGAAATGAAGTGAACTTGCTCTCTTAAATAGAAAAACTCAACATGAGGGGGCAGACTTGCTAAAGGATAGGCTTGATAGCTTGGCGTGAGTTGGATGTGAGTTGGATCCCCATGCTTTGGGGCATAAATAAGGCAATTACCAAAATGCCAAAAGCTTAACCTCAAACCAAATCTTTCTTTCTTGGGAAAAAATACAATTTGATATTTAGCTACCATTTCTTTCCTTTTGGTGACTTGTAACTCTTTAGGAATAATTCTATTTACCTTTTCCAACTCACGGAATCAATTTTCGTCAAGTTTCCAATCTTTTATGAGTTACCAAATTTCTCATTTTTTCCAATGTTTTGGTATTGTTTGGGGTTTTTGAGTAATAATCAATTTTGGAGATAGATAATTACTCGAAAACTTAGGAAAATGGGTTTAGGGTTAAGTGGGTGATCCAAGTTAGAAAATGAGCACCCCCATGGAAGAAAAATCTCCCATCCCCACTTTTATGACTTTTTGAACTTTTACAATTAACTTATTAAAAATAAGCCTATAAAAACGATTTTTTTTTCGGAAATTAAAAAAAAAAATTATGGGGGACTTAGTACATGTTCATAATGACTCAAAATAATGATTAGCATGGAAATATACATTGACACTTAGGTTTTAATAACCTCCCAAGGCCTCACCACCAAGACAATTATTCCAACTTTGGAGGCTTGAGTGAAAAACTTGGAAATTATTTCTCGTTTAAAAACGATAGATAATTAACAAGGAAAAAACACCTTTGAATAATGTATTGATGACTAAGTCTTAGGAAACCAAACCTTTTACATAAAGTCATCATGCTGAGTCATTTTATTACAATTCCCCATGGGGTATGAAAATGTTAAAAAAAATAAAAAGGGCCTAGGAAGACCTGCATGGACTTCTGAACTCGGAATTTGAACAAGTAATTGTTCATCTTTGGCAACTCACTTAAAAGTCCAACTGAGTACAACTCAGGTGGTAACAGATGTAATTTCTTTATACATGTTTAAATGGATTATGCTAGATTGAATGCTAACACTTAATATATTATGCTTGGATAAATATTTGTTGTTGAGGGAAAATTGTAGAGACAAGCTTTTGATTGAGAGCTCAATGGTGGTCATCTTCAAACATCCAGTTGAGGTACGGTTTCTATCCCTTAGTTGTTAGTTTATTTAATTTATCTAGCATACTTGAGAATGGATTTGATTTCTAGTGTCATATTGTCTGTTGTGGTCCACTCCAAACCATAGGAAAATTTTTTCCTTAATAATAACCTTCGTATCTTTTTTTCTAGTTTCTCTTGTTGCAATCCATCCTTCACTTAGATATAGCATTCATCTTTCGCAAGGGAATCAATAACTCTCTTCTTTAAATATAATTTGCAAGTGCTAATTGTTTCCACATGGTTTTTTTTGTTCAGTGTGTCAACAACTTTACTTTCTTTTCCCTTTATGTGCTTGATTTCAAAATCAAACTCAAAAAGAAATTCCAATTTGTTTTCTTGGCATTTAAAGTTTATTGCTCAAAGAAATACTTAAAATTGTTATGATCAGTTCTAAGATAAAATATTTTACCGATTAAATATTGCCTCTAAAATTTTAGGGCATGCACTATTGCAATGATTTTGAAGTCATGAGTAAGCTTATTTTTTCTCTTGATTCATAACATATTACATTATTATCTTGCATGAGAACTCCACCAAGTCCCTCAATGCATGTGTCAGTGCACATAATAGTTTTCAGAATTGGGGCTTCGGTGAGAAGCTCTTTTAATAGCTAGAAGTTCTCCTCACATTCTCATGACTATTTAAGATTTACCCCTTTCTTTTGCAAATAAGTAATTGGGCATACAATCTTAGAAAATATCTTCATGAATCTTTTATAATAATTAGACAGACCCGTGAAAGACATCGTGTTTGTTACATTCTTCAAGGTGGGTCAATTCATGGTGGCCTCAAACTTCTCTAAATCCACATAATTCTTTATTTTTAAATAATGTGACCCAAATAATGAACTTGTTCTTCATAAAAATCACATTTGCTTAGTTTTGTGTACAACTTATAGTACCCATTCCTTGTTTTAAAGGTCATCCTACGAATGCCTTATTCCTTAATTCTAATTTGATGATAACCATACCCAAAATCAATCTTTGAAAAGACTCTTGGTCCTCTCATTTGGTCAAAAATGGCATCAACCTTAGGTAATGGATACTTGTTCTTCACATTCCATCTTTCTTTTCCAGAAATAAGATAAGTGCTTCTCATGAGATACACTTGGCCAAATGTATCCCTTCTTTAACAACTCTTGCAATTGCATTTTCAACTCCATTAGCTCCGGGGTACTCATTTTATAAGGAGCCTTGGATATTGGTGTAGAGCCTAGCATAAGGTCAACTGAGATGTCAATATCCCTCTTTGGAGGAAGTCCTAACACTTTATCTAGAATACATCCTTAAAGTTTTGCAACATATATAATCTTCAAGCTTTGGACCTTTATTTGACGTAGATTCAAATATGTGTGTCGCATCTAATTGACATCCTTTTCTAAAACATTTCCTTGGTTACAATGTTGAAATACACTTAATAGAGATTGCCTTTAGAACCTGTTACTATCCTTGAGTTTCCAATTTCATCAATGCAATCAAAGGTCCTGTTGTAACAATCAAGCTTAGCTCTATGTGCTTCCAACTAGTCCATACTAATGAGAACATCATATGAATTGTTATATTTTAAGTGGCTTTCCATCCTTATCCATGATGAGATGGCATCCTTACCTCGTGATGATCATGTACTACAAAATGATACCATTGGATGAATACATGGGTGAGAATGGCTTAAGCTTTTTTTTCCTAGTTCTTGTGTCATGTCTTTATTCTTTCACATTGTATTAGATCCCCTTTATATTGAAGGGCGTGATAACACCATGGTAGTTTTCCATGGAATGTTTGCATTCTAGAGTTGAGAAGTTTTACAAATCGCCAACGATGTGAGTGGAGATGAGGTATCTAGGCCTTTCATTGTGAGAGCCAATGATTATGGGGATGAATCCCCACTGCAACTCTACACTTATTTAGATGAAGAGATCTCTACAACTCTTAAATCAAGTAGTCAAATCGCTGAGTAGAGGAGGATCCTTGTCCCATTAACAAGGGGGTCTCATACACAAATTTGGCGCTTGTCTAGGTTGTGACCTTAAATTCGATTATATTATCTAATTTAAGGTCATAACAAAGTGTCGAATTGACATATGAGATCCCCTTGTTTGTGGTACAAGGAACAACTTTCACAAATAATATAATCTTCCTCTCCAAATTTGAATCTACTACTTTAAAAAAATCAACAATCCACTAAAACTGTCACTTCGTTAAATTGTAAATTGTTTTTAACTTGATTATTAATTACTTCACAATCTCCTTTTAATTATTAATTTTTTTAATCAAAATCCACTACTTATAGTGATTTTAACTTGACTCTTATGTAGTTTGTTAACTAAAGATAAACCTTTAGTTAAAGTCATTACTTCCACATTGTTATTAATAACCTTATATAAAATAGATTTCTCTATTTATTTATATTTTAAATAAAATTGTTTAATTAGTGTATGATAAGTGTTTAGAAACGTGATGATGAAGGTAATCCTTAATGTATGATGTGTGATGAAGTGTATGTGCATGTATAAGTTCTTTCATTTAGAGAAGGTGATAAAGAAAAGAAGGTTGCTCTCTGGTCTCTCCTTTTCGGTTGGCATGGCAACAACTTCTTCGATGGGTATTTCAAAAAGGTATTGGGGTGTAGAGTTATCTTAAGAATAAATGAATATGATCTTTTCAATCCTAAGTTGTATGTTGGTTAACATGAAATTCGAGTTGTTGGCTTTTTGGTGTTTTCTGCATTTTGCCATGTTAAATGGTATTCTCTCTAAAGCCTTTTGGCAATTCTCTGAATATCGTCAACTAAGATAAAGGCTGTTAAAAGCTTTAGATCCTTTCTTTAGAGACCTGATGTATTAGAGTCAAGGAGTTGTTTCCCACTTTTGTGAGCTTCCAGGTCAATCATATTCACACAGGATTTAATTCTGAAGTAGATGTTCTCTCCAAGAGAGCATTAACCTACCCCGAGGGTCTATTGTTTTTTGAGGAATTCTTGGAGGGGTCCTTGATAAGTGAAGGTGCAATCAATTTCTTTGATTAAGCAGAAGGCTTGTTTTTGTGTCTGCTAGTTCTTTTTTGTGCTTTGGTGTCATGCATTTGAAAGCATGAGTTTTGTATGACAATATCTCAATCATGTATGGTTGTAGTTTTCTCCTATATTTGTCAACACTTTAAGAATCATGTATGGTTGTATGTTAACAACTTAATTTTGTAAGCATGTAAGAAGCAACCTCTATTAGATTGTGAATCAACTGCCATCTTGCACATAAAAAGAAGTCCTTGGATGGAAATAGCCTCTGGAAGGCCTTGTAACCAACAAATACTCTGACTTGTCTAAATATGTGGAGGTGAAGTTCTCAGGGATTAGGGCAGAATCTGAGCATAAGTATGGGCCCCAAGGAGTGGTTTGAAAAAGGTAAAATACGGTAAGTGGTTGTATGGGGTTCCCAAGGATAGTTCGAAGGACAGAGGTATTATTAGCTATGATGGGTAACATATATCGTCGTCTGTTGGTAACTTGGCGTGATGAGACCAGGGTNGAAATGTACTAAATTGTAATGTTTCTTTTTCTTAATTCTAATAAAATAGCAAAAACAAAAACAATTTTCTTTTTTTTTTATTAAAAAATAATAATTAAAAACATATACTTAAATTACACTTCATTTAACTTAATTTTTTATGAGAAACTTTTATACTTTAAAGTGCTTATCTTTAAATTAATAGGCTCTCACATAGTTTGTAAAGCAAATGCGATTCTTTCGTGAAAGTCCCATGTAACCTTCTTAAATTATCAACAATACACATATTAATTCACAAAGTCATTACACCAATCTACATATTACTTTACAAAGTCATTACTTCCATATTGTTATTAATAAATTTATATAAAATAAATTTTTATATTTATTTATTTTAAAATAAAATTATTTAATTCATATTATTATAACATTGCTTTTCAGTAACATGTAAATTATATATAATTATAATAATAATAATTGTTTGGTAAATTATTATTAATCATTAAGAAAAAAAATCTGAAAAAAAAAGCATAATATTATTTATTTTTCAAGAACAAAATTACATCTTGTAGATACACATTTGTGTATTCATAAGGAACCATAAAATCCACATACAATTCAAAAAAAAAAGAACGAAAGTTCAATCCCCGCCAGCTACATAATTTCCCCAAACCATTTAGAGAGATACAGTAAAATAGCCCCAAGGGTTAGCTCAATTGGTAAGACGTGCACACACTCTCTCGATTCGGGAAGAGGTCACGGGTTCGAGCCTTGAATCCTTTGGAGTTAGGCCTTCTATGAGGATGGCCGACGGTTTACCACCTCTACCATCCACTAATGCGGGGAAGTATTGCTGAGTTTCCCATACATATTTCCATATGAAAAAAAAATACAATAAAATACCAATCACATACTAATAAATAATTTCCCTCATACATGACAAGTTCTAAAAATTCTTTTTTTTCCGAAAAATAAACAACAAAAAACATAACCAAGCCAAGAAACCATAAAATTGTCCAAAAAAGCATCATAAAAGAACCCACGATCAAGTCAATCATTAAGAAATTATATAACTCATTAATCATAAAGAAATTATGCTAATTTTCTTAATCTTCCCTTTCCTCGTATTCATTTGATATCTCTTACAAATACAATATAAATTAAATTGGTATTAATTTACATTAAATTGATATCTCTTAGCAATGCAATATAAATTAAATTGGTATTAATTTAATTATTGTAGGATAGAGAATGGTTTAATTAATTGTTTAATGATAAGGAATATAAATTAATTAATTGTTTATATAATGTATGATAAGGACTTATAAACATATACTTAAGCTACACCTATCATTGAACATACTTTATATTGCAAACTTTATACTTTAAAGTGCCTATCTTTAGATTGATATGTTAGCATCTTCCTTTAAAGTGTCAATCCTTCCTTACTTGAATTGTATGCCTTACTTCATTGCATCAATTTAATTTATATTGTATGTTTAAGAGATATAAAATGAATTTGAGGGAATGGAAGGTTTAGAAAATTAACATATTTATTTATGAAAAATTATAGTAGTGAAAATATTATTATATCTATAGATATATATTCTTTTTTTATACATTATAATATATAAAAATTTATATGTTAAGTTAAATTAATGTTATAATAGTATGAAATATAAGAAAAATAAATTTTGATGATAATGATGAAGGTTAGTGTTTATTTAAGTTAACTTTGGTCTAAGAGCAAAGAAATGAATTATTTGGATTGTTGTAAATTTTTATTCTTATGTTCAAAAAACTTATAAAGAAGTGTTATTAGGTCACCATAATTTTGACATGTTAGAAGGTTAGGGAGGGTTGTATTGTAGTAAAGATTATGAAACTACGATTTAATGTGGGTGTACGTAGGACATTCTAAGAGAAAGTGACTTTCATCATCAACGGTCATAGCAATATGACAAGTCTTTTTCATTCACCCATAGTGTTTTAGGAATTGTCCAGCATCCTGTTTCACTATGAAGCTCATTAGAGTTCGTTTTTTTATCTTAGCTATATTAATTTTCTTCTTTAAATTAATTAAAACAAAGAGATACTTCTGATTTTTTAGATTAGGGTTAATGACCTCCTTTTAGTATCTTAATTTTCTTTTAACCTCTAATTCTTTTTTGCCCCACGTTTTCTCTTTAAACTTAGATGTGCTAATATTTTTATTGTTATTGATATTTTCTAAAGTGGCATTATTGTCAACCCCCTAACGATTTAACCAAGGCATGGCATTTTTATACTAACCTCTCTTGAACTGTAAGTGGTCTTGACTAGATTTTAAAGTAATTTTAGGAAGCCTCTAATCTCCCAAGTTGTTTATCATGTACTTGTACATCAAATACCTAAGTAACACAGTCCACGAGGCGTAGAATAGATGGTGAATGGAAGTATTGTTAAGGAACTCCTTGTATAAGGTTACTCATTTGAAACTCCGTGAGTACTAATTAAAATATTATCAGCTAATTAAAATGAAGAATACATAAATTTAAAGTTAGATTTTTATATACATAAAATATTACAGTAATCCAAATAAGATGCTTTCTCCAAAAAATAAAGAACTCTAAACTGCTATAAACTTTTACAAACTGCCCTAATAGTAATAAGCAGAAAAACATGCAAAAAAACAAACTAAGGAGTGGCACTGCTATCCAAATTTTGAGCTTCTTGTTCATTGTCTTCCATTTCAGCTTCGTGCTTTTTGAATTACCATCATGAATAGAGGCCTTTGGACTCTAAAATTCATCACTAAAACCTTCAACTTCAAAATCATGCATGGTTAAGGAATTTTTTGGAGAGCTTTCTGACCTTTGTAAACTAGTTTCTGCACTGTCTTCATCATTTAAATTGGAGGCTTTTACAGGTTGTTGCATGATCAATTCTTCTCCTTTTTTTATCAACTGAGCTCTTAGTTGACGGAGAGGTCCAACCTGCTAGAGTTCTTTCATAGTTCGGAGCAATTTTAAAATGTTCACTTATATGATCTTTATACATGTGAGTGTTGTAATCAAAACCTTCTAAGAAGGCTTCAAGCCCACTAGAACTTTCCAAAAGGAGAGACATAGTTCTCGTAACACTATCAAGTTGAGAAATATTTTGAATTTATATAATGACACCTTCCATTAAACCCTTCGTCCCTCCCACTTAAAGGAAAAAAATTGTATTGTATGATTGAAGAAAATCACCTCTTACAGAAAGCTAAGCTATTCTCTCTTCCAGGTTCATAATGCCCAAAAAAACTCTAGTACTATCAACCAATGGAATTTTGTATGAAGCTTTTTGCCTTAGATAACTTTGAATAAGGGAAGCGTTAGGGATAGTTCTATTCTTTGAATATTTGGAACTATTAGGATAAACCTAATATTTCTTAAGAATATAGGTGGAAACAAGCTTCAAAGTCAAATAGCCATTGAGTTTAGAGAGGCATAATTTGTATTCCCGCCATAATTGGAGTTGCCTCCCACCTTCTCATAGAAAATATTCTCTATATTCATAAAATGGATATTCCTATAAACATTCCAGTCTTTAATACTAACACCCTCCCAAGAGATAAAAAAATGTGGAGTGTCGGCATAGACTAAAACCAAAAAACCTTGAATAATGGTTAAACCTACCAAGTAGAATTTCATTTCGATCTTCAAAGAGATTATTTAACTCACAAATGAGCAAAATTTTCCGCAAGCTATACCAAACAAGGAGAGGAGAGAGAGTTCTCTTTACATATATGATGCTAGTGTCCCAGACTTGCCAAATGAGAGCAAGAAAAAACAAAGTAACTTCCACCATTTAGAGCAAAAGGACAAGCGTCGTTTGGCGCTCGATGCCACACTCTCATTGATTTAAAAGGGACAGAAATTCTAACTTCAAACTCCAACACACCAAGTGAGGACTGAAATAATAGCTCTTAGCCAAAATAAAACGATTCAATCAAGTCCAGATGACATAGGTGGGATCATAAATCCAAAGCATGTGAAAATTAGTACTCGTAACTCCATGATTATCCAAAGTCCACCACTTGTCCAAGAAAAGGACAACAATCAGATCACCATCATGACACTAGAAAGAAACATTTCTCCAATCGACCAAAGGCGTGATCAAGAGGTTATGTCTCATTAAAACAAGAAGGATGATGTGAAACCCAAGGTTAGAAAGCCTAGGTTTTGAAATGCTTTCTAACGAAGAGTGCAAATAATCTAGGGGAAGAAGATATTGATCTATGGGGGAAGAGAGTTATGACAAGCTTTCTTGCATTTGGACTCCATATTCTATGGTGGATTCCTTTTACTAAAACCACATTGTTTGCTAAATCATCTGCTCAAGAACTATGCTCTTGATGAATATGAAAAAATTGAAATGATGGGATTCAATTAAGAAAATCATTGATTCGCATTTGGAGCCGACCTGCTATCCGATCCTTTGATTTTTTACGACATATGGACTGAGATAATATGATAAGTGAATCTCCAATGATCACCAAAGAACTAATTTCCAGAGCAATAACCCGTCTTAATCCAAGGAATAATGCATACCACTCGGCTTGATTATATGTATTGATTCCTAATCCATAATCGTATGTTAATCATTCATTTCTTTCGGGGTCAAAGATAACCTCCCGCACCTACCGCTCCAATATTTATTTTTACCACATCACAAAAAACAAAGCCTCAGAGGAGACGAGAGTAGTACACCTTACATGAAAGAGATTAAAATTCAGACAAATAATAAGCTCCCTCAACACTAAAAGATTTCAATCCCTCCCTTACTTGTTCATGAGAGCCAACACTAGGCATCCCTTCAACTCATTTTAATATAATGTATGAAGATTTTATAATTATTAAAAATTTAAAATTGAAATATAAATGCTAATAGTTTCTTTTTTTTGTAAATAAAAGTGTATTACTACGTAAAAACTGATTATAGAGATATCATCAAAACGGCAGACCCTGACCGGCCCGCCGTCGAAACTGCCCCTCCCAGTTACATCCAAAAATCCATAACCTATCCCACCCATAAGCCGAGAGAGTTCCCATTGATGAGATCTCGATCCTAGTCTTATTTACAAATTCGAACTTCCTATATACTTGCAACATAAGACAGCATAACAAACTAAGAAACATGACAGACAATTGACTAAAAAAAAAACCTAAGGGTCGTCTTCGAAGCCTCTTAAACATTAGCAGCCATCACAAAAGGAAACAGCACCACGCCTTAGGGCAGCGTTGAGACGTCTTGAGCCGGGACCCCTGACCGACCGTGACCTTTCGGCTGTTGTATTGCCCCCATAAAGCACCCCAGGGGAGGGGCACCAGCATTCCTCCTATGAGCGCGACTACCAGACCCTCCCGTCAAGAGTTGCTCCATCCCCGAGTGATAAAGCGCAATCCCAAGATAGGACGCTATCTGGTCCACCTTCCTATGCATGAGGCGGCAGTCCGCACTGAGATCTTCGACCTTGCTGAGAATCTTCCTGCATTCGTCATTATGCTCCTTCCAAGCTCTTATGAGTTCCTCATCACCCTCCTTCTTAGCCAGAATCACCACCAGCTGCTCCTCAATTATGGACATAGATATGATATTCGCCTGGGAGACAAGGTTCATAAGGACCCAATAAATCATCACCATGCGGTCGTGGGCCGACGCTCTTCCCGCTGTGGACCTAGGGTCTGAAAACCACCCATCCACCTCCTCCCGAACTTTCTCTATTGGTTTCATCTTAACCTGATCCCAGAGGGCCTTCTCCATGTTTTCCATGGCAAGCCTGGAAATAAGTGGGATGCGATCCTTAAACACCTCTGTAACAGCCTGTTGATGCCTGGAAATTCGCAAGCAACAACAGCAAGGGATTCTCCCCAATCAACGTTCCCAACTAGCCCATGACTATTTGGTATAGGGAATCCGTCCGGTTTGCGGTCCGACTACCGTAGGTCAAGTAACAAAGCAAAAGGTTTACCGGTTACGGCCCGGTCCACCGTATATATTTTTGTATTTTGACTTAAGATATGATATGCACGTGCCTAATTAACAATGCAGGGTGATAAAGGATGCAAGGAGTATTCACAAAGTGATGCGCAGGTTCTTACCTCTCGTCTTAGAACTCGCAAGCATCTAAACCATGCAAACAGTAATAAAGTAAAACAAACTAAGCTATCTCTAGAGAGTTGGATATTAATTCATGAGTAATGCACTACTGTCCAGATGTTATGGTAAATCGCAGATAGTTGTTCTTGTAACCAAAACATATAAACATGAATAAAAGTATACATGATAAGATAGCTCATCAACAATTAAAACTCCCTTTACTCATAGTGGAAAAACATCATAAGGATACTGAAGAACATTCAGACAAGAACATAGGTTCGGGAAGTTAGAACGCTCTCACAGTTAATGAAACACAGTTGAAAATGAAATAGTTCCCATTCAACATCGCTCATTTAAATGCATTGATACATTCCACATAGCACCTTCTCCAACAGGAAAAAGCCGCAATTTCTGGTTGTAAAACGAAATAATCCCTCTTACAAGCATTAGTTTACAAGTTTTTCCAGGGGAAAAATCTCCTGTCCATTCTAACTTTCAAATATTTAAACCAATAGTTGACCACTTGGGCTGCCCCCCCCAAACGCGTGACCTTTCGGTCTCCCAAAACGTTTCGGATCCCTTCTCTTTATCTTTTCTGTGCGCACTCATGATCCGTTTAGTAACTGACATTTTCAGGTCTGCACCTTTGTCACTACTGATCTTTGTCTTCTGTTTCACTTGTCCTCCTTGCGATCCTGCCGGTTTCTATTCGATCTTTGTCAAAACTGCCCAGCTATGTCTTCGCGCCGTGTTAATCTCAACAGTCCCTTGAGTCCACCTGCAATTAATCAATGTGCATCATTCATTGGGATTGCATTCTAAAACAAAACGTCAAATTATATCAACCAAAACGACTACTCAACAAGAAAGATCATGTGCATGACTGTCATGAAGCTTAACAAACGTCGACACCACTATCTTGTCTACCTACAGGTTCGAAAGAAATCACCAACAACAAGAAACAAAGAACTCGTCGGCGGCTCAGAACGCTAACATCGATAGGGTAGACCTATTCACAGCCGCATAAGCGGGTCTTAACAGGCGATGGGTACTGCGAAAACACTTAAGCACATCAGAGTCAGAAGAGTTAAGACCTAAGTTGTGGCAGGAAAAATTCCGATTGGAAATAGGAAGGACAACGACATCGGTGGCCAAGTTATTTGTGCGGCCGCAACGGCGAAAGAAAAAAGGGTTATAGACATGCGACTAGAAGACCGACACGCATCGGCGGATGGAGCGCTTACACATCAGGTGCTTAGCTGATTTGGGAGCCGCAACGGCGGAAGAGAAACAGACAACAGTCTCCGATCAGATAAAATTGATAAGTGTTTTAAAACTTTAAAAATTTGGCAACGATTGAAACTGTATCACCTCCGGAACAGCGCTTTTCAAAGAACACTTGACCCGATTCATCTTCGACTAACAAAAACCAGACTCTAATATCTGCGACCGGCAACAATTTCCAACACAAGCAATTTCTGAAACAGGACGAGAGTTCATCTTCGAAAATCATCCAAAATTAAAGCATGACCAAAAATTCACGGCTCCAATTGATTCAACGCAGCATTAAAATCATAAAGGGGGGTCCAAAATTTAAAAGAATTTGGGGAGAACAGTTGCAGCTGCAACAACTAGCGATTACCTGGTGAACCTAGATCTCTGGACGATTATTCCTGAAGTAATAGACTGTTTAACAACAAACGCATCTATTGAATTCTTCCATCTATCTGGATTTCTCAAATGGCAAAAGTGGGTACCTTTATTCATTGATGATAGTCCAATTTGGGAGAGTGGAAACCAAGATTTTCAAGTCCAGATAACTCTGTTGAGGCTGAAGGATGAGTTTTATTGTTACTTGTCTTCAGGTAGTTGGCAGCTTGGACACCACAGGATTGTAGCATATGGAAAACAGAAATATTCATTTGTTCCTCATTCCCATGCCACTTTAGCACTTTTGTGCTTTTGAACTTTTGTCCTTTTCATATGAGTCCTCCCATATGCCTTTCTTTCTGAATTTTAATTCAGGCTCCTATATCCCAAGTGTCCTTTTGTGTGAGAGGTATATTTCACGTTTCAGCTCACGGACGGAGAGGAACTTTCGGCAATTTAGTACTTATGGTTCAGCATTTGTTTTGATATATAATGCTTTCATAGGAATTTTTTGACTCTTATCTGCCTTTTGGCATTCGTTTCTTGGCATGGGATCATTTGTATTTAATATACTATTTACCTTGCTTCTTTCCATGGGGCCTTTGCTGTTACTCCCCAGGACATTCAAAATGTGACATGGATGGAGCCTCAAAATAGTATTCCAGACCCTTCGATTCTGGTTTGTTTCACAGGGGTCAAGCAGGACTTCAATGCGTACACAGCTATTTCAGAAAACTGCTAAACTGGAAGAAGTTCTTTTTTAGACAAACAACAATACCTCGTCTTATACCCAAGAACTCTAAACATTCCAAAATTCTGATGTTCTCCATGCAACCGCGGGTTGCTTCCTTTATTGAAATCAAAAAATTTAAACTAAAACAAAAACTGAACATCATGACTCAAAAGAAGGGCAAGCCAGATTATTTATATACAAAAAATAGAAGAACACAAACCAACTCATGAAAAATAGGGCTTGAGAACTAATCCATTTACTGGTAAGTTCTCTTCCCACCCTTGTAAATCTTGCAACTTATAAGTTGAAGGGCCAAGCTTCGCCGCAATCTGGAAAGGACCTACCCACAACTGCTGGAATTTGTGTGTTTTCCTTTCTCATCATGGGGGTGATCCCACTTGAGAACCAAATCTCCCACTTCAAAGTATTTTGTTCCTGCCTTATGTTTGTCGAACCATCTCTTCATTACCTCTTGTTGTTGCTTAAAGCGCTCTCTGGCTCTAGACCGAGCCTCTTCTGCTTTCAGGAGATTATATATCCTTATTTGCAAAACTTCATCATCCGACCCTCTAGATTCTTGAGCTATTATGGAAGAGGGTAGCATGATATTGGGGGGAAGAATGGCTTCTTTACCATACACAAGGGTATACGGAGACACTCCTATCGAAGACTTGGGGGTGACTCTATCGGCCCAAAGGGCGTTTGGTAGCGCTGAGTGCCAACTCCTCCAGTTTTCTATTACGGTCTTCTTTAAAATTCTAATCAGATTTTTGTTAGTGGATTCAGCCAGGCCATTTCCTTGTGGATAGTAATTAGCAGAATAATGCAACTTTATTCCTTTCTCATGAGCGAAAGTAGTTAATTTAATCGATGAAAAGTAAGTAGCATTATCAAAGACTAAAGAAACTAGAACTCCAAACCTGGTCATAATATGGTCCTGCAGGAAGCTGATGACCGTGTCCTCATTTATTTTGCGCAGCGGGATGGCTCCAAACCAGCGGGTGAAATAATCGGTCGCAGTCAGAATGTACTTGTGTTGTAGGGAGGATTTCGGCTTTATCTCCCCAATGATATCCAACCCCCATTGCTCGAATGGCTCCGTGATCATCACAGGCTTCAGTGGTACGACTGCTTTAAATTGTCTTCCACCACACCTTTGACAAATGTCACACTTCCTGACATGGGCATGTGCATCTTTGAAAAGCGTGGGCCAATAGTAACCTGCTTTGAGAATTTTGTGTGCTGTAGTATCTCCTGAAAAATGCCCACCAGCAGGACCGTCATGCAAGTTTGTCATTACTTTCGTCGCATCTTTTTTTCTAAGCATCTAAGAAGAACTCCGTCGTAATTTCTCCTGAACAATATTCCTTCAACAATTTGATAGGAGGCTAATTTGAGACGTAGCGCTCTTCTTTGCTTAGAATTCCAATGTTCTGGAAACAATCCTGCCTGAAGGTAATGCACGAGGTCTCTATACCAAGACTCGGGGGCTGTGAACAAAGGACATACATCCATCAAATGTAATTCAGCCTCATCTTCCCAGGCGTGTTCGTCGTTGTTTCCATTTTCAGCCATTAGTTTGCACAACCCTTGCCCTTTAAATGTAGCCACTGGCTTGAATTCGAGGTCAAACTCTTGGAGAGTTGTTACCCAATTGCCCCTTCTTTCTCCTAACTCCTTCTGTACAAAAAGGGACCTCACAGCTGGGTATGGGATGATCACCTTGGTTCGATTTTTTAGTATGTAGGGCCTGAATTGTTTCACTGCTTTGAATACCGCATAAGCTTGTTTGTCAATAGCCGGGTAATTTAATTCAGCCCCTTGTAGACCAGTGCTCATAAAAGATATTGGGAATTCATCCCCCCCCCATCTTCCTTTTGAGTAAGCACAGCTGCTAGTGAATCATCGGATGCAAAAGTATACAGAATAAAATCTTTATCAAAATCTGGGCTTTTTAGGGAGGGTGCGTGTGCAACAACGGTTTTAATTTTGCTGAATGTGTTCTTCTCAATCTTAGTCCATTTGAATTGTGCACTTTGCTTCACCATTTGTTGCAGAGGTTTGACAATCTGAGCGAAGTCTGGCACAAATCTTCGCACGAAGTTTATTGTTCCCATAAATGATTGCATCCCCTTTTTATTATGGGGCAAGGGGATCTGTTCAATGGCTTTGATCCTTTCCGGATCTATAGAGATTCCCTTCTTTGAAACTATGTGACCAAGCAACTTACCTTCCGTAACAGTGAACACACACTTCTTGGGATTTAGTGAGATACCATATTTCCAACAACGTTCAAAAATCTGTCTTAGATGAAATGCGTTTTCTTCTCTCCTTTTTGAGAATATCATAATATCGTCGAGATATACTACATCACGACGACCAATCAAACTGTGGAAAGCTATGTCCATAGCCCTCTGGAACGTAGCTCCAGCGTTTATAAGCCCAAAGGGCATTCTTCTGTAAGCAAAGGTTCCCCATCTGGTCCTGAATGTTGTCTTCAATCTGTCTTCTTCGGCTACTAATACTTGATTGTAGCATGAGAAACCGTCCAATAAAGAAAATAGTTCAGAACCTGAGACCATTTGTAGTAGTTGTTCCATGGGTGGAATAGGATAGTTATCTTTATCTGAAGCGCAGTTTAAATTCCTGAAATCCACGCACAACCTGATTTCTCCAGATTTTTTTCTCATCGGTACCAAATTCGAGACCCATTCTGAGTGTCTGACCTTAAAAATGACATCCAATAATTTCTTAACTTCACTCTGAATCAGCGGTTCCAATTTTGGGTGCATTTTTCTTAAAGGTTGCTGATAAGGTTTGATGCCAGCTTTGATGGGGATAACATGCTGGATGATGCTGGTGTCATATGTCTTCAAATCTTTGTATGTCCAGGGGAAAACATCTTTATATTGATTAAAAAGACTGATGAACTTATCTCTTTCTGCTGGTAAACAACATTTGCCAAGATTCACATATTTAGGATTTGTCTCAGTCCCTAAATTTATCAGCTCGAACTGTAGAGATGAGCTGTGAGTTTTCACGTTTGCTGGTCTTCTAAATTTTTCATTTAGATCGAACATTCTTTCTAAGGTTCTGACTCCTTTAGGGATGAAATTATCATACTTCAGCTCGGCCTAATGCTCTTCATCATCTATAGTTGCCCCTTTAAATACCTCATCATTTGTTAAGCATTCTATAATCTGTTGATCGTCGTCGAACACTCGTAGGTTGGTGATCATATCAGGGACAGAAGGCCTGAAAAACAATTCAACAGAGCATCGATTATTAGTAGGCACAAGCCTAGCAGCTGACGTGGCCAACAAATCAGCTGCTGCATTTTTAAGTCTTGGAATTGATATGATATTAAATGCATCAAAACATTTGAGTAGGTCCCATATCTCATTTTGATAAGCTTTTAAGTGAGGAGAAATGCAATGTATTTGATTCCGAATCTGTTTTAGAGTTATCTCGGAATCTCCAAAAACTTTTAGATTACTTACCTTTAATTTGATTGCCTTTCTTAAGCCTTGCACCAACGCTTCATACTCAGTTGTGTTATTTGTACATTCAAACTCTAATCTACATGAAAGAAAATGTTTATTCTTCTTAGGGTCGATCAGGACACAACCGGCCCCTGACCCTTCTAACGTCTTAGAGCCATCAAAAAACAATGTCCAGAAATCGCTAACTACTGCATGCGAATCTACTCCTACTGCTAAGTTTACTATGTTACAGTCGATTTCATTAGCCTGTGAAAATCGAAGGAGATCAGGCTGAGCGTCTGACGTGTTACTGGCTTCTTCTGCTTGGTAATTTCCCGGTTCCAATTCAATAAAATAATTTCCCAACACAGAATCCACAGGTTCATTCTTTTCCTCAAGTTGAGTAACGTTGTATTTCATATGAGACTCCCTCAAAATTTTAATTTGGTTCGGGCTTCCTTTATACGGCAGCCACACATGCGACCAATCCAAGGCAAAATATCCATTTAGTTTTGCCGACCAATCTCTGCTCGGAACAAGCCCATAAGCGTCTGGTATGTCGGCCACCATAATATCAATAACTCGGCATACTTTATCATTTGAAGACAGGCGGACTAGGACATCCTCCATCTCACCAACTACCGTCACATTCGTCCTATCCAACTGAACCACCTTCCAAGTGGATGGCTTAGGCTGCCCATTTATCCTTTTGCAGACTGATATTGGCATGATGTTAACCGACACCCCTGAGTTTACCAGGAAATTATGTACGTTGTGATTAAAAATTTCAAAAGTGAGGAGGAAAGGCGGATGCTTGTTCTTAGACTTACCTCCAATGCTGGTTTCTCCGATTTATTCTTCTTCCTTGGGTTGATTACCAGTGGGCAGCCTTTCATCCGATGCTTCAAGCGCTTTCAATAGTCTTTCCTTCTGCTACAGCACTTTACACATTTCAAATAGTGAGACATTCGCCTTTACCTTCTTAATATCTTCAACGATGTCATAATCCATCTGCGGTTCGGTGGGATGTGGCCTGTCCACATTCAATTTTTCCTCATGGGGCTTGGCAAACGTATTATTATGCCTAGGATCTTGGCTGGTAATGGTGAATTCGGGGATTTTATCAGCTTAGGAACTATTTTGAAATTTCTTAACATTTTTTTGAAGCCTTTTAATCTTTGGGAGCATGAGACTGTTTCCTTTAGCCGACCCCTGGCTCCTTGTTGTTACATTGGTTTCCATGACATCCTTGTATCCCCAATTCTTTTCTTCTTCAGCATCGAATAACGAAACAAAATTCCACAGAACCATGGTCTCTTCTTCTTGTTCCTTCGTTGAAGTGGTACTTTTTTTTCTTTCTTCATCTCCATCTTCTGTTAATTTAGAATCCAACAGCTGATTCATAACCAACGTCATTGAGTTTATCCATTGAGGACAATTCTTTTCAAAGTGGGGTTGTTGGTGGAAAGTGCAAAAATTGTCCATTCCTACCTCTGTTAAATTCATAGATGCTGAATTGTGCGGAGAAGGTTGGGACTGATTGTTATCCTCTCTTTTCTTGTAATAGGTCTTGTAGAACTTTTGAGTTTCCTTCGCTTTCTCCAGGTCTATGATTCTGTTAGAAAGCTTCTGCATCATTTTTGCCATACTTTCAAAATCTGGTGATTGCTCTTCCTTAGGCTTAGTAAACAACAAGGCTTTTCTTCCCACCATTTTCTCTCCTGACCGTTCGGGATAATCTTCGATGCTTTCCCTTTCAGCCTCTACTATTTTCGCCTCCTCATAGGTCTCCGCCAAAGTAGGCTTGGCCTTTATTTTGGCAAACAAGGCCAATTCGGGTCCTAAGGCTGAGGTATAGTATTCAATAAGGACTTTATCCGAAGGTCTGTCAGCTTCAGAAAAATTGTTGAGGTATGCGGCAAATCTTTGGGAAAAGTTGTGCACCTTCTCCTTTCTTTCTTTCTTTAAGGCACATAAGCCTTTCATGAGGGCTACATGAGTCTTCTGAGCCGCATATTTACTTCTAAAAATTCTCTCGAAGGTATCCCAATCAGGGATAGAGTTAGCAGGCAAACCAAAGTACCACGATGCTGCAACTCCTTTAAGGGTGTGCAGGAATAGTCTGCAAACTACATCTTCATACTCCCCAACCCTTAACCCTTCTATTGCCGGATAGAAACTTTGCAAGTGGTCGTCTACTAGTATCTTCTCACTTGGGTCGAATTTGGGCAGCATCTTTTCAAATGATTGAGGTAAATCATGTAACAGAGGTGTTAGGTTTAAAGGAGATCGGGCTCTCCAGGCACGTGGTGGATTCGGTGGATTGGGTGGTTGATTGGCGTTTACGCCTACCATGAGTCTAGATGGAGAGTGAGGAGGTGAACGAACAGGAGTGTGAACAGGAGAACTGTGAGGGCTATCGGGACCTTCTTGGTTCAAAGGCAGTACGAATTCCTGTAAGGCTGTTTCTACAAGTTCTTCCCAATCCCCAACCAGCACTGAGTCTTCCAATATGGGACGATCTTTCCTTTTATACTCTCTTCTAGGCAATTCGGGGATGATTGGCAATCCTCCAATCTTCTTCACATATGCCCTAGTGTGTCTTCTCAGATTATTAACAACTCTGTTGTCGACAGAAAACAAATGTTCTCTACCCCTTTCTTCCGGAATTGGATTATGAAGCCCACTGCTTTCTGAACTGTTACCGGTGGAATAATCTCAGGAAAACGGGTTTCCTCGGCCAGCCATGCACTGGCGGCCCTCCTTCGTAGGCAACAACAACAAGGGATTCTCCCCAGTCAATGTTCCCAACTAGCCCGTGACTGTTTGGTATAGGGAATCCGTCCGGTTTGCGGTCCGGCTACCGTAGGTCAAGAAACAAAGCAAAAAGTTTACCAGTTACGGCCCGGTCCACCGTATATATTTTTGTATTTTGACTTAAGATATGATATGCACGTGCCTAATTAACAATGCAGGGTGATAAAGGATGCAAGGAGTATTCACAAAGTGATGTGCAGGTTCTTACCTCTCGTCTTAGAACTCACAAGCATCTAAATCATGCAAACAGTAATAAAGTAAAACTAACTAAGCTATCTCTAGAGAGTTGGATATTAATTCATGAGTAATGCACTACTGTCCAGATGTTATGGTAAATCGCAGATAGTTGTTCTTGTAACCAAAACATATAAACATGAATAAAAGTATACATGATAAGATAGCTCATCAACAATTAAAACTCCCATTACTCATAGTGGAAAAACATCATAAGGATACTGAAGAACATTCATACAAGAACATAGGTTCGGGAAGTTAGAACACTCTCACAATTAATGAAACACAGTTGAAAATGAAATAGTTCCCATTCAACATCGCTCATTTAAATGCATTGATACATTCCACATAGCACCTTCTCCAACAGGCAAAAGTTGCAATTTCTGGTTGTAAAATGAAATAGTCCCTCTTACAAGCATTAGTTTACAAGTTTTTCTAGGGGAAAAAAGCCCCTGTCCATTCTAACTTTCAAATATTTAAACCAACAGTTGACCGCTTGGGCTGCCCCCCCCCAAACGCGTGATTGGTCTCACAAAATGTTTCGGATCCCTTCTCTTTATCTTTTATGTGCGCACTCATGATCCATTTAATAACTGACGTTTTCAGGTCTGCGCCTTTGTCACTACTGATCTTTGTCTTCTATTTGGGTTGTCCTCCTTGCGATCCTGCCGGTTTCGGTTTGATCTTTGTCAAAACTGCCCAGCTATGTCTTCGCGTCGTGTTAATCTCAACAGTCCCTTGAGTCCACCTGCGATTAATCAATGTGCATCATTCATTGGGATTGCATTCTAAAACAAAACGTCAAATTATATCAACCAAAACAGCTACTCAACAAGAAAGATCATGTGCAAGACTATCATGAAGCTTAATAAACGCCGGCACCACTATCTCATCTACCTACGGGTTCGAAAGAAATCACCAACAACAAGAAACAAAGAACTCGTCAACGGCTCAGAATGCTAACATCGATAGGGTAGACCTATTCACAGCCACATAAGCGGGTCTTAACAGGAGATGGGTACTGCGAAAACACTTAAGCACATCGGAGTCGGAAGAGTTAAGACCTAAGCTCTGGTGGGAAAAATTTCGATCGGAAATAGGAAGGACAACGACATCGGCAGCCAAGTTCTTTGTGCGGCCGCAACGGCGAAAGAAAAAAGGGTTATAGACATGCGACTAGAAGACCGACATGCATTGGTGGACGGAGCGCTTACACATCAGGTGCTTAGCTGATTTGGGAGCCGCAACGGCGGAAGAGAAACAGACAACAGCCTCCGATCAGATAAAATTGATAAGTGTTTTAAAACTTTAAAAATTTGGCAAAGATTGAAATTGTTTCACCTCCGGAACAACGTTTTTCAAAGAACACTTGACCCAATTCATCTTCAACTAACAAAAACCAGACTCTAACATCTGCGACCCGCAACAATTTCCAACACAAGCAATTTCTGAAACAGGACGAGAGTTCATCTTCAAAAATCATCCAAAATTAAAGCATGACAAAAAATTCACAGCTCCAATTGATTCAACGCAACATTAAAATCATAAAGGGGGGTCCAAAATTTAAAAGAATTTGGGGAGAACAGTTGCAGCTGCAACACAGCCTGAGCCTACAATTGGGCCCAGGTCGTCGCCCTCTTCCCCTTACCACTGCAGTCTTTTCCTTGTCCCCGTCGACCAGTCCCACCCACACTTCCACGAGGTGGAGCCATTTCCCTGCGCTTAGCTTTGTCCTCCTTTCTAATAGACACTCTGTCACCTTTTTTCAGCTCCCCGATTATACTTAGCCAATAAGCCTGCGCTCCACCCTGAACATATGCCTCGGCCATGGCTAACCCTGTCTTATTAATAAGGATCACTCCCATAAATGAAATAACGTCTCCATCATGGACAATGATAACCCAGATCCGGCCACCTCCCAGTCCCGTACCTTTCCTGGGGCTCACTAGAGGAGTCTTCATCACTACTGCATCACCTAAACGAGCGAGATTTGTACTACCTATCTCCTTCATTATACTTTCGTACTTATTCTTAATGATTAGGAAGAAGCGCTCAGATTGCCTCACTCTGAGACCACCTGCTCGACACATGTTAACAGAGATGACGCATGGGAGGCCCTTGCCGCCTCCTCCCCCCTCCACGTTCCTCGTACATATGACCCTGCCTCTACCCTCTGTCATCACCATCATGATCCACGAGTTGACGACAGCGAGGCAGCCACCGTTCCCCCTTGAAATCTTCAAGTCGTCCCCACCTGATATCCCTGACGTTAGCGACCTTGATGTTGGCCATTAGGTCCACCACCCTGTTAGCCTCTCTCTTGACGTGTTGAAAGGACAACACCGGGAAACCCAAAATTAAATCTCATAGGTCCTCCATTCTCCCCGCCAGGCACCAACTGGATGCCACTTTCTTTGTTGTCTTCCTGTTTGACAGCTGTTGAGCCATGTGGATGACAATTTGGGAGTCCCCTTCCATGATCGCTGGGAACCAGCCATTCCGAACGGCAAGATGGATGCCCTGGATCATCCCCTCCAGCTCCGTCGAGTTATTGGTGTCGAAACCTATATTCCCATGGAACACCTGCAAAATTTCCCCCTTATGGTCTCGGCAGGCCCCTCCAAATCCAGCCTTTCCAGGATTGTCTTTGGCCGCCCCATCAAAGTTAACCTTGAATACTTGATGCGTAGGGGGAGACCAGGCCGAAGGGCTCTCTACTCTGTAGACCTTGGTTTTTTGAGGAAGGTCGCTTATGACCCCCTTATCCAGACCCCATGCCTCTGCAACTAATTTTTCCCAACCTGTAATCTCTTTATCCTCATCTGACCACTGGATGCTACGAATCGTCTCCAAAAAGTTGGAGCAAATGGTTTTCCAGGATGCCTGCAGAGACTGTTCTTGTCCCCGAAAAATCCTGCTATTCTGTTATTTCCAGATAACCTAGAGAACCATTACGGGGAAAGATAGCCATAGAAAACTTAGAATATTATTCTTGAATCCTTTGGGCTCCAATCCCTTAGGGTCTGAGCCAGATTCCCTCGGCACCTGTTACTTCTTCTAAACACCAGAGCTCCTTTGTCCCATAATCCGGCCGCAAAAGGGCACACATCCAGGAGATGGCCTATGCTCTCCTCCTGGTTAGCACACAAGACACACCTGGATGGGCCCAGGATCCCTCTTTGCCTCAGGTTTTCCCCTGTTAGAATTCTCCCTCTAACTACTAGCCAACAAAAGATGGCCACCTTTGGCCATGGGTTGGACGTCCACACCTTTTCCCAAATCTCATCGTCCTCCGCCTGCCCCCTAATTTTGATATTATAGGCTTCTTTGATGTTGAACATACCCTTCTGGGAGTATCCCCATCTGAGCCTATCAACCCCTTCCTTGACTTGGATGACACGAGTGTTGAGCTCCTCCTCTAGGGATTTGATGTCTGCTTCCGAGATTTGCTTCGATGGTTCTATCGGGATCACCCATTTACGCTTGTCACCATGACCATTTCCTTCCTTGTACTGATTCACCTTCTCCCAACCCTCGTCTAAGCATGTTCTCATTAAGTGAAGCCATCTTGGGTCCTCCCTTAGCTTGGGTTGTTGATTCCATGAATCATCCCACATGTTCGCCACATTTCCATCCCGAATTTCCCAGAAGCTATGCTCCTGCATTAACCCCCCTCCCTCCCTCGCCTTCTGCCATATCTGGGATCCCTAGGCTTCCCCACTAAACCGAACCAACTGCATGGTTGGCCATCCCCTTGCATACTTTAAGTGCCATATCTTGGCCTATGGCTCCTGTTTGTGGTTGCTCCATCTCTACCAAATCTTGGCACCCTACACCTCCCCCACTACTTCTGGATCATGGAGCCCTAGGCCCCCCATTTTTTTGGCATGCTCACCTTCTCCCAGCTGACCAGGGAAAATTTCGCTTTACTGCCTCTGCCCGCCCATAGGAAATTGCGCTGGAGATTCCTGATTTCCTTGAGCATTGACTTGGGAGCCGACAACACTGATAGCAGATACATAGGCATAGCCTGGATAACCGATTTAACCATTACTAGTCTCCCCAGGAGATTTAGAGGTTTTATCACCCAGCTTGACAGCCTGCTCTTTGTCCTGTCTACTAAGTCTTGCCAGGAGGCATGCCTAATAACTTTCTGGCTTAGAGGGACCCCTAGATACTTAGTTGGGAGCCTACCTTTCTGAAAACCCAAGATCCTTCCAATGTTCCTCTGGGTAATTAACGGAGAGTTGAAGAAGAACAACTGGGATTTATCTAGACTAACCTCCAGCCCCGAGGCTTTAGCAAAGGACACTAGGCAAGATTTGAAGGCTCTCTTTTCTTGGACTGAAGGGTGCCCCATTAACATTGTGTCATCCATAAATTGCTGATTAGTTTGCTTTTCCATGCCTTCGAAAAAGGATAGACCTCGTATCCTCCCCTGGCTTGCCTGAGCACGTATGAGTCGACTTAGGCCTTTTGGCGCTAGGATGAAGAGAAACGGAGACAGGGGATCTCCTTGTCTGATTCCCCTAGATGGCGAGAAAATTCTGGTCGGGGATCCATTCAGGAGGATGGAAAAAATGGCAAGGACACCAACCCCATGACCCATTCTATCCAATCCCGACAGAACCCAAAAGCCTTTAGCATTTCCTTCAGATACTCCCAACTGAGTTTATCATAGGATTTTGTGATATCAAGCTTGATAAGCATACCCGGGCTTCTAGTGCATTTTAGCAAGTGAATGGCCTCCTGGACCGTAATGATACCATCCAGAATTTGCCTCCCCTCCACGAACCCCGATTGCTCAGGGCTGATGATCCCTGGGAGCAGAGGTTTCAGTCTATTTGCTATGACCTTCGAGATTATTTTGTATATCACGCTACAAAGGGCTATTGGTATGAACTTACCAGGAGCATCAGCCCCCTCACTCTTTGGGATCAGATCAAGGAAGGTTGCATTGAAAGCTTTAAGCACCCCTTTGCTAGTCCTGGATTCCTCAACTATAGCCTAGACCTCCTCTTTAAGCATGTCCCAAAAATGGTGGAAAAAGTTGGCTATAAACCCATCTAGCTCGGGGTCTTTCCTCTGAGCCATCTGTTGCATGACCTCCTCCACTTCTTGAAGGGAAATCGGTTTGGTGAGGTTCTCATTATCCTCCCTAGCGACAATGCTGGGGATCAGAGATGTGATCCGATCAATATCCTGACCCCTCTCATTGTTGTCTTCTGTCATGATTTCCTTAAAATGGTTCACAAGGCCTTCTTCTACCTCAATCCTAGTTCCCACCTGGGCCCCATTGGGAAGTTTAAGGCTGTAGATCTTTGACCCCAAATGGTTGTTAACCGTGGCATTGTGGAATAATTTGGTATTCCTGTCCCCTTCCCGCAGCCACTTCACATGAGACTTTTGTTTCCAGAAGACTTCCTCCTGTCTCTCTCTGGCTTCCAGCTTGGCTTCAAGGTCCTTCTCCTTTTCCTTCAGATCTGGATCCCACCCAACTTCCATCCCTCTTTGTTGGGTAGTAGTCAGTTCCAGGACTATCTGTTTCTTGTCCTCAAATATGTTGCCAAAATCATTCTTGTTCCAGGAACGGATTTTGGCCTTCAACACTTTGAGCTTCTGCTAGAAGTTGTACATCCTTGTTCCCCTTGAGTCCTCCATCTCCTGCCACCACTGTTCCACTAGACCCTTAAAGTCCTTGTGTTCTAGGTAGAATTGCTCAAAGCGAAAAGGTTTTGGTAATTGATCTGCCACCCCTTCCCATCTTAGGCACATGGGCCAGTGATCAGAACCTGCTGCTGGGATCACATTTTCCCTTATCTCACCTACCCCCTTATTATACTTTCAGTTACCAGGAAACGATCTAGCCTTGAGGCCACCAAGTACTCACTACCCCTTCGATTGTTCCAGGTGTACCAACCATCCCCAGTTTCTAGATCCACGAGGGAGCTATTGGCTAGGGTTTCCCTGAAGTCCTCCTGATATTTGTCCAGCATTCGCTTGCCTCCCTTTTTTTCCCGGAGCAAGGTTATTAGGTTGAAATCCCCTCTGATTATCCAATTTCCTGCTGATGCCGAAGCACTAAGCCATCTGATATGGTGACAAACTCCTGTTTCTGCGGGAAGGCACTCGACCCATAAATGTTCATGATCATCCCTCGAATCTCTGAGCCCCAAATGTGGAAGTCAGCTGTTAGTGAAAAATGCCCCGCTCGCTAACCTATGAGATCCACTTCGCTTTCTCGCCATAAGATAGCTATCCCTCCTTGCATACCATCCGCTTCTACAGCCATAACCTGGCTACCTTTCCAAATCTTCTGCCCAATCTTTTGCATTGATTCAAAATTGCACTTAGTCTCCTGTAAAAAAAGGATATCTGGTTTTTCCTGCTTGATCTTTCTTGCAAGAGTCTGAATCTTCCTTAGGTGATTACACCCCCTAATATTCCAGGTCACTATCTTCATTGGGAAATCTTACTTACCTCAGAAAAGGCCACCTTAATTGTGGGATATTGGCCTGATTCAATCAGCATGACTCTTATTTCTACTATCCTTTGCTTGTTCGACTTCCTCCCCCGTTTCTAATCTTCCTCCAGAGTTTTCCTTTTGCTTCCTTTTGGCCCTTTCGATCTAAGCCCCAGATCCTTGTGCGCTTTATAACGAATAATCGCTTACTGCAAGAGCTCGATTTGTTCTCTGGGAACGTAACCTAAGCCGTCTTTCCTACATTCTGCTTCTAGTGCATCTAGATCCAACTCGCCTAAGTCCATATCCTTGTCTTCGTCTGCTTCCATGGATACCGGCCGGCCTTCATTTCTATCTGCTTCTTCCACTCGCATCTTCTCAGTTTCCAGGCTTTTTCTCGACACCTCGCCCTCTTGTGGCTGAGTCTCTGTGATTTCGCCCAGGATCTGGAAGGGATTAGAAGTTTCCCTTGGTTTCCCCACTTCATCCTTACGCTGCTTCTGCCCTCCCATGCCCCTGCTCCTTCGTTTGTTCTTGACCTGAGTGAAACCCTCGCTCCCAGGTGCTTCCTTCGAGGCCGATTCCACCTTATCCTTGTCTCCCCTGGGGCAGTTTCTCCCGAAATGGCTGTATTCATGACAGATCCTACACCTAAAGGGTAACTGCTCATAGTCGATTTGCTGGATCCATTCCTCGTCATCCCAGTTAAGACTAATAGCCTCAGGGAGGTCCTTCGAGAGATCCATATAAACACAGATCCGTGCAAAGGTGGTGTACCTTTGGAGGCGGGTCTGCTCAGCTATTTTCACAAATTCCCCCAAAGAGTTCCTGATGTCCCGCATAATCTCCATGTCCTAGTATTCCCTGGGAAGCCCTACCAGGCAGATCCAAACCAGGGCAACAGTCATGTCCTTCGTATCCGGGTTGAACTGTTCCTTCCATGGCCTCAGATAGAGCCCCGCTGAGAAGAAAAAATACGGCTCCCCTTCCAGAATCCTATCATGATCCTCCTGGTTGAAGAAAATAATGGTAAAAAAACCCTTGGCCCCCAGCTGAAGGTCATAATGCCCTTTTGGGCTCCAGGTGCTATGGATCTAGCGAACCAAATCTTTCTCCCTCGACCAGACCCCTACAAATTTCCCCGATTAGGGCCTTCTCCTTCCACATCTCTATCTTCTCCCAAATTGACTCTGACCGGATCTGAATCGATGGGATTGACTGGGCTTTCGGGAGACAGCCCCCCACCCTAGATCTCTTCCCTTCCTTAGCTCCATCCTTGCCTCCATTGATCCCGAACGCTCCCCAGCTCCTGGCAGGGGCCGCCGCCATACCTGATTGGTGGGATCACAGCCCCCGCCTCGCCTGAGCCACTCGAGAGGACTCCTTCCTTCGATCGCAGCCACCTGAGCCTCCTCTCTTGTCGTTTCTCTCAAAATCGGCTAAGCATCCATGGTCCCACCACTGTGTTGTTGCATGTGTTAGTGTCAAATGTGCCAAATATAGTTCCTAATAGTTTCTTTAATACAATGTACCTATGAGATTTTAAATTTGTTTAAAATTTTAAATCTAAATGCAAATTCTTATAAGTTTTTAATATGTTCATTGTATTCACGAAATCTTCGTGTTTCATAACTATATTGTCTCTAGATTACAATCATATTTGGATTCACATTGAGCATTGTTAATGGAGGTGGTTTAGCTTTCGATACAATACTAATATTCAATGAAGTTAACATGTATTAATTCGGTTGCCCGGCATTTCTTCATATAATCAAGTTATAACTATTTTATAGAATTAACTCAAGGTAGCGTTATACACTCCCTTGATGTTTCACATTAATGGTAGAGGAGGAGAATAATTCTACACCATCATAAGGATAATGTCTATCAACAATACAACACTCTTATTACAGTATAAGTGGTAATTTTTATTTTAGTTTTATAATTTAATTTTAAATTTATGTCCCATAAAAAGTATCCTATACCAATTAAAATATTAAAATATTATATTTTTAAAATTCTAATATTTATTTTTTTTCTTTCAAAATATTATATTTAATAACCAAAATTTACAAAATTTTGAAAAACATGATATATAAAAACACAAATTATTCCAAATCAATAGAAAGTTTAACTTCTTCTTTTTTTTTCCAAAGAAAAAATTCGTAAATATTTTATTCACATTCAACAGATGGACTCAAAGTCCATTATACAAAAACCAACTAAGAAGTTGTCAATACAATCAGTTACTTGCCTCAGGGATAGCACAATAACCATTATCATATCAAAAGTTTAAAACAATACTTATCAGCAGAAAAGTTCATAAATGAACAGCTATGCAACAAAAAAATAAGTCTGATTATAGCAGACTTTTTTCATCACTCCTGATCACTCAGGTCAGATAAATGTGAATCAGATGGTAATCACAAGCAAAAAGACCAGAGCATAACTAGCTGGCTGAAAAAGTCTCTAAATGTATGAAAAAAAAACAAAGCTGATAAAAAATCAGCAGCTGTAATATGGCCAATCCCAGACCATCCAAAAAATTATATCCATTTCAGCACCAAAAACATATCAGCCCGCATATCAGCGCCAAAAAAACAACCATCAGTGCCAGAACAAAGAGGCCTTCAGCCCGCAGATCATGCTCTTAGTTTGTTTGCTTAATATCACCAGAATATGAGTCAAATAAATTTCAGCCAAAGCATCATGTATCAAAGTATCATGGGAGCCATATATCAAATAGTTCAAAATTGCCCAAGCATAAAGATCTCCAAGAATAACCAGAAAAATGATAAAAAAATATAGCCTGAAGTAAACTGCAAATCAGATCACACAGAACTTAGAAAACCTGAAAAGTTTCCACCATATCTGCCCCTCTCTGTTCACATGTAAACCAAGATCGTTCCTGAATGCTACCACCTACTTTAGCCAATGAATCTGCTATGAAATTTCGTTCCCTATAAATGTGTTTGAAAGACACATAATCAAGGCTGTCAGCTAAACAGTTAACATCTTGAAGAATCATTGCTAGTTCAAGATTTAATAATCGATACTTACCCGATGCCCAATTGATAACTAACTGGGAATCCCCAAAAACCTGAATTTTGTC
This sequence comes from Pseudotsuga menziesii, assembly GCA_001517045.1. Lineage (NCBI taxonomy): Eukaryota > Viridiplantae > Streptophyta > Pinopsida > Pinales > Pinaceae > Pseudotsuga > Pseudotsuga menziesii. The sequence goes on from LPNX010708781.1 coordinate 680,246, forward strand.
CAAGTTATGTTTCTGAGTCAACCTAAGGAGAAGCTTAAGTGCACATAATTCTGCATAATTATTAGTACCCAAGCCTAAACCTGCTTTGAAAGAAACATAATGACTTTCAGATATGAACAAAATACCTCCAGCCCCACAAATCATTGGGTCCCCAGCTGCCGATCCATCAAAGTAACCCCAGGCATAAGTTTTATCAATTTCTTCCACTAAAATTGTTCTGATAGAAACAACAGATGAGGACTATGGAAAATTCTTCAACAAACCCAAGCTGTAGCTTGATACCTGTGCAGGAGTTGTGACAAGATCCTCAAAACAGGATCGATTTCTTGCTTTCCAAATAAACCAGAGAACAATGATAGGTAGGGATTTTATAAGTGTCACATCTGATAGGAAACACCAGTTTTTAAGACAAACAAACAAAGATTCACCATACCATAAATTGTTCATTTTCAAATGATCCTCCAAACATGACCAAACAGCGATAGTAAAAGGACATTCTACTGCAATGTGATAATTGGATTCACAGCTCTGTTTGCATAAAAAGCATCTTCCAGGACCTTCTCTTCCCCTCAAGCAAAGAACATCCCAAGTCAAAGCTTTACCAGAAAGAAGAAACCAACTAAAGACTTTTGATTTTAGGGGACACTTCATCTTCCATAAGACCTTCCACCACCAGACGGATTCCACTTCACTATTAATAAGCTCAGCACAACCCTCTTTAGGAGAGTACTTGCCTGATTTAGATAAATTCCATATAAGGCAATCCTCTGCATCAGAAAGTCTAACATGGCTAGACTTGAGAATGGCCAAATATCCATTCCAAGCAGCAATCTCATGAGGGTCATTAAATCCAATAGATTCTGCAGATAACCAATTTTGAGACATCAAAACAGAGCCTAGAGTTCCAATATCAGAACGAAAATGAAAACCAGACAAATGTAATCTTTCTAACATAGGAATAGGAAGGGCATGACGCCATTTACAGCCAGACCATGGATCTAAACCGATACGAACAGCATTGCCAGTACCAATTTTCCAGACCAAAAAATTTCCAATGAGATCGAAAGCCCAAATAACAGCCTTCCAGCAAATAGAAATATTCTTTTTCTTTTTAACAGTAGATCTTATCCATTCCAAAATATTCAATGGATAAATATATTTCTGAATTGCTATCTTAACCCATAAACCCGAACCATGAATGATATTCCAGACATTTTTTGCTGCAAGAGCCTTGGCAAATAATACAGGGGTTTTAAGTCCCCAGCCACCCAAATATTTAGGCATAGCAAGAAACTTCCAAGATATCCAGGGTAAACCTGAAGAGTTCTGAGTACCAGCCCATAGAAAATTAAAACACCGCTTTCTAATTTTCTCAATTACACCCAAAGGTACCCAAAAATGCATCCAATAAACTGGAATGGCTTCTAAAACAGCTTTAATCAAAATTAGCTTTCCTCCTTTTGACAGCCAACGGAAACTCCAATTCTGAATCCTTTGTTCAACTTTAATAATCAGCCAATCCCAGTCCCTAATAAAATATCTGCATGGTTTAAGATGAAAACCAAGGTACTTCATACCATGTTCAATTCTATCAACAGAGAAGCTGAAAATATTCTGTAGTGTAATAACTTCAGAATCTTCCAAACAAGAGAAGTATAAAGAAGATTTATTATCATTTATAAGCATCCCATATGCCTTACAGAAATGCAATAAAATCCCATAAAGAGTAGATAGAGATTGTTCAGAGCCATCATTGACCATGACAATGTCGTCCACAAAGAGAACATGAGATAAAACTGTATTATTACCAGAAGATAAACCATGGTAAGTCTCATTAAGTTGAGCATGAAGAATAGCCCTCCCAAGGCCTTCAACCACAATAAGAAACAGAAGTGGTGCCAAAGGACACCCCTGTCTAAGACCCCTACCAGATTTAGAAAAATTGGTAGCAACGCCATTGATGAGCAGAGAAAAAGAAACAGAAGAAAGACTGCTCATAACCCATGCAATAAAGTTTCCTGCAAACCCCATTTTTGCAAGAATAACCCGGAGATAGACCCAGCTGACTCGGTCATAGGCTTTAGAAAGATCGATCTTAATCATAACAGCTTTTAAGCATTTAACATGCATAGAGTGCATACCTTCCTGAATGACACCTACAGCATCGTGAATCTGCCTTCGTGGCAAAAATCCAAACTGTTCACCAGAAATATATCTACCCAAAACCTTTCTGATTCTGATTGAGATAAGCTTACCAATAATTTTGTATACAAAATTACACAGAGAAATAGGCCTAAAATCCTCAAAAGATAAAGGGCTATCAATCTTAGGGATAAGAGCAAGAAAGGTAGAATTAAAAACACCTAAAATCTTTCCACTGATCCTGGACAATTCAATGACTCTTAGGAGGTCTTCACCCAAAACATCAAACAAACATCTATACACTTCAACAGGAATACCATCCGGTCCAGGACTCTTATCGTTTTTGCTGATGGATAATATATGCTTTATATCGTTAAGAGTAATAGCCTGCATAAGCTCAGCATTTTCATCCTCTGAAACAGAAGATGGAAAATATCCAACACTTTGAACAATCTCTGGAAGATGGAGGTCAGCTTCTTCATTAAAAAGGCTTTCAAAATGCTGAATCCCAGCCTCAGCTATAGCCTCGGACCCTTCCACATGATTTCCAGAGTCATCATAAAGTTTCCAAATAGAATTATGACATTTCCTATGAGCAGCAAATTTGTGAAAAAAATGAGTATTATCATCACCACAGCTCAACCATAATGCCCTACTTTTCTGACGAGCCTCCTTTTCCCAAAAAAGAAGAATAACACTCTTGCGAGATTCAATCTCAATCAGTAAATCTTTATCAACCACTGAATTAAAACCAAGAATATGCCTATCATGAAATCTTTTTAGCTCAAATTCAATTTCAACCAAATCTTTAATGTTTTGAGCTTTTTTATTCAATGACCACTTAGTAGAGATTGCTTTAATCCGTTTAAGATTCTCACTAAATTGGGAATCAGGTGATAAAGCAGACCTAGCATCAAAAGGAACCCAAGAAACTTTTAAATCTTCAACCAAATCAATATGATCCAGCCATCCAGCATTAAACTTGAAAGGATTATGGGCATTCGGAGACTGAGAAGAAATTTGCATGAAGATAGGTTGATGATCAAAAATACCTCCACACCCAATCCATTGTTTAAGAAGGAAATCACAATCTAGGAAATCAGCCGAAACTAATAGTCGATCCAACCGTTTACAAATACCCTCAGAGCCAACTCTACGATTACTCCAGGTAGGAATAGCAACCAAAGGATTGATGTCAACTAACCCCAATCTCTCCAACAAATTATGAAAAAAATTAGTTAAAGGATCTGCTTGAGCATTAACCCCCCATATTTCAGAAAGACCCAAGGAGAAATTAAGATCTCCCCCAAAAACTAAAAAAGGAGACAAGAAACAGTCCATCTTGATCAAATTATTCCAAAAAGATTCCCTGTCCAGATAGGGCGCATAAAGATTAACAAAGGATATTTCCTTTTGTAATTCATAAGAAAATAAAACTGCACATAAACCTGCTTTCATAGCCCATGCATTATGAAAATGAAAATTACCAGACTTCCAGCCCAAAATGAGTCCACGCGATCTGCCCTTTGCATCCACCGAAATGAACTTCCAACCATGGATCAAAAGTTCCAACTCTTGAACCAGAACACATCCCTCAATCATAGTTTCTTGAATAAAAATAACATCAGCCGCATGTTGCTCGATAAGTCTAATTACCGCTAGTTTCTTGGGAAGACTAGCCAAACCCCTAACATTTAAGGTCATGATGATCATAAGGAAACCTTATTAAGGGCAGTTTCTCTAAGTGCCTCATTACCACTCAGCACAGAATGTGAATCAATCTCATCTTCATTCAGACCTGTACCTACTTCATGATTCCTAGTTTTATCTTTGGCAGGCCTAGAAATCTCCTGAATAGTTTTCGAGCACGAACGAAGAAAGTAACCCTTGCTAAGAACAGGTGAGGATTTACAAGGAGATACGAAACCCAAATTCTTCAAAGATAAAATCGGAACAGTAGGAGATAAGGCCTCAGGGAAAAGGTGTAAAGAAGGAAATTTAGCAAGATCATTCAAAGAATTGGAAATGCTCAATGAATTAAGATTGGCAAGAGGTTCAGATGCAAATGAAACATAATGCACATCCAAAATCTCCTCCACAGGCAGTTCAACCTTTGCAGTAGCCTGTAACCCACCTTTTTTGACTCTCCAAACCTTGGAAGAAGAATGCTTATGAAATGGAAGAGAGCATTCATTAGCCAGATGTCCAAACCCATGACATCTAAAGCATCGAAAAGGAATTCCTAAATAATCCAGTGGCTGAATGAAATCACTATTACCCTTTTTAATTACCAGTTCAGCAGGTAATCCCAAACGAAAGTCAAGCAGCACAAGAACTCGGCCTATGTAACATACCCCAGAGTGTAGAAAAGAAAAATTAGTTCCAAATGAGTACCCAAGGTATTCCCAACAAATCTGAAGAATTCAACATACCAGAATTCAAAGGGTAAATGTGGAAGTTTAACCCAAATAGGAACTTGATCATACCTTTCCTTCCGCGGATCAAATAAAGGAGTCCATCTTTTGATCAGAAGGCCAGCATTATCCCATTTCCAAACACCAGCCAGGATCCTATCAGCATCATCAACTATAGAAAATTTAAAAGCAATCCATCCCCTCGGAAGAATGAAAATCTCAGGACTAGTACTGATAATCTCATTCCAAGCCTTTGCAGCCCACCCATGCAAAGATTCAGCATTATAATTACGCCTTCCAAACCTCCCCACCAATGTCAAAGTGTTGGTGAGAACTATATCATTTAAAGGCACGTCTTCCCCCAGAGTCATTAGAACCGGGTTAATCTTTTTAATGGGTTTAGGCTGCCTCCGCTTAGACTTAGAAATTCCTTTGCTTACAGATAAATGAGGATCATGCTCAAAGCCATTATTAGAATCATTAGATTTGATAGAGACATGGTTTTCTACAGGAATAGGGATAAATCCCATTTGTGCATTCAAACCACCACTAACCTCTGAAACCAAACCAACAGCCTGAAGATTATCCAACAAGTTATTAGCCTTGTCAACCATTAAACCAGAACCAATATGATCATTAATACCCAAATCGCCAGTCATCAAACCCAAAGAATCTGATTGGAGATCCAATCTTAAAGACAGAGGCACTTCCCCATCCAATAAATCATTCCCAAACGACTGTGAAGTTGATAAAGAATGCCCGCATTGCTCCAAGCAAGTGGAGACTCGAATTCCTAAATCCGAACAATCCACGTCCATGGGGCCCAGGCACGGGTTATCCCTAATTCCAAAAACCTTCCCCATACTTCCACCATCTAAACAGTCCACAGAAGAAGAGACCTTATCCAGCTTTTCAGCCGGACCGAATACAAGCCTCATTTCTCCCAGGCTAAACTGCACAAGCATATAGGTAGCAAAAAGCCTTTTCTCCACTCCAATACCCTGCTTTATACCGTGCAGGTGCCCTGGCGGAGTACGGGCCAAAGATTTCGTCGCCCGAAGCGACATTACGAAAGACTGGCTGGTCCCCCAACCCAGAAACATCCAAAAAACTACACATAAAAACTGAAGGGGAATACACTCCACCAAATCGTCTCCAAAAATCAAAATAAAAACTCCCGGTCAAAGACCCCTAAAACGCCTCACAAATAACCAGAATATAGCTTCACCCCAGGGAAAATGATGATAATGACCAATCACCACATTCTCAATAAAATAAAGGATCCTCAGTACTAAAGAAAGCCACGAAAAGAACAGTAAGCTCAAATCGTATCATGGGCAGACCACAATCCAATCCAGCTCAAACAGATACAGTCAGATCGCCGCATGTGCAATCAGAACACTGCAAACACTGCAATTGAGGATCTCAATGGCCAAGAAACTCAGGGAAAGACCAGAAAAATGCCAAGAAAGCCATTAAAAGACTTGCAAGGTTTCGCAAGGTGTCGCCAAAAATATGTCTTAAGGCTCCGAACAGAAGGCGCAATCCCAAACTCAATCTTAAAAATAACAATCTGAGCAAGAGCATTCAGCAACCAATACTCCTGAAATGAAGAATCCAATCAATACAGCCAAGAAGCTCCAGAAAAAACCAGAAATAACCGGCCAAAGATAACACCATAAACCCCAAAACAAGCTAAAAATACCCCGCTCCCTAGAGCTAGATAATCCTATTTGAAACAAAGCTCTCTAGAAGGATAAGCATTAAGCAAAGAGTACTGGGAGAAATCCGAGCTTACCCGAAAAAACGCTTTGAACCCACAGAGCAGGTGCAGCCGAAAACCCTGCAAAAGCCGAATCAACCAGCAAGAACCCTTCGTCTTAATAAACAATACTCAACCGCCAAAAGATCCTCAAGCACTGTCCAAACTGCATTAATCCGCCAAATACCTTCGGATCTGTCCAAAATCAACCACCTCTAATAATGAACCAAGATCTCCTACACAGATTGCATTAAAGCCACAATGCAGATGAATCCAACCCTGCAAAAGCCGAATCAACCACAAAAAACCCTGCTCCTCACTTAACAATACTCAATCGCCAAAAGAAACTCGGATACTGTTCAAACAGCCCACATCCGCCAAAAAATCAACTCTATCCAAAATCGACCCTCACTAAATTCGACCAAGAGCTCCTTTGGCGAATAGCCCACCAGACGAAAATCACCACAAGGAGAAAAGTAGACCCACCAAAACCACAATAGCAAAGACCCTCCAGTTAGCTAACAGCTGTTCCAAGATTGGGAAAGAATGCCAACCATTACTACACAGATGCTGTAGAAAAAACCGCCTGCACCCGAGAACATGGAAATCTCCAGAAATCAGGGTTCATACAGCACTCCAAAGCGGCCAAAACCCTCGTCACGGCTATCAAAATGAAAAATTATAACCAAATCCCATACACCACAAAAGCAGTGCAATCACTTCCCATCGGAGCGTGGCATGATCTAAAATCCTACACAGATTGCATTAAAGCCACAATGCACCAAGATCTCCTACACAGATTGCATTAAAGCCACAATGCAGGTGAATCCAACCCTGCAAAAGCCGAATCAACCACCAAAAAACCCTGCTCCTCACTTAACAATACTCAAACGCCGAAAGAAACTCGGACACTGTTCAAAAGCCCACATCCGCCAAAAAATTCAACTCTATCCAAAATCGACCATCTCTAAATTCGACCAAGAGCTCCTTCGGCGAATAGCCCACCAGACGAAAATCGCCACAGGGAGAAAAGTAGACCCACCAAAACCACAATACCAAAGACCCTCCAGACAGCTAACAGCCATTCCAAGATTGGGAAAGAATGCCAACCAATACTACACAGATGCTGAGGAAAAAACTGCTTGCACCAGAGAACATGGAAATCTCCAGAAATCAAGGTTCAAACAGCACTCCAAAGCGGACAAAACCCTCGTCACGGCTATCAAAATGAAAAATCATAACCAAATCCCATGCAATCACTACCCATCGGAACGTGGCATGATCACAACGCTAGTGTAAAAGAGTCTGACGGAGCATTAAAGCGCTAAATTAATAACCAAACCAACATAGACAGAGAAATGTCAAATCAATCAATAAACAGAACCCCATAGTCAAGGAAATCCAACACAAACCAAGAAACACTCCAGAAAATCAATCAATGGCCAAGAACTCCATTAAAACACTCCCGATGTTGCCTCCTCCTTATTTTCAGCTATAAACTAATAGACAGAGGAAGAGAAAGGATTTTAAAGTGTCAGCAATAGAAAGTTTAACTATGTTAGTATACGAGTGCAGGAAATACATTTTTTTTCTTCTTTTTCTTTGCTATACTAAATTTAAAAAAATTAAATTTAAATTTAAAATAAATAAATTTAAAATTAAAATAAATTTATATTTAAAATTAAAATAAATTTAATCTTAACTCATTATTTTTAAATAGCAATATCCTAATTTTTAAAAATGAAAATAAATTTAAATTTAATTAATCTTAACTCATTATTTTTAAATAGCAATATCTTAATTTTTAAAAATTAAAATAAATTTAAATTTAATTAATATTAATTCATTATTTTTAAATAGCAATATCTTAATTTTTTCATATATAAATTTAAAATTAAAATGACTCTCTATTTTAAAATAATAAATTATAATAAAAAGACTAAATATTAGTTGAGTGGTTTACTTTCCACTCAGTGTCTCTCATCGCACCATCGGAATTGAGAACGACATGTAATTGACCCGCTCCGACAAAAAAAAAATAGGTCGTTTGTTTTAAGAAAGCAAATCATATTTTATGAGTATTGAACCAGCGAATGGTGTTTTTTTCTTTAAAAAACACCTTCGACTTTAATTTTGATTCCTGCTTTGAAGTTTCCCTTGCAATCTTCGCGATTACAACCAAAAAAACGCCACTTAAATTTTTGTTGTTGGAGGATCTATGGCGGCCATTCCTCTGTTCATGGATTTGCTCGAGTTATAGCAGACTCCATGGGCGACTTTTGCCAGCAATTCTTTAAATCACTGCAAATTTTCCAGTTGTTTCAGTTTGAAAATGTGAGTATATCATTTTTTGCAGGTCTTGTCATTGTGTTTTTGCATACAGTCCATGTTTATATAACAACTTCTGGGTGTTTTCGAAATTCAGTGCTTTTGTATGGATTGCCATGTCTACACATTGCTTAGGCCGAAATGGACATTTGGATTTTACATTGTGGACTAACACATGTATAACTGAATTTAAGAATAAAAGACTCTAATACTGTTGCCAACTGTGGGATTGAATTAGAGCATATGGCTAGATACTCACTATGGCGAAATGGAGTGGACTATGCCAGATAGGGGTTTTATTGGTGGGTAGAGGAAATAAAACTATATGGCTTAGTATTGAGTCAGTATTTCTCTGTCATGCATAGGTTCAATAAAAAAAACCATAGTTGAAAACACAAGTGCTTGAGACTTAGGTCTCAAATCAAAGTTATAATGACGGTAAATTATTGCATTTGGTGTGATTGTTTAGTGTTTCTAAACGACCAGTCATAGCCGTAGGGGATGTCCGCCCATTTCAGGAGGTGCAGTTGGAGCCAGGTGCCAGTGCTGGGTGACTTTGGTTAACAACTACCCCTGTTATGGCATCTTAATGGAAAGTAAGTTTGGCCCTTTCTGAGCGGTTGACCTTTCATGGCTTGCTGAGTCTATGAAAGTGGAGAGTTGGTAATTCTCCCTATGCAACAATGAAGCATCATTTACAAAGAAAGGAAAAAAAAAATCAGTCATAGCTATGATTGGCTGCGTGAGTAAAATTTTGCATAATACATTGTGTGTGCTCCACTGCTAGTTGATTTTCTTTTTCACAGGTTCTATCGGATTCTATCTTTTACAAGTTTGTGTTTGTCACTGTTCCAATACATACTTGTTTTCATTTTGCTTTTAAACTGTCCAAGTTCAAGGCTCCCACATAACTCCATGCTTATTAAGCACTCATATTCTCAATCAGGTGCTTATAAATTTCCGATCAACATGGTTTTTCTACTTTCAATTTTGCTCACAGCAGTCTCTGTGACCTGGGGCACACTCCAAATCACCCTCCGCATAAGGATCCAACAAAAGTTGCTTGAAATAGGGGGAATCTATACTGGCTTGTTAGTTGAGCATCGGGACTCTTTCTCATAAATATTGTAATTTAATTTTAAGTCAAATGTACTCAAGCTATTAGCCTGCAGCAGAACAAAAATTTACAAGATACTATTTAGGTCTCAATCTCATTCCTAGACCGCACAACACATGATGGGAACATTGGCTGTAGCGCGTTAAAGCTGATCTTTCTGCAATTCACTTTTCCTCTGTGGAGCACCAATTTTTGCAATTTGTATACTGTGTTTTCCACTTCCATGGGTGCTGCAGTTCTTATCATTGTTATCTTTAAACAGGGAAGGTTTTTCAATAGTACCATTCATTTCCAACCCATTGTGGATGCTGACAGGAATCAGAGTCAGAAGAGTTTGAGAGTTAGCAGAGACGAAGATTTCTTATATAAACTGCAGAAGAGTAAATGGCCAAAACTAAGTTCATGTCTTATCAAAATTAAAACTCACATCCAACCCAGGATGAGAACAGAATATTTACAACTGAATTGAAAGAGGAGGGATGGATGTTCCTGAAGATGGTTGTAGATATCTTTTCATAAATGATGCGCTTGTTGAACTTTAACTAAATTGATATTGAAACTTGAATGATGCTCAATTTTACCATCATTTGAGAATCCAGACCATCCATTAATTTATAATGGGTGCAGAACTTTGTGTCCTGACGTACAGTTTAGTTACAGATTAGATTCAAAGAACCTGAAGAAATGAATTGAAAAATTAGCATAAAAATAAATGAAAGATTAATTCCAGTTTATCATTAGTTAAACCTAGACTACCATATTCCATGCTCAAATATAAGATAGAGAAAAATAAGGTTTGCACAGGAGTAGCTAGTATTGCCACCTAATGAATGATTGCTCCTATTATTGGTAGCAGATGGTATTTGATGGAAGCATTGATTGGTATAAAAAACGAAGGCATGTATTTTGGAAGAAGAAGGATCTGCAAAGATCTACTTCCATTAATGCCCTTGATTGAAAATATAATTTGCTGCTGACTATGAATTTTTTTAAATAATCACACACCCATACAGATATACATTTCTATGTGCAGAAATTTTCGGCATCAAACTCAAGATTATGTTCCCAGCTGTGGCAAAGCAGGACAAACTAGCTATCAACCTCAAAGATATAATAGGTATGAATATTATGAGCCTTGAATGAGGTGTAGCTACAGTGATTGTGTCTGAAGGGTTTTTAGGGCCATATATGGCCTAATGGTGAGCTAACCTTGTGAGTCAAGTCCAGGAGACAACTGGGATTCCTGTGCAAAGTTGATTTACTGGCACTGAAAGTGCTTGTTCCCTGCATGTGTGGAGCTAAAGGTGTGAGTACCTATACAAGCACAACAATAAATAGAGACAACAGAGAATCAAGGTGCTGTGTAATACAGTTTTGTTACAGCATTGAAAACCTATACATGCATGCTATGATAGCTTGGAAATTTGAGTTCTTCCTTCATGCTGTATGGAAGATTTTCTAAACTTCGTTACTGCCTACAATGGCTCTAAGGCCACCCAATTTATATAGATTAGATTACATGGTAGTTACAAAATTACAATAATGGCTTGAACAAAGCAATTAGGTTTCCATTTATTCACCCAATTCTGTTTGCTGGTGTCATTTCAGCTACCTTCTCACTAAGTTGCATTGGACTCTTCGAGGAGTTTCTGCCTTTGTGTTGTTGTGGAGTATTGGTTCTGTGTCATGTGTTGTGATTCCTTTTCCACTGCAAATTTGAGTTGCAGGTCTAAGATCTCTGCAATGATAGGTTTTGGGTTTGCAGGCCTCACAACAGTGAGTTGAGGGCCTCAAATGTTTTCTGTAAGGGATGAATCATGATATATGGACCAGATTTTAGTGTGGATCTAGGACTCAGGAGTCTCTCCTTTTGTATGCGCAGCCACACTTGATCACCAACCTTGAATCTGTGAAGGAACCAATGTTGATCATGGTGCGGCTTGTATTTCCTTTTGGTTCTATTAAGGATTTTCTCAACCTGTTAATTAAATCAATATTTGTTTATTGAACTTTGCCACCTTGTCTTGCTCCTCAAGTTCTTGTGGCATTAATGAAGTTTTCAGAATAATGTTTGCAATTCCAAGAGAAACAATAGCTATAAGCCAAGGTAGATTTTAAAAGGATTGTGTCTGTTGGAGTTGTGTAGTCTTATTGTAGATAAGTTGTGTGGATGGCATGCTCTTGTCCCATGTGCAAGGGTTGCAACGGTCATGCATCCATAGAAGTTGTACCACAAGCTGATTCATAAATCCATTTGCTTATTGTTTTTGGTTGAAGCACAGTGGAATGTTGAAGTTTGGTATCCAACATAGTCCAAAGGGACCTCCAAATATTGATAATGAACATGGAGTCCTGATTACAAACGATGAACTTCAGGACATTGAATTGTGTCTATTTTGTGTGAAGAAGAGTTTGGCAGCATCTTAAGCAGTGATTGTCTCCTTGCAAGGTGTGAGGAGTGTAATTTTCAAAAATCTGTCAACAACTAGAAATATGCTATCATGTTGATGCTTTTTCATTGGTAGTCTTGGTAGAAAACCTATACAAGTAGACTCCCACAAGTGTGTTGGAATTGGCAAGGGATATAAATGTCCTGCTCGTAGTTTGCAGGGTTAATGATGCAATAAGAGATGTAAGAGTTGATGGACTTCTTCAGGTTCTAATTTCTGCCTCAGATAGGGCCAATAAAAATACCTTATTAATGTTGCCAAAGTTTTCCTAACCTTTGAATGGATCGCACCTTTTGAGTACTTGGCTACTTAAATCAATTATGCCTTGGACCACCTTCTCAGATGTGTTGTGGGAAAAACTATCCCAGTAAGTAGGGCAAGGGCTACTAAACAGATCAAGGGAAAATAGCCTACTCTAAATTCCTACTTAATCAATCAACTTTGAATTCAACGAGAGAGAAAAGTGGACTTACCTGGATCCCGATAGTTGTATACTTCGTAGGTGCTTGTTACTCCAAGTTGTTACCAGCTAAGTTGCATTAATTTGGCCTTTCAGGCGAGTGGGCAAAGCTTGAACATGTTAAGTGTTCATCATCAGCGTTCTGAAGTCCATCAGGCCTTTAGTGGCCCTTCTTTTTTCTTTTCCCACATGTTCATATTCTGCGGGGATATTGTATAAAATATAGTAGCATGATTACTTTTTGTAAAGGACTTGGCTTTCCTAGGACTTGGACATCAATCCGATCATTCCAAGGTGTATTTTCCTTGTTAATTATGCATTGCTGAACAAACGATGTATAATTTTTGAGTTTTTCACCCACTCCTCCAAAGTTGGAATGGTCGTCTTGGTGGTTAGGCCTTAGGAGGTTATTAAAGTTCATATGTCAATGTATATTACCATGGTAGGCATTATTTTGAAGTCATAAGAACATGCGCTAGGTCCCTCTAGGTTTATTTGTAAGTTTCACAAATTTTTTTCCCTATAAAAATGGGTTGATTTTGTAGTGTTTTAATTATAAAAATTCAAAATACCATAAAAGTGTGGCTAGGTGGCCTAATTTGCCATGGGGGTGCTCGTTTTCTAACTTAGAGCACCCACTTTACCCCAAAACCCATTTTTGTGAATATTTGAGTGATTATTTATCACTTTAATTAAAATTCTCTAAAAAATGTAAAAAAAGACCAAATAAATTGCCAAAAAGACGTAAAAAGTCAAAAGACAAAAAATCAGCATCCCACAAATCAGGGAAACTTATCCCAGACATGTACGGAGTGATTGCTCAGTTAACTGGGAATCAAACTAAGTTAATTGGAGGTGGATTTGGATCATATCTCTAAGACTTGAGTTAGCCAAGTTAGTTTTTACAAGATTATAATAGTATAACTTAATTGCAAATAAATAATAGGATCTCTAGAAGAAAGACAAAACACAGAAACAAAGAACAGAAGAATTTATCCTGGGAAATGCAATCAAGAAAAGCCCAACAAATCTTCGTATAGAGATGACAGCTTCTGAGAGCAGAGAGAAGAAGTAAGAGAGAGAAAGGTCTCTCTAAGATACAACCCCAGAAAACACTCTTTCTGGCTCACCTTCTTATGCTGGAGAGAACTTGCTTCGAGTACGTAATGAATGAGGAGGGGCGCCTCCTATTTATACTGATTTTCCAACTGACTTTTTACTGGGGCCGACTTGACAGTTTTACTGGGTTCGACCGACCTTGGGGAAATACAAAAATAAATTTTCTCTTCTTTTCTTGTGTATTCTTTCCCCATGGTTTACATTGATTCTTTCTAGGGTTTACATGAGTAATTACATCGGTATCTTCTCCCGTAGTAGGTACAAGGAAATACAATACAAACACAATAAGAATAACTTTTGAAGTTGCATAATTTCCAACACTCCCTCTCAATAAGGAAGGTATTCTTCAGATATGGTCATCATCGGCATCACGAACATTTGGGTTGCTTCTGTACATCTCATTTGTCTCGATCATCTCTATACATACTGAAGGTTGTCAACACTGTCTCCGTTCGTCGAGAGGTGTCATCGTGCATCTGGTCCACTCAGTGCATTGGTAGATCCATTAGTTTTGCAAATCTGCACAGTCCATCGGAGAGTACAGTAATCAACATCTCATCTACTACAAGTCAAGTCCGTCTCTAACCGAGAACCAGGACATGCTTCACACGACCATCTACTACCAGTTTATCTCAAGTGTTGGTGGGAATTCTCCTACACCAAGTTGAGAACCAGGGTTGGTGGGAATTCTCCAAAACACCAGGTTAAGAACCAGGGAAATTAGAGGTCACAACCATCTGCAAAATTGTTCAAACTTTGTCTTGAGAAGAGGTGGTAAGAACATCTGCAGTCTGGTCATTTGTTGGAACATACTGTAACTCGATTGCACCTTTTTGCACCATATCACGAATGTAATGATATCGAATCTCTATATGCTTCATCTTTCTGTGAAACACATGATTCATTGACATCTGTATACAACTTTGGTTGTCACAGTGAATCACAATTGGTCCTGGAATCTAACCAAACAATTCAATAAGGAGTTTTCGAAGCCATACTGCTTCTCGGGCTACTGTATTGGCAGCCATATACTCGGCCTCTGCGGTGCTAAGTGCTATTGAGGTCTTCTTTTGCTACACCAAGAAATCATTTTAGAGCCCAAACTGAAGCAACATCTGGAAGTACTCTTCCTGTTTGCAACACACCCAACCCACTCCGAGTCAGAAAACCCTTGCAATGTCAAATCACGTCTTGAAGCATGTCTTAGGCCATATCCCATAGTGCCACGAAAGTATCTGAGAACATGTTTTGCAGTAACCCGGTGAATCTGCCTCGGATCACTCATAAACTGGTTGAGAGTATTCACAACAAAACATATATACGATCTGGTGTTCGTCAGATACATCAGAGAGCCATTTAACTGACGATACATGGTGGGATCAATCATATCATAATTTGAAGTAGATCCCTTCAGCTTATTGAAATATGCATCCATCAGAGTAGCCATGGACTTGTAGTCCAACATCTCGAATCTCTTCAAAATATCATTGGTGTATTTTCCTTGACTTAGGAAAATTTCCTTCTGCCTCTACCATACTCCTAATCCCAAGAAGTAATGCATCAATCCGAGGTTCTTCCTTTCAAACTCAGAGCCAAGCTTCTTCTTGCACCATCCAAATAGTTTCTCATTTCCTTTGAGAAACAAGTCGTCCACATATAGGACCAAAATTAGTGGCTCATCATCCACAATCTTGTAGTAAAGATTGGTATCTGCATCACTCTTGGTGAATCCCAAGTTTACTAGATATTCGTCTATTTGTCCATACCAAGCATGAGGTGCTTGCTTGAGTCCATATAATGCCTTTTTTAGTTTACATACGTGAGAATCTTTCCCATGGATAATAAACCCTTATCATTTATGGTTGTTCAATGTAAACTTCTTCCTTGATAATACCATTTAGGAAGGCGGTCTTTACATTCATCTGATGCAACTTCCATCCCATAGCTGAAGCAATAACAATGATGGTTCTGATTGTTGGAGTTTGTGCAACTTCAGAAGCTATTCTTATTGTCCTCCTTCTAGAGTTGAACTTGTTGTAATCATTCATCTAAACCCTAGAAAGAGCAACGTAATCCTTGGGGTGAAAAGCCAACAATAAAAGAATAAAATAAAAATTATGAAATAAAAATTTATTATTTCTCCCCCAAGTGAAGTTGGCCCCAGTTAATTTTTGGGTGGGAAAATCGTATAAATAGGAGGCGCCCCTCATTATTACACACAGCAGTAGAAGTGAAGTGCGCAGTTTCTGGCAGAGTGCAGCTACACAACAGCTCAAAGAAGTTCGCATACAATGCAGAAGAAGACTTTTTTCAGGGTTTCATCTTTGGAAAGCATTTCCATATTTTTCTTTTCTTTCTTCATTGTACTATGATCTCAGAATTATTATCTCTAGACGAAGGTTGCTGGGTTTTCTCCCAATTGGGTTTCCCAGGTGAAAAATACTCGTGTTATTGTTCTGTGCTTTGTCTATCTTCTAGTGATCCTATTGATAAATGCAATTAAGATATACTGCTATGATATTAAGAAAATCTAACATGGTATCAGAGCAGTACTAGAAGAAGCCATTGTTGGAACTCTGTTGGCAACCTGTCGAAACTAGGGTTTCATCTTTCAAGGTCTTCACTCAACCTTTTGGTAGAAAAAGAGCCTTGGGAATTTCTCTCTAAGGAGGGCGCATCTTTTGGTGAAGACAAAATTCAATTATGAGAAGTTTCAATTTTGACCTAATTCTATAGCTGCATCAGAAATTAGGGTTTCCAGTTTTGACCTATTTTCTCCACAGTTTTGTCTCGACTCTACCTCTACTCAACTCGCCTCTCTAGGGCGCATTTATCTGTGGAGTCAGTTTTCCAAAACTCCAACTTTCATTTTTGACCTAGCCTCTACTGGGATCTCAGATCTAGATCTGCAGTCAAGATGATTAGCATGAAGGTTGAAGATCGTTTGGAAGGGGCTTCCAATTTCATCCCCTGGAAGTCTAGGGTTCTTCTTCTACTAGAAGAAAATGACCTATTACAATTTGTAAAGGCAAAGGGTCCAGAACCAGAAGCTAAAGAAGACAAACCTCGCTGGAGAAAGGATGATGCCAAAGCAAGGAGGATTTTAGTGGACTCAGTTAGATATCACTTGGTTCCTCAGATCTCAGAAAAGTCGACGACAAGAAGGATGTTCAAAACCCTAAAGAAGCTATTTGAACACAGTAGCATCAATGTGACTCTCACATTGAGGAATCAACTATCGAATATGAAGATGACGAAGTCCGAGAACATTGCCTCATATTTCATGAGGATCACTGAGCTCCAAGACAAGCTTAAGTCCAATAAAGACAATCTTGAAGAAAAGGATCTTGTCATGATCACCTTAAATGGTCTCCCACCATCTTGGGAGTCTTTCATCCAAACTATAAGTGGTTGAACCAAGTTGCCCAAATTTGATAAACTATGGGCAGATTGCACTCAGGAAGAAACCAGAATTGCGGCACGCCAAAGACTTCATGGTACTCAACTTGAGGAAATTCAAGCGTTCGTATCTCATACCAAGAAAGGCAAGGGAAGGGGAAGGAAGCCGTACATCCACAAGCATCAAGATAAGAGATCAAGTCCTCCCCCAGATCAAAAGAAACAAAAGAAGGATCTATCTCAAATCCAATGCTACAGGTACAAGAAATATGACCATTATGCCAGTAGTTGTCGAAATTCTCACAAAAGGATGCTGCTTCAACTGTTGATGTAGAGGAAGATCATCATCATAAGAAACAAAAGAATGAATATCGTACATAAATCTTCTTCATATTAGCTTTATCAGGTACGGTTCCCACCACTAGTGATACTTGGCTCATAGATAGTGGTGCATCTAGACACATTACGAGATATAAAGAAAATCTCTCAGAAGTAGTTGAGAAAGATTCCCATCTCCGTGTTGTACTTGGAGATGATGCCAACTACACTATGAAGGGATCTGGGGCTACCTCCCTTCAGCTAGAGACTAATGATACTCTACACTTAAGTGATGTGCTCTATGTACCTGGTATGGAAAGAAACCTTGTTTCCATCTCAGCCTTGGAAGACAAAGGATATAAAGTAGCATTTTCAGATGGAAAAGTACTTGCTTGGCAGAAGAACTCAAGCATGGATACAACCAAAGTAATTGGTATGAGAGAGGAGAGCTTGTATTGACTGAACACTCTACCAATCCAAGCCCTAGTCCATGACTCTACAAGTATGGGTGAGCTATGGCACAAAAGACTAGCTCATCTAAATTATAGAGCTCTCCCTGCAGTGAAGAACATAGTTACAGGTATACCAGTGTTACAGGTAGACCATGATGGAACATGTAGAGGATGTGCACTTGGCAAGAATGCCAAGAAATCCTTCCCTGATAGTGAGAGCAGATCCAAAGAAATCTTGGATCTAGTACACTTTGACTTGTGTGGCCCAATGACAGTTGCCTCATTGGGAGGATATCATTACTATGTGACCTTCATTGATGATTACTCACGGAAGACTTGGATCCACTTTCTTAAGACCAAGGAATCCGAGGAAGTACTCAACAAATTCAAGGAGTTCAAAGTACAAGTTGAGAATCTGTTAGGGAAGAGGATTAAGATTCTAAGATCAGATAATGGTGGCGAATATACCTCACGGAATTCAATGATTTCTGCAGAGAAGCAAGAATTAAGAGGGAGCTTACAGTTCCCTACAATCCCCAGCAAAACAGGGTTGTTGAAAGAAAGAACAAAACAATTGTGGAGGCAGCCAAAGCCATGATTCATGACCAGAGTTTACCCATGTTCTTATGGGCAGAAGCATCCAGAACAACTGTATATGTACATAACAGATGCCCACATAAGATAGTGAAGAACATGACTCCTGAAGAAGCCTTTACAGGAGTAAAACCAGAAGTGGGTCACCTCATCTTTGGTTGTCCAGTCTACATACATGCGCCCAAGGAGAAAAGGACGAAGTTAGAACCTTCAGGCAAGAAGGGAACTTTTGTGGGATACAATGAATCTTCAAAGGCCTACATAATCTATATCCCAGGATCCAGACAGATCGAAGTTAGTAGGGATGTGACCTTTGAAGAAGAAATAACAGCCAGGAAAGGCAGAGGATCAGACATGGAGATCGATGATGAGGAATTGGAGATGAGATCATCTCCCTCTCCAGTTCAGAACGAGTTAGCAGGAAAAGATGAACCCATCGATCCCATTGATCCAATCGCAACAATTGATATTCCTGAAGATATTACTGTAAGTCAGAAAAGGCCTAGATGGGAACAACAGACTTTACAGGATGCAGAGGGGCATGAAGCTCCACATGGAACTTTCCGAGAAAGCAAAAGACCTCAGAGGTTCTCCGGTTATGTTGCATTGATGAGTCATATCATTGACTCAGAACCCACCACTTATGAAGATGCATCCAGACACCAAGTTTGGAAGGATGCCATGGTGGAAGAACATCAATCTATTATGAAGAATGATGTGTGGGAGATTGTACCAAGACCTGAGGGGAATTCAGTTGTAACTTCCAGATGGCTATACAAAATCAAACATGGAGCAGATGGGAGTACTGAAAAATACAAGGCTAGATTTGTTGCCAGAAGGTTCTCTTAGAAAGAGGGAGTCAATTATGATGAGACATTTGCTCCTGTGGCTCGATACACTTCACACAGATCGATAATTGCTATTGCTTTAGCTATGGGATGGAAGTTACGTCAGATGGATGTCAAAACTGCTTTTCTCAATGGTATTATTGAGGAAGAAGTATATATTGAACAACCAGAAGGGTTTGTTGTCCATGGAAAGGAGTCTCATGTATGCAAGTTGAAAAAAGCATTATATGGACTCAAGCAAGCACCTCACGCTTGGTATGGACGGATAGACGGATTTTTGGTGAGTATGGGATTCACCAAGAGTGATGCAGACCCCAACCTTTACTACAAGGTTGTGAATGATGAGCCACTGATTTTGGTACTATATGTTGATGACTTGTTTCTTACCAGAAATAAGAAACTTGTCTTATGGTGTAAGAAGAAACTCGCCTCTGAGTTCGAAATGAAGGATCTTGGATTGATGCATTACTTCTTGTGATTAGAAGTATGACATAGGCAAAAAGAGATTTTCCTAGGACAAGGAAAATACACCATAGATATACTGAAGAGATTTGGAATGTTGGACTATAAGTCCATAGCTACTCCAATGGATGCAAATTTGAAGAAGCTGAGGGATTTTGCTTCAGATTTAAATTTGATTGATCCCACCATGTATTGCCAGTTGATTGGGTCCTTGATGATCTAACGAACACTAGACCAAACATTTGTTTTGCTGTGAATGCTCTCAGTCAGTTCATGTGCGAACTGAGGCAGATTCACTGGATTGCTGCAAAACATTTACTTAGATACTTACGTGGCACTGTGGGATATGGTCTACGATATGATTCAGAATGTGACTTGAAATTGCAAGGGTTTACAGACTCAGATTGGGTCGGATGCACTGCAGATGGGAAGAGCACTTTAGGATGTTGTTTCAGTTTGGGTTCTGTAGTTATCTCTTGGTGCAGTAGGAAGCAGAACTTAGTAGCTCTTAGTACTGCAAAGGCCGAGTATATGGGTGCTAGTTCAGCAACCCGAGAAGAAGTTTGGCTTCGTAAACTTCTTGCAGGATTTTTGGCCAGATTCTAGAGCCAACTGTGATACAGTGTGATAACCAGAGTTGTGTGCAGATGTCAGTGAATCCTGTATTTCATGACAAGTCAAAGCACATAGAGATTCGGTATCACTTCATACGTGATATGGTGCAGAAATGTGTGGTCGAGCTACAATATATTCCGACAGATGACCAAACTGCAGGTGTTCTCACCAATCCTCTTCCCAAGGTGAAATTTGAATTCTTTCGCAGAAGACTTGGAGTAGAAGAGAACCGTATCCCTCCTTGAGCGGGAGAGATGACTGAGAGACGCTCACTATATTCTTGCCTAGCTTGTCCAGGTTCTCAGCAAGGTATGGGAGAAATCCCATCGACAGATGAGACGGACAGGTAGTAGATGGTCGGGTTCACACAGGTGCCTCTACTTGTCCAGGTGCTCAGCCAGGTATGGGAGTAATTCCATCGGCAGATGAGTTGGACAGGTAGTAGATGGCTGTGTGATTGCACAGGTACCTCTACTCGTTCAAGTTCTCAGCCAGGTATGGGAATACCCCATCGGCAGATGAGACGAACAGGTAGTAGACGGTCGTGCACGTGTGCTCATCCGGGATCTCTAGCCATGCATGGAAGTATTCCATCGGCAGTAGAGATAGATAGGTACAGAATATTCTGTCCCAGACATCCGGATAGAACAAATTCATAAAGACAACCTTCAGTACGTTTAGAGATGATTGAGACAGTATAGATGTATAGATGAAACCCAGATGATCATGATGCTGATGAAGACCGAAGAATACCTTCCTTATTCAGAGGGAGTGTTGGAGTTTGTGTAACTTTTGAAGCTATTCTTATTGTCCTCCTTCGGGAGTTGAACTTATTGTAATCATTCATCTAAACACTAGAAAGAACAATGTAATCCTTAGGGTGAAAAGCCAACAATAAAAGAATAAAATAAAAATTATGAAATATAAAACTATTATTGCTCCCCCAAGTGAAGTCGGCCCCAATTAATTTCTGGGTGGGAAAACAGTATAAATAGGAGGCACGCCTCCTCATTATTACACACAACAGCAGCGCAACAACACAAGTGAAGGGCACAGTTTCTGGCAGAGTGCAGCTACACAGCAACTCAGAGAAGTTCGCATACACTGCAGAAGAAGACTGTTTTCAGGGTTTCATCTTTGGAAAGCATTTCCATATTTTTTTTTCTTTCTTCATTGTACTCTGATCTAAGAATTATTATCTCTAGACGAAGGTTGTTGGGTTTTCTCCCAATTGGGTTTCTCAGGTGAAAAATACTTGTGTTATTGTTCTGTGCTTTGTCTATCTTCTAGTGATCCTATTGATAAATGCAATTAAGATATACTGCTATAATATTAAGAAAATCTAACACTGATGGAAGTATATCGAGCCAAAGGAGCAAATGTTTCATCATAGTCAATTCCCTCTTTCTGAGAGAATCCTCTGGCAACAAATCTAGCCTTGTGTTTTTCCACGCTACCATCTGCTCCGTGTTTAATCTTGAAAATCCATTTGGAGGTCACTACTGACTTCCCCTCAGGTCTCAATACAACCTCCCATACGTCATTCTTCATGATGCATTGGAATTCCTCCCTCATGGCATCCTTCCAAACTTGGTGTTTGAATGCCTCTTCATATGTGGTAGGTTCTGAGTCAATGATGTGCGACTCATCAATGCTACATAACTCGAGAACCTCTGAGGTCGTTTGCTTTCTCGATAGGTTCCGTGTGGGGCTTCGTGCCCCTTTGCATCCTACAATGTCTGTTGTGCCCATTTAGGCCTTTTTTGGCTTACTGCCATATCTGTGGGAGTATCAACTGGCTCAATTGGATCAATAGGATCGATCGGTTCATTCTTTTCTTCAGACTCCTTCTTAAATTCTGGAGGGGGATATGTTCTCATCTCTTAGTCATCATCGATCTCCATATCAGATCCTCTTCCTTTTCGGATAGCCATCTCTTCTTCAAAGGTTACATCCTTGCTGACTTCGATTTGCCTCGATCCTGGGATGTATATTCTGAAAGCCTTTGAAGACTCTCTGTATCCCACGAATGTTCTCTTCTTGCCTGAAGGTTCTAGCTTCATCCTTTTATTCTTGGGCACATGAATGTAGATTGGGCGGCTAAAGATACGAAGGTGGCCCACTTCTGGCTTCACTTTTGGGAAGGTTTCTTTTGGAGTCATGTTCTTCAAGATTTTATGAGGGCATCTGTTTTGTACATAAACAACTGTTCTAGATGCTTCTGCCCATAAGAACATTGGTAGACTTTGGTCATGTATCATGGCTTTGGCTTCCTCCACAACTATTCGGTTCTTCCTTTCTACAACCCCATTTTGTTGAGGGTTGTAGGGAATCATGAGCTCCCTCTTAATTCCTGCTTCCTTGCAGAAATCATTGAATTTTGTAGAGGTATATTCTCCACCATTGTCTGATCTCAGGATCTTAGTCCTTCTTCCTGACAGATTCTCGACTTGTGCTTTGAATTCTTTGAACTTGCTGAGTACTTCCTTGGATTCATTGGTCTTGAGAAAGTATATCCACGTCTTTCGTGAGTGGTCATCAATAAATGTTACATAGTAGTTGTAACCACCCATTGAAGTAACAGTCATGGGTCCGCACAAGTTAGAGTGGACTAGATCCAATATTCCCTTGGATTTGCGTTCACTTTTCGAGAAGGAACCCTTGGTATTCTTACCAAGTGCACATCTTCTACATATACCATCAGGGTCCACATGAAGCATTGGTAGACCTGTCACCATGTTCCTTAATGCTGGGAGAGTTTGATGGTTTAGATGAGCTAGTCTTCTGTGCCATAGCTCATTAATGTTGGTGAACTCATGGATTAAAGTTTGAGCAGGTAAGGTGCTCAAACGATACAAGCTCTCCTCCTTTACACCAGTCACTTTTGCTGTGTTCATGCTAGAATTCTTGTGTAATGCAAGCACATTCCCATCTACAAATGTAACTCTATATCCCTTGTCCTCTAAGGCGGAGATGGAGACAAGGTTTCTTTTCATACCAGGTACATAGAGCACATCATTCAGATGTAGTAAGTCATCGGATTCTAACTAAAGAGAGGTAGATCCAAATCCTTTAATAGTGTAGTTGGTATCATCTCCAAGTATAACACAGAGATGGGATTCTTTCTCAACAACTTCTGAAAGGTTCTCTTTATAACCAGTCATATGTTTAGAAGCATGACTATCTACAAGCCATGTATCACTAGTGGTGGGAACAGTACCTGATAATGCTGGTATGAAGAAGAATTTTGTATGATCTTCATTTCTTTGTTTCTTGTGATGATGACCTTCTTCCACATCAGATGTTGAAGCTTCGTGCTTCCTCTTGTTTGCACTAAAGGACTTGTTTGCATAGTGACCATATTTCTTGCACTTATGGCATTGTATGTGTGATAAATCCTTCTTCTTTTCCCTCCGATATGGGGAGGATTGTTATATATAAATAAGTATATAAAAAATACATAATATAAACATAATAATTAAGTGTAATCATATTAAAGTCAATAGTTGTGACTTAAATGAAGAGTCACCTTACACACCCGATAAAGACTTATATAGTCGGGAAAATCTTGCAAATTATTCATATATTTTTCAAACAAAATTATTAATTGAAATCGTATCAGATTATTTCTTCTAGTTTCAGTAATTCTTCTTGCCTTTCATTGGTATCAGAGCTGAAGGGATGTCCGCTACCCAGTCGTCGTCCATCTCATTCGTTCGCTTGCTCACTTCCGCTGTGCTGCCTGTGTCCACACTCCCCGCTGTATGCTGCACGTCGCTGCTGCACTTAGATCGCTGCCCTCCCTCCTCATCTCATGCACATCCCGTCCACGTAATCCATCGACTCCCAGCCTACTCCAGTCTCGCACCGCACGTCACCTTTATTCTTTAAATTGGTCGCATTTCACCCTGCGACCCTCCTCTCTGCTAACCCTCGCATTCCCTCTGCCTCCCCTGCGTCTTGCCCTCTTCTCGTCGGCTTTCCCCAACCATCTCCCTTCTCCCCGACCCTCCCTTCCCCCATGTTGGTTTGTTCTCGCGAATTTTCGTCGTTCTCCCTGCTGTGCCTCCTCCCAGCTCCGCCCCGCTCCTTAATCCTCTGCCATCTTCCCTGTCAACTCCACCGTCCCTCCATCTCCCTCGTTAGCTCCACCATCCCTCTGTTGCCGCCTAATTCACACCTTGGGTAACGTGGCAGAAATCTTCAAGCCACTAGGTGCGACACTGGGGGCAAGCTCGAGCCAAATGTCGTCACTTGATACTCGACTCCTCTGTCTAGGCCAACTTCTAGCGAAGCCAAGGGGGTGGTCCCTATGATAAGTAAAATCTAAGGTTTTAACTCTACGAAAGAAATGATTGATTCTATGAGTTAATGTACTGAATTAAAACCTTAGCAATGAGTTATTGCAAATGAATTATAATAACAACATTAATAATTTAAACACCATTCATGACAATATGCAGAAATTGAATTAACCATAAAAATGCGAAAGACTATTGCCAATTGAATATGGAGTGCTTGTGTAAAAGGGTTGCTGCTGTTGTCTCAGTGAAAGTATTGCAGTGTCTCGTTGTTAAGTTTTAAGATTTATTAAATGAGTTGATTAAGGAGTGGGTTAATTGTTGGTCGGTTTTATTAATCTGGTAATTATCTGGATTATTAGCAAGGAGGGGGATTCCCGATATACCACAAAGGTACAGGGAATATGTCTAGACTCACACAGTGTGGTAGCACATGAGGAAATGTGGTCTGAATGGAGTCACGGGGGGGATGTTCAACACTACACCAACAAGGATGTAGCCTAACGGGGCCCCGCGGTCGCTTTTCAGTGGTTTCCGCTTCCTCTGTACAATTCCCCACACGTAGTAAATCGCAACACTGGATTTTCGTTGTTCAGGGACATTAATTAAAAATTAGACTAATTACTAGTCACCTAAACCCTTTTCTGATACTACCAAATGATCAGACAAAGCTGTAGTGGAAGTAGAGCATACGATGATGAAGGCCTTGTAAATTTTAAGTGTTTTTGAACAAAGTTTTTTGATTAAGAAAAAGGTAAATCCCAAGAGCCTCTTTCCTGATTCAGTATTCGGGAAAGCCCTTATCCATGAGTCTGTACTCGGGAAAGCAAGGGGGTTTATTTTAAACTCAACAATGTATAAAAATTAAAGTTCTCTAATTACTACACTGCTCAAATCTTTTCCCTTTCAGTACTTCGGTGTAGTGCAGTGGGTAAGTATTCAGATTACTTTGCAAATAAAAACTTAAAGAAGCACTGAAATAATGAAAGAAAGCAACAAACTACACTAACAACATAAAAACCATGAAAAATGATGCCGACGCAAACCCCCCAGGGGGGATGGGGATCGGGCTTTGATGAGCCTACTCAAGCCTTATTACAATTTTGCAAACATGAAATAAAAGTGCACTTTGGTCCTTATACTTTGGATTCAAAGGCTTACAACAACAGAAAAGAAAAGACTTTTGGTGAAAGGGGAACTCCGTTGAGCTCTTAATGTTTCATTTTCTAGCAAAACGGGCAGAGTTTCCTTCTCCTTTTTGTTATACCTGCAAAAAATCAGCAAGCAATCAAATACAAAAGATGCTCAAAGACACTTTAAGAGTGTCTTCGAACAATCTTTGAAAATTAAAAAAAAAAATCTAAGTCAAACTAGTTTAAGGAAATAACAAAATAACTCAAAAGAACAAGTTCTTTTGTGGATCGACTCAGTTTTAGGGCAACCAATGGAAAGCACTCTTATCTTGCGAGATTTAACTTTTCAACTATAAAAAAAATGAAACTTTTGTCTTAGCCTTTAGATCTTAATCAAGAAAGCAACTAAGAAACAAAAGAATCTATATACTAGATCTAGCTTGCAATATGAAACTTTTTTTATGGACAGGTAGCATCTATTTGTATTTGCCAAAGGAGCTAGATCTAAATGTGATTTTAACCCTTTAAAATGATAGATCTAATTCGCTTTTGCAAATTTACAATAGTAACCAAAGTAGAGAAGGTATAAGGAGAAAGAGAAGAGCAGCTTGGATCTTTGAGTAAAGAAGACTTCGAAGGTTTAGACATGTGGGACACCGAGGGTTTGATCTTCCGTAAGAGATCTGAAAGAATAGGAGCAAGCAAGCTCTTTGCTTCTTCAAATCAAATAACCTGCAGCTAGCAAAATACTTGCACACAACCCATTAAATCTAGAAATGGAACAAGATAGAAACTAAGACAATATGAGCAGAAACAAATGATACATATAAATCTTGAATCTCTAACTTACTGCAAATAAAAGATTAACTAGATCAAACAAGTTCTAGCAATCCTTCCTACGAAATTGATACCAATCCTACCAGTAGGTTAGATTTTCTTAAAGCAAGTGCACAAAGACCAAATACAGGTTACCTCATGAAACCGAGATAATACATCCACTCAATGAACAACATCACACAACATGGACCTCGAAAGCCTCTTTATTTCTCAATATCAAAAGATAGTACACCAATTACAACTCTTAAGCCTTTGTTCAACAAACTCTAACTAGTTTGAAAGAGGAGAGCAAAGCTTTATTTATAACACAAGCAGGCCCTGGGGTGCACCACCAACACCGAAGATCAAGCTTAGTTGGGTTTGAGTGATCTGAGGAATCGGTGGGGTGATTTTCCAATTCAACTAAAGTGTTGGTATGGAGGAGGTGCCACCTCAAATGTGGTAGGCGGTCTCAATCTACCAACCAAGCCACCTCACAAACTCCAATTCACATGTGCTCTATTACCTCATGCGATTGTACGACTCCTCCATACGTGAGAGATTCTCACCAATAAAATACTCGTTTTGATAAACATTGATGTATGGTAAACTTTAAACCAAAACAAAGCGCTTCGATGTGGCATGGATGAAAGGGGGTCCCCACCTTGGCTAGTGCAAAACCCTCTCGCGTGAGCTCCTTTATTACGGTGAGTTGACGTCACCATATTTCTTTATATCAAATGACGTGATATATTCACTTTAGTTTATACCCAAAGTTTATAAGTGACAAGAAACGGAGGGGGGTCCATACCCATGGTGCTAGCGCACTCTTCCAAACCATGCTTGCGATTTCCTCTCAAGTTTGACGTCACCATCCATTTAGTCACTTGCTATCATAAACTCCAACAAAGTTTAACATGTTATGTGGAAGAGGGGTGCATGAGATGGGGACCACCATGCTCCATCATCCACTAATCAATAAAAAAAAATATTTTGACCAATGCCAAAATGATTCATTTTTAGCAATTAAATGCCACTTTGATGCTCCGTTAGCCAAATAATGCCTTCCGAGATGTTTTAGCTGCCCGAAACATAGTGAAAGTGGCCACCGAGGTAAAGATGCTGCTTTGAGTGTGAAAACGAGCATTCCCACGCCAAAAAAAAATCCGGACCCACCAATTATTACATTTGGAAGTTTTTTAATTAAACCATTAAAAAATGGCTTAAAAATATTATTTATTTATTTATTTTTATTTCGGAATCGAATGAAAATCTAGGGGGACCTAGTACATGTCCATACGACTAAATATTGATGCCTAGCATGCTCATATACATTGACACATGAACTTTAATAACCTCATAAGGCCTAGTCGCCAAGACGACCACTCCAGCTTTGGAGGAGCGGTGAAAAACTCGAAAATTATACATCGCTTATTCAACATTGCATAATTGACAAGGGAAAAAACACCTTGGAATGATCAGATTGAAGTTTAAGTCTTGGGAAGCCAAGTCCTTTACAAAAAAAGGTCGTGCTAGTACATTTATTACAACTTCCCTGAAGGGGTATGAACATGCGGTACAAAAAAATAAAGGGCCATGAAAGCCTGAATGGACTTCTGAACTTTGAATTTGAACAAGTATTTGTTCATCTTTGGCGGCTCACTGAAAGTCCAACTAGATGCAGCTTAGTCGGTAACACCCTCCATCTTCCAATATCCACTCCGCTACAGCGTCCACATAAACCTAAACAANATCAAGATTCAGCATGGAAAAAATCCCACTAGTCGCCAGAATGGGAGATATCAATGCCAGATTGGACCAATTAGATGAAAAAATCAACAAGAGATATGCAGAACTCAAGGCAGACATCGACAAAAACAATAACGAACTAACAGGGCTCAAGGCAGGACTAGATTAAGGTTATCAATACATTCCAGGTAGAACAAAAGAAGACACAAGAATCTATCAACACAATCTTGGCTAGACTACTGCCCCCCACTTCATTTCTTCCACCTAGCTATAACCTAGACCCTTTCAATACACCCTCTCCAAATACGCCTAAATCGCCAGGCCAACACAACACGACGCCACCCCATGAAGTTCCCTTTTTTAACATTCCGTTGATATCAATTTCCCAAGC
Organism: Pseudotsuga menziesii; assembly: GCA_001517045.1. Classification (NCBI taxonomy): domain Eukaryota; kingdom Viridiplantae; phylum Streptophyta; class Pinopsida; order Pinales; family Pinaceae; genus Pseudotsuga; species Pseudotsuga menziesii. Next base: position 709,116 of record LPNX010708781.1, read on the forward strand.
ACATGGATTCTAGATAAGGGTAAAACTAGAGTTACCCAGATTTGATGGTGACGAGAAGCAATGCATCGCTTGGATCAATAAAGTCGAGGAATATTTTGATATCCATAACATACCCTACGATAGCGAGAAGATTAAGTACGCCGCCATGCAGTTAGAGGGAAATGCATACTATTGGGATATGTGGTGGAAGGCGACAACTTGAGTCTGTTCCTTTAATTGGAATACCTTTAAAAATGATCTTCTTAAAAGGTTTCAAGGCGTAACTGAGAAAGAATTCTTTGCTAAGATCACCAGGTTGCAGCAAAAAGGCAGTGTAGATGAGTACACATGTGAATGGGAAGCTTTGGCAACTCGAGTTCCAGAACTAATCAATGACCAACGTCTGCAAACATACATACATGGACTAAAACGGCACATTAGGGAAGAGTGTAATGTTCCATTTTTTATAAAAGAGAATAACCGAGGACTAATAGCACTAGGAGTAGAAAGGTACATCAATTCAATATTATTAAGTCATCAGTGTAGAAAGAAGGCCATTAGAGTTTATATCCTAAGGCATGCGGAGCATGCAGGCCTTGTTTTGTCAGTATTAAAGTCAACATCAAATTAGAATTGCATGCATGCATGCAAAAGTGAAGCATAAACCCTAAAAGTGACATGCAAACCCTAAAAGCATATGATGATCTATTTAAGAAGGGTTATGGGACTAAAGGACATATCTATTGTTATTGTTGATTGATTTTGGAGTTTCGAGCAGCAGCACAACGTGCAGCCGCGACAGTTGGGGTTGGAGACGGTGTCTTCAGCTAGCGAGGGTTCGATAGTGAGATATCTGCCCTAGTCTCTTATTGGGATAGATCATCCAGGTTTATCCATTGCATCCATCATATACTACAGTATTCGGAGATCCAACACATTCTGAAGGGTTATTAGCAGATCCATGTTTTGCAGCCGAAAGTAGCAGGGAAAATACAAAAGGATTCGCTGGGACCACAAAACCCAGTCTTTCCTTCGCATGTCAGCTTCCTCTTTCTTAGCAAGCCTATCCTACAGTATGCAGTGATTATCAACCATCAGTTTGCTCACTTGGAGCAGCTATCAACCAAACAGATCAGTTGGGGGCGTGAGCAGGAGAATTGCCAATCAATTCGCTAGGGCACTTAGAGGCAGCCAAACCTCTGCATGTGCCAGGCCATCTCTCCGGCATTAGCAGACGGACAAGCTCAGAAAGTTTTAGCCTGAATGGACCTCTCCTCATACAAAAATGTCACCTTCAGTTTGGAGGGTTTTTACGGCACTGTGGGGCGGTAACAGTGGAGGAAAATAGCATTATTAGACCACCCATCCGGATCCTTATGCATGCAACTATCTCTGGAGTCATTATCAACCAGAATATTAGTGGTAAGTGTTAATTTCTCTCTGCAAAACCCTAACCCTAATTCAGCTATATTTTAGGGCATTTTTGCATGGCGAGTTTGCATGCACAGTTATTTTTCAAATTTATATGAGATTGAGTGTGTGAGTCAGCACTATCATAGAACATTAGAGAATATCCGTATTTGGGATATTACAGTGGTATCAGAGCATGTTCTTGGTCAGCTGTGGGCATGCAAAAGTGTAAATGAATTCAGAAGACCCATACAACATTACATACCAGAGACAGAGGTTTAGAAACAGTGATAGAGGAGAAGAGGAGTTAGAGGACATAGAGTTGGGGGACAGAGAGTATCAATTCGGAAAGGGCAAAGAAACAATGGCCGATGATGATAAAACAACTTTCAATAGTCTCATATCGGCCATAAAAGAACCGACTACCGGGCAAAAAGAAATGATGAGTACCTTCAGGCAAATGGTAGAGAAAAATGGGCCCACCCCACACAGTCCCTTGTTTCCCAATAGTGATAGGGTATCCACCGGTAGTAGTGGGGAGCACTTACATACCAACATTCAGAGCCATCCCCATATATACAACAATCCTTCTCGACCTACCATGCCTCAATTCTTAGATAGTCCAGCTGCAGTGCCTCTAGCACAAGTAGAACCAGAAGAATCCATGAGTGCCTATCTGAGAGAGTATAGAGCTTTAGGAGATGACTTCCATTCAGCCATGACCTTCACTGACTTCTGCCACTTTAAAAGTAAGAACAAACCCAGAGCTTACAATAGGCCATTCACCCAGAACTATGAGTTACATCGCATCGTAGGGAAACTGACTATCCCTACCTTTAAGGGTACCCGAGGTGGCCCAACCCGGAATTGGGTGCAGAAGTTGGATACATACTTTCAGCTCAACCCCATAATTGAGACAGATGCCATTAAATTGGCTACTTTGCATTTGGATGGAGAAGCCCATGAGTGGTGGTACCATGGGTTAGTGACACTGGGTCACAATACCATCACATCGTACCTAGATTTTACACAGAGGCTCATTGAGCGGTTTGATCGGAAGGACCTTGAGGTACACTTTAGAGAGCTGGCGCAGCTCAAGCAGACAGGTAGTGCAAATGCATTTATTTCAGAGTTTCAGAGCATAGCAGTACATGATGAGGATGTGCATGAGGAGATAGCATTAGAGCCATCTTGTGAGTTTAGCAACACAAGCACATTCGCTAGTCGGATTGTGGACAAGCCGTGTGATGAGTTGGAGTTGATACACTCTTCATCACCTACAGCAGGGGCCCAGATAGTTATGACAGGCGAAATACATGAGGTACAAGGCATTGAGCACAGCAGTCGAGACAGTGAGCAGTCACACATGGAGGTTAGGAAGAGTTTATACAGTCATGAGATAGAGCTTCCAGATGATAGTCACCGAAAGAAGATTGAACGTGTTAAAGAAAGCATTCTAGAATGAAAGAGAGGACCAAGATACTTTGGAACACCATATTACAACGAGATGTTGAGCTTACAGCTCTTCGAGTTGTATGTGCTGAGTCAGTGGTCAGGCTTTCTAGTATTGAAGAGCAGTTGGATTACTTGATGGGGCAGCAGAAGAAACATACTATTGCATTTCAAAACAGTCTTCTTCAGGAGTACATAAACAAGGCTTGCGGTAGCTTGAGTCCACATTTGCATAATGGTAGATGGTTTTTACAGGTTGGCCAGAATCGAGAAATTGGGCAGCAGTATATGAGCATTCCAGTTAAAATCAGAAGGGCAGAATGTCAACTTCGTAATATTATTCCTTGTGATGGTGCTTATGGACGAGGTCCTTTTCGGGGGTTGGACTGGAGAGAGATTAAGAGTTGGTGTCGTATTGAGTGGGCGATTCTTGGGAAGACATTCCTAGCCAAGGGTATAGTCCCACAAGAGCCTTCGGATATTTGGGATGAAAGATGCACAAGTTTGCATTGGGATCCAGGTGGGAGACCTTATGAGGGATGGATACATTGTTTACTGATGGCGTTACTTGGGAGTCCACAAGATGCTCCTGGTGTCGAGTCTACGCAGGGTAGCAGTGGATGCATTTTGACCTCTGCAATTCTCAGATTGATTTGGGACCTTGGTATTATAGTGACTGGCAGTTTAGTGATTGCTAGAGGATGCTTTCAGGAGATCTCTTTTGATGGTACCTCATTTTCACTATGGTTAGTCACTCTACTTATAGGAGGCTTTCGTGGGACATTTTGTGATGGTACCGTGCAGTGCAGTGCTTTGAGTAAAGGATGCTATAGATCTCCTAGGATAATTTGGGACCCTGGGATCATCCCCGGATTCAGTTGGTTCAGTTTGATTGATTGTGGAGTTGCGTTGGCATTGCATGAGGACAAGCAATCTTTGGCAAGGGAGGACTGTAATGTTTTGTTTTTTATTAAAGAGAATAACTGAGGACTAATAGCACTAGCAGCAGAAAGGTACATCAATTCAGTATTATTAAGTCATCAGTGTAGAAAGAAGGCCATCAGAGTTCATATCTTAAGGCATGCGGGGCATGCAGGTCTTGTTTAGTTAGTATTAAAGTCAACATCAAATTAGAATTGCATGCATGCAAAAGTGAAGCATAAACCCTAAAAGTGACATGCAAACCCTAAAACATATGATGATCTATTTAAGAAGGGTTATGGGACTAAAGGACACATCTATTGTTATTGTTGATTGATTTTGGAGTTTCGAGTAGCAGCACAGCATGTAGCCGCGACAGTTGGGGTTGGAGACGGTGTCTTCAGCTAGCGAGGGTTCGACAGTGAGATATCTGCCCTAGTCTCTTATTGGGATAGATCATCCAGGTTTATCCATTGCATCCATCATATACTACAGTATTTGGAGATCCAACACATTTTGAAGGGTTATTAGCAGATCCACGTTTTGCAGTCGAAAGTAGCAGGGAAAATATAGAAGGATTCACTGGGACCACAAAACCCAGTCTTTCCTCCGCATGTCAGCTTCCTCTTTCTCAGCAAGCCTATCCTACTGTATGCAGTGATTATCAACCATCAGTTTGCTCACTTGGAGCAGCTATCAACCAAACAGATCAATTGGGGGCGTGAGCAGCAGAATTGCCAATCAATTCGCTAGGGCACTTAGAGGCAGCGAAACCTTCGCATGTGCCAGGGCATCTCTTCGGCATCAGCAGATGGACAAGCTCAGAAAGTTTCAGCCCGAACAGACCTCTCCTCATACAAAAACGTCACCTTCAGTTTGGAGGGTTTTTATGGCACTGCGGGGCGGTAACATCGGAGGAAAAGAGCATTATTAGACCACCCATCCGGATCCTTATGTATGCAGCTATCTCTGGAGTCATTATCAGCCAGAATATCAGTGGTAAGTGTTAATTTCTCTCTGCAAAACCCTAACCCTAATTCAACTATATTTTAGGGCATTTTTGCATGGCGAGTTTGCATGCATAGTTATTTTGCAAATTTATATGAGATTGAGTGTGCGAGTTAGCACTATCATAGAACATTAGAGAATATCAGTATTTGGGATATTACAAAGAGTTAGAATTACATAACACTTCTACTATGGAGAAGGCAAGACGTAAGGCTAAGATCATCGAGAACAAGTTTAAACGATCCACTCAAAGTAGCTTCGACAAAAACTACTCCAAGAGGAAGCCTCCCCAATCAATGAATACAGGAACTTCAAGGTATACGCCGCCGCATTAAGGGAAGGGGCAAAACCCAGTTTAGAAACCCAAAGGATGAGGGAAGGAAAGTGCAAATATTGTGGAGTAAAATGGGATCCTAAGCACAAATGTTTGCAAAGGAGCAACCCCCAAAAATTGTATGCTTGCGAAGTGGAAGAAGAAGAAAAAAATTCAGAATGTGAAGAGTCAAGTGAGGAAGATACAAGAACCCAACATGATTGCCAATCAAAACTAGAAGACGATACACCAAAGATCTCATTAGTCGCCATCACAGGGATATCCCAACCACAAACACTGAAGCTAAAAGGACATATAAAAAACAACAATGTTTCGATTCTCATAGATACCGGCAGTACACAACTTTATTAATGTTAATCTTGCTAAGATATCCAACTTGTTTGTTTTTCCAATGCCAAACATGAAGGTTATGGTAGCAGACGGCAAGAAGATTGAAAATGTAGGAAAATGTCACAAGGTTAAATTACAAATGCAAGAGTATAACCTAGAATCTGACTTCTTTGCACATACCTAAAGGCTAATACAAGTTTTAAAACAAAAGACATAAATGAAGTAATGACGTTGTTTCAACACAAAACGAGAATGAAAAAACGACATCAATTAACTTAAGCTTTGAGGACAAAGCTTTCCTAAGGGGAAGGCAATGTTACAACAATAAAATAGTAAATAAATAGGCAACCATTAGTAATAATAATTAATAATATTAAATATAGTTTTTGAAAAGAAGTGTCTCTTCAATATTTGATGGCCAAGCCATATTTAAGGCGGCCATATCCATTGTAATCAATCATCCAATCAATTATTATTCTGAAGATGGAACATTTTCCTCCTTAACCTGGATACGGGCTAACTGATTACAACCGGATACGGTTGTACCACTGGTTGCATAAGAAATTAAAGCATATGGTTAAAGATTTCAAGAATTTTGTTTGCTGATTTGAAGAACCTATTTACAGATAAGGAGAGTATAATTTGCAGTTCGATGAATAATTTCAGATTTGAGGTCTTTAAATCTCAAGTCTAAAGTGCTCGAAATTGTCCATGGTGACATGCGCAAAATCACCAATGAAACTTCAGGTGCAACAGCAGATAGTTAGCCGATTGTCACCTCGCCTAACTTTCTCTCACTTTGGGGTGGTGCTTTCCAGCCTCAGGGTGGTATCCTATAAAAAGAAAGCTTAGAATTTGACTCAAATAAAAAGTACCGGTGTCTAAGTCTATTGGTGAATGGCGTCAGAAGTAAAAAGTCCACAAGACAGATTGGTTTAATCATGTTCTGACTGATTTAGAGAAGCATCGCAATGAAAAATATGCAAGCTGGAATATCAAACCCATCATCAACATTCGACATAAAAGATTAATTCAGACAGCCAAAAAAGGTGTCCTTGTATATCTAAGGATATACTCATGAGCTAGTAGATCCTTAGATCAGCCCTTACAGATCATACAGATTCAGTATCTTATGCTGCTGCAAATTATCCATTGTGCTAATAGAAGCGAGAAGGAAGAAAAAGAACAGAGAAAAGACTGAACGACAACCGATCCCCCTTACCTCAACTATCCCTCCCACTCGTATAGAATGAGCAAGGGAGCTTACAGTTAAGGTCTCTCTAAAAAATATAAGAATATTAAAATTAATGAACAGCATATTTCTTAATAGGGTTCACTTCTCCAGGTGAGAGTAACTCGTATCATGAATGATGATGGTGCCCTTCTGCTTCTATGTTTAGGTATGAGACAGATCTGCAAATACCAGTGGTAGAGCCCCACACTGTCAGGATTACAGCATTAAAAACAGTGCTAAAAATAATACTCAGGTCTGCAAATCGGCAGCGTACTGCATGCTGCTATAAACAGGTAAAGGATTCTGCCATCCCTGCTGTCATGAAGATGCGTCATCTGTGCTGAAAACAAGCCTGCAAAACAGTTATGGAAGTGTACTGACATGATGCTGCAAATTGGTTCCTTCGCATTAATGCGTCCAGTGTGTCCAAAGATGCTTTGGAAAAGGCCTCAAACATGGGATAGGAGTGCGCCCTCATTATGTGAATGGAGTCGGGAGTGCACCCATAAAGGTAGCTGCTATCTTAAATGCAAATCACACTACTGATAGCTAGAAATCAGACCCAAAGATAGCTGCCATGAATAGGTATGATGCACCTTCATGTATACTAAAAATAGATTAGTGTGATTCCTCCAATGAAGTGTCCATCATGAATGAATACAGCAGTATGCTTTTCTCCATATAGCACAAGCAGGCACTTCCCCTTTTCCACAAACACTACAGTAGATTCTCTGAAATAACAGTGCCCATTATGAGTGAATATAGTAGCATCTTCTGCTCACAAAATAGTGTATCCCTTGTGCACAAACGGAGCCTTCGTTACTGAGAAGAGACGAAAATAAAATATATTACAGCACACATGTCTGGAACAAGATCTTCCACAAAGGCGCCTTTCTGCTGACGAGTATATCTGGAAATACTGGCTTGAAGACAGGCTGAAAATACACAAGCAGCACCCTCCTGCTTGTCTTCATGCTGAGATTGGGCATAGGAATTGACCTCTTGTGATTTATCATTCAAATCAAGGGCACTTTTGTCATAGGAAGGGTGCTTTTGTCATAGGAACGACACTCCTTTCTGAACTCTCATTCTCTGCTCTAATTCTAGAAACTGCAAGTTCAGAATTCTTCTTCAATCTTGAAATCTTGGAATTTAAATGATTAATATCTCTTTTAAAACTCTCCTGATTACTCTTTTGGCAGCTGCTAATTCCTTCCTGTCCCATGACTTGAATCCAGGCTCCTAGTTCCTGCTGTGTAGTTCTTTATAGGAATCAAAATATTCATGTTGAATATACAGTCCCTCCAGACCAAAGAGTCGGCAAAACAGAAACCATACTGAGTACCCCTCATTCACTGTCATGACTCATTTTACATTCTTGAACACTTTTCAAGTTTTAGACTAGATGCTTGTGTGGTTTGATAGCAGCAATTCTTTTTGTAAAGTTTACAGTAACATTGCTGAATCCAAATACCACTTTAGGCCTGATCTCTAACACTGGAACCAAGAAGCTGTACTCACACAAGTGCTGTTAAGAAATATAACACAAGACAGGAAATTGGTGGAAAAGGCTCAAGCCATATTCAACACAATACATCCATTCAATGATATCAATATATAGCACATGGATCTGACCACCTCTAGTTCCAGATCTCATTGACAACTCATCAGTGGATAGGGATGACACCTTATCAGTAGATGAGGATAACAACTCATAAGGAGGTGATCTTGGATGTTGTAATTGTTTAGGGACTCACAGTCTAACAATCCCCCCTCAATCATAAGTCCGTATAATAATTAATTATACCAGTAAGGAAACATGAACTGGTGCATAAACTGGCATCATCTCAACCTTCAATCAGAAACTACTAAACTATACTTCGATGAAGCTATGCCTGAAAAACCGCCAAATCTGGATGTTGAATGGTTCATCTGAAATGATTTTTGAAAGAGAGCAGAAATTCTGGAAGTGTTGCCATGTCTGAACATTGCCCGAGTAATTTAGCTAGAAGACGATGGTCTTTTCTGCTAATTTGTGAACAAATAGGATCACCATTATGCTATTAGTGAACAAATGGGATCACTGAAGCACTCTCTGAATCAAGACACAATAAAATGTCGAACAACATCCCGGTGAATAGATGAAGAGCAATGAGAGGATTCTAGATTCCATGCTAGATCTTCCCAAATGATTGAGGTTGATTGGATTGTAGATAGCCTGTTGAGGAGACCAGTTGCCATTCTGGAATTCAGAAATGCTGATTAAATTTTAATTTATAGGACTTCAAAACTTGAAGCCTAAATATCATCATTGATATTCCCCTGTCAGGTACACAAGGTGAAAAGTATATTGAAGGGATCCAAGCTTGAGCTTTGGATTCTTCTTCATTACTTCTTTGATCAATGTATTGATAGTAGATACCATGTACTTGGTGGTCTTGCTTGATGACTAACCAATTTCATCAATGTGGTGGTTTTGGTTGACCACCAACCATTTTCATTTGATCAATCTTTGTGGTGGTGTTGACCACATACCATTTTCACAATATACTCCCGTCTTATGGTGCTAGAGAGGGCCATTTTGTCTTCATCACTGTGCTCTCCCCCTTGAGGAGCAAAAGTGTACCTTTCTCATTTCATTTGTGTACTCCCCCTCCCCTTAAGGTACAAGGGAGTACAATTTGGAGTCGATTTTTAATTCGAATTAGAATGGGCCCCAGTCATGCCCAAAAGTATAATATGTAACAATTGATTGAAATCTATTTTATTTTGTAGCTTATTTATACAAATAAGTCTTACTTGTGTTTGGAGTTTGAACTTGAGGCTAAGACTTATGCATCTTCTTGATTTGTTGATTCCATCGCCAAAAACTTATCTAGCCATAATAAGCTGTTTTCTTTTTAGCCTTTTTCTTTCGACATTTATCTGAATAATGATTTGCCTTTCCACAATGAAGACAAGGATGGAGATCAAAACCATTTATCTTCATATGGCCAACTTGATGACAATGTTGGCATTCATTAAGAATTTCTTGAATTTGTTCGTCATTTACTGCTTGAATAGCTTCTTCAACATGTGATTCTTTCCCTTTTAGATCTTCAACAAAAAATCCAGCACTCTCAAACTAAACTAGTTCGGAGTAGTTAGGAACATGAAAGTTGTTGTCTTTTTCATATCCTAAGCCATATCGATTCATCTTGAATTACAATTCTTCCCAAGGTTTGACAATATTCTCGCAAATATCATTCTATACTTGATGTTTTTCCATACATTCATGAAAATTTCTTTTTGTAACTTCAAAAGAAAATTCAAGTTCACATTTACTGATACTGCTTTTGGTATCGCTCTGTGCTTTCACATATTCTACTTGCGATTCATCTGCAACACTTTGTAATGTCTCTTTTTTGGAATTTTGGAGAAAATTACAAATTGGGAAAAATTCGAGCTTAACTAGTCATGACTCTAGAGGGTTCCAACTTTTCACCAAATGGTCCCGAATTTGAAAGGCAATGGTATGTTGAGACTTAAAACATACCAAGGTAGTTTATGGACACTTTGTATCTGACTTTAAACCTCTGCAACCTTGTTTGGGGCTGATGACAAAAAGGCCAAAATTATTAGGAAATTGTGATGAAATCCCCCCTAGGATGTAGGACGACCGGGCTTCTCAACTCATGCACGAACCTCCCAAATTTGTAAGCAAAGTATGGGGACTGATATAATACCTCATGGACTTTCATTACACATGGTTATTAGTTCTGAAACTGGTTATAGAGTTCCACATTTGTTTGATAACTTTCAATGAAATTGGTTATGGGGAAATTGCATAACTAGCTCGATTTTGACATATGGAAGGTAGAGTTAAAGGCTTAGATAAGGATGTGACATATAGAGGCCATATACAACACAACAATTGCTGCCACAACACTATTAAACACCATAGAAATCCCCTCTTACAAGTCTTGTATACAACTCATTCAGTGTGGGAGTCAAATACATGAAAACTAGTGAATTAGTAGCATGGAATTGCAAGAGTTTCACATATGGATTTCTTGGATTTCGACCCACAGAGCATAGGGACATGAAATTACAGAGTAACACATCATATATGGCTGTCACAACATCATCAAACTCGGAGAACATCCCTCATACAAATCTGATACAAGACTCCTTCAAGATTGAGCCAAAGTCATGGAAACTAATGATTCAATGGCATGGGAATGCAAGAGTTTCACATATGGATTTCTTGTATTTCGACCCACAGAGCATAGGGACATGAAATTACAGAGTAACACATCATAAATTGTTGTGACAACATCATCCAACTCATAGAAGAGCCCTCATACAAATCTGGTATAAAACTACTTCAAGATTGAAGCCAAAATCCATGAAAACTAGTGATACAATGGCATGAGAATGCAAGCTTTTCACACAGGAGTTTCTTGGACTTCGAGCTGAATAGCGTATGCGCATGAAAGTACAGAGTCTTAAATAATATATGTCTTCCCCAACATCATAAAACTCATATAAAAGTCTTCATACAAATATGATATAAACCCACTTCAAGATTGAAGCCAAATCCATGAAAACTAGTTATTCAAGAGCATGGGGAACGCAAGCCTTTGATACATGTATTTCTGATATTTCTAGTTACAAAGCATATGGAGATGAGATTACGGAGCCATGCATTATATACCCAAGCTTGGGCATCAAATATCCTCAGCAAAGTGCAAGCACCACTCCAACAAGTGCGCCATCAACATGAGAGTGTGGGGGAATGGACAAGAAGGAATGAGAAAATAGGGAGATAGATGAGAATTCGACTATATGGACCTTCAACCTGCAGCTAAAACTCCTTCAATAAGCTCCAATGAGAGGTCTAAATGGCCTCTCCATCAACCAACTTGGAAATGGATCCAACTCCCTCGAAATTGGTTCACAAGCAGGGAGAGGGAACACTCACCATGCAATGGACAAGCAAAACCTCTCCAAATGCCAAAGGCCAATTACCAATTGATCCCAAGCCATTCTCATTCCTCATGACATCCTCTTATTAACTTCATGAGCCCTCCTAAGGTCGAATTTCCCTCCATGGGATTCCTCCAACTCATCTTAGTGGTTTAGTAACTCTCATGACACTTGTCTTCCTCTTCATGCTCCAATTCTTTCCCCAATTCGAATGGCTGCCTCTAACTCCCAAATTTGACCTCTTGCTTGTCTGACATATGCTAGAGTGAGTATCCCCTTTCCATATCCAAAGTGTCACAGTGTCAAGTTGGTAGTCACCCTTCAGCCTGGCCTTTTGATTTTAGCCTTCACCCTTCACTAGCAAATTGATTACAACTATGAAGTGAGTATGGTCATGAAAGTCTGGTTTGAGTTATAGTTAATTAACGAAACTCTATATTTGGTTGGTAGATCGCCAGTGAAATGATTACTACATGTTATAATTGTTATTTGAATGATTTGTAAAGCATGTCTTAACCTCTGAACACTTGCAGCGGATTGATGTTAGCCTGGGTCATATTATGGATTATTTGATCATTTACAGATTATTATTTTATTTGTCTGGGCATATTGGATATTGTACCTGATCATGCATAGATCTGTAGGGTGTATGAGTATGCACCTTAGATGGATTTGGACTCCCCGAGTCCAATGAGGTAGCTTATTTTCAGTTTTGGGCAGTTACAATGATGATTTGTCTCAGTATACCATTCTCGTGCAGTTTTGCCATGCTGAGTGGCCTGTCAGAGCAGAAAGGTGATTTGATTGGTTCACCTAGGGCCCTGTATGAGGAGGGAGTGGTCCAGCCACTTGGTTTTACCTTTTTACCCCCCTCCCAGAGAGCGTGGTGAGCTCAGTTTGACAACCCAGGCATTCCAGGAGGCAGTTTGGGTAGTGTCACATTTCTCAAGGTAGATTAAAAATAATAAAAATGGCTACTGAAGAATTCAATTTGGGCTACTGAGGCAAGGAAATGGCATGTGATGAGTTTTGATGATGAGTGTGATGTCTTCTGCTCTTTCTCCAACAATTTCAACATTCAGATGGACCCACATCCATCTCTTCGGCACATTTGATGTTTTTTGGAGCTTTTGGAGGCTCACGATTTCCTCAGAGAGGCACTATTTGGCATTTAAAATTATATTTTATTTATATTGTGCCATGGGGACACACTAGGGGTGTTAGTTAATACCTCCTGGACCCACCGTGAGCTTTATTCATTTTTATTGAGTGGGATCCCCTCTCCTAGGGTGATTTGGTCCATTGATATATTATATTATTGTATTGATCCATGTACTTTATGTTGAGCTCATCTCAACCATTGATTATAACATTTGGATCTTTTAAACTTAGCCATCCATTTGAAAGGTGGTTAGGATTTTGTTATCTCTAATTCCTATTTAAAGGAGAGAGATTCTCATTGTAAAGGGGTCTTTGGCTCTTGAATCTGGATAATAGAAAAACTATTTTGTGGAAATTCTTGGGTCTCCTTTGCATCTTGTGTTCTTCGATGGTGATTGGAAAGTCTATTGCTTTCTAACATTTGGGTATTTGTGGTGAGATCTATATTTTGTTGAAACATTGTTTTGTCTACAGGAGGGCGACTTCACTTGGACGTTTTTTGCAGGGCTTCCTCAACTTGCTTGTTTGGCATCGCTTGTATCAAGGGGTTTTCATTAGTATCATTGTGATCTATGATTTTATCTTGCTATTTTTCTGTAGCATTTGTCCATTTCTCTTGACGCATCAAATATGATATGGTTGACGTTTGTTGTGCAGGAGAGAGGGCGCATTGGCTTCCTTCGGAAAATCGATTTTCATAGAGGCTTCATCCAAATCTTCTCAAATTGATCAGGACGACATAGATCATCATCATCAAGGCATCTACAAGGTTATCCAGGTAAGATCCACAAGTTAGTTCTTCTTTTCTAGATCTCAATCCATTGGCACCTTTATTTTATTGTCAAAACCCTAAATATAAAAAATAAAAAAATGTTATAGATCGAATCGCTTGATCTTCTGGCAAACCATTTCTGGGTTTTGTAGATCGGGTCAAACCCTAAGTGGGTCCTCCTAGACGTTTTGCTTAGGTGGCTCCATTGGGCCCAAATCCTAAGGCATTGCTCTCTAAACCCTAGTGCAACCTTTCAATTGGCCAATTTCTCTTGCGTTTTGACCTTATCCCTGAGGCTTGGTTACTTTGACACTGTCATACCTTTTGTCAAGTCTATCTTGTGGTACTAGATAGCCCCAATCTTGTTCTTAACCTCCTTGCATTGGACACGGTTCCCAAGGTAGTGGATATTATTATCATTTGTTGGTACCTTGATTTTGGATCTAATAGAAAGACTCATAAGTCACTTGTATTTCAACCTTAGATTGATTTCACATTTCATAAACCTCCTGATCCAAACCATAACTCACCTTGTGACTTCATCCATAGATCTAGGGTTTACTTCACCTTACACCTTACGTACTTCAAGTTCCATTGATTTGATCTGGTGTCTTCGTCTGATCTCTCCTGTCGAGAGTAGATCTGGGTCTCCCCTATTGTTGTCTTGGGCTAAGACAACATCAAATGAAGATTGTCTCGATTGGCGTGACAACCATCCATTTGGGAGTTGAGGCTATCTTGGTTCCACCTCTTTAGTTGCTCGTCCCTCTACCATCCATCTCGTATCCACCTCATAGAGGAAACTACAAGTTTGGTGACAACAAAGATCATGTCAAGTGTGTGTTAGATACACCGGGTACACTAAGAGTGGGGGGGGGTTTGAATCAGTGTGCTCAACTTTTATTACTTTTTCAATTTTAACAATCAACATCTTATTTAATATTATGCATTATCACATTATCAGTATATCATAATCAACATTATTATCATCATCATATCATCATCACATAAGAAGCATAGCATGATACATAGTACACCAGATTTTACGTGGAAACCCAAGTCCTGGGGGAAAAACCACATAAGCCTTTATAATAATAGTTTTCCAGCAACAACTGGAAGGATGCAACAACCCCCTTATTACAATGACTTCAATTCTCTATCTACAACTAGAAGGAGGCTACAACCCCCTGATTTACAGGCTACAACTTGAAGGAAGCTCCAACTCCCTAGTTCTCCGGCTACAACCCCTTTCCTTGCCACGTCTTGCCTACTTGATATGAAGATAGAAACTGAACCACTGAACCACCAATCGCACCGATCGTGCAGACCTGCTAATTGTTGATTTTTCTAAGCAGCATCGAGAGCCCTTCTCTTAGGAGAATGGCACCACCTTGGTCTTGGACCACGGTGAAGACTCAACCCAGTTTTGAGTGACATTCTGTTGAATGGTAGATATCTGGTCTGGGACCATGATATAGACCCAGCTCTGCCCTGGGTAGGCTCGACCTAGTGTTGAGTAGACATCTGGTCCGGGACCACGATGTAGATCAATCTAGTACTCGTAGACTCTACTTAGTTTTGAGTAGCCACTCCCTTGGAGAGTGGAGGCACCTGGTCTGTTACCAGGAAGGCACTGTAAGCCCTAGACTGGGTTTTGGCACTCTGACCCTTGATCTAAGGGCTTGGTGTACTTCTCCAAGGATTAGCTACCCTTGGTTAAGTTACCCTAGTACCAGATCTAGGTGTCACACAGAGTGTGAGATAAAAGCATTAGTAACTCTCTTGGTTTATGTTGATGTACTTTCGGAATTAAAAGGACCACAGTAATGACCATAGGGGCACTTGGAAAAAGGCTAAAGTCAAAAGTAAAAAATACATAAGTACTTTTTGACCATAGGAAAAGGACCACAGGGGCACTTGAAAAAGGCTACAGGTAAAAGTAAAGTATTATTTGGATCACAGGAAAAGGACCACAGGTGAAAGTCAAAATAAATAAGGACTTTTGGTAAAAGTAAAAAATAAATAAAAGACCTTGGTAAGAAGGTAAAAGTGAAATTATGAAAGGATTAAAATATTATTATTTTATCTTATCTAATTTTGGTGCACTTACAGGTGACTCAAGGCTATAAAAGAAGATCAAGTCTTCTCATTATTACACACACTTGCTCTTACAGGTGAAGCTGCTCCCATAGAAGATACTGCTGGTTTTGAAGAGAAGGAAGTTTAGTGTGATGCCCTAGCATGGATGAGTCTAGCTAGGGCATCATCATCCATTGAAGACAAAACCCTCAACTAGGGTTTTCTTACATTTTTTTGTCTCAAGGGTTTCTCCATCAAACCCTCAATAGCTAGTTAGATCTAAGCAACAACCATACACACCTACATGCAACATCCTCCATTCACAGGCATCTTCTTCTTCTGGGCAGCCAGATTCGTTATTGGGCAGGGTGCCATCACTACATGGGCAAACCCTCTACTAAGCCTCGGTCTGCTAAGATCGGGGCAGCCTGCATGCTCCCGAGCTGCCATAGCAGCACCAGGCAGTAGCAGCAGCCACAGGCTGCTAACAGCAGTGCTGAGCTGCCTGTTACAGGCCACGGGCTGCTAACGGTAGGCCCAGGCTGTTTGCTACAGACCTCAGGCTGCTAAATAGCAGACCCGAGTGGCCTTGGGCAGACTTTAAAGCCTCAGCCCAGCCCACGTGAGACTGCCCAGCCACCTCCGCAGCAGCAGAAGGTTTCCCAACAGTCACGTGTAGTCAACGAGCAAAACATAAGTTCATGGGCAGATCGAGACAGTTTTCGGGTAGCTGATATGATCCGGGAAGGTAAAAGATAATTTCGGGCAGCTTGTTTATGTTTCTGGGCAACCTTTTTTGTAACTTCTGGGTAGTCTATTTTTGTTCCCGAGCTGGCCCTAATTTGCACATGCAGATCTGATAAATTGTTTTTGACAATTTTGATTAATTATGGGTAGATCTGGAAATTGAGCAACTAGGGTTTGAAACTCTTGCTCCGATTTTTTGCAGATCTAAGTTTTTTTGGTGGACTGTTGTTTTGGACAGTGCCGATATTTCTTCTAGCAGATATGACAAATTTGTAAAGACTATTTTGGTGTAGTCAATCATTTATGGGCAGGCCCTAATTCCATCTTGGGCAGATCTGATAATTTGGGCAGTCTCATTCAGATCTAGAAATGTGAAAACCTCAATTTGTTTTTTGCTGAGAAATTTTACTTATTCATTTGTAAATTGTGGTTAAACCTGGATTTGGGTTTGAGGAACTTTTCTCAAGAATTTCCTAAGTCATCTCATTTACGAGATGAGCTACTAATGCTTTTGGGGTTTTTGTCCTTTGAAGGTTTCCCCAGTGAAAATCTTGTGTCCATTGTGCTAATGTGATTGATGTGTTTTTATTGCACTTGTTACTTGTTTAAGTTTATCTGCAAATTTTTTAAGTGTTTATGTTAATGCTAAAATTCAACACTAACCAACGTATGTACTATACAATACAATCACTGTCACTCCTAACCACTGCTCATTATCTGATCACTACTCATCAACTGATCACTGCCCTCTATATCACACTGCTCATCAATTGACCACTGCACCACAACTATATCATACTGCACATTGACCTTTACAAAGCAATCTGTACCAATCAACCTGCTGCTCACATCGATAGACTCAGTCAATCTGAATCTGCAGACCAAACTCAGTCCACTTGGGTCAAACCAACTGCTCATACAACTCAGCCAACCTGAGTCAAAGCATTTGCTTATATGGCCTGTGCTAATCCTGCCAAACTGATCAATTTACTCTCTTCTAATCACCATTGCTCATGTACTTCCTTGTACGCCTCGTCATACACAATCACTGAACAAGTAGTTCCGCTCTTCTTTCATTGAACAGAAGGCATGCATCATGCATCATCATCATCATCATCATCATCATCTCAGTGTGCATGGAGCATGCATTGTCATCATCAAGTATACACCATAGTGCATAGAAGAGCATCATCACACCATAGCATGCATGTTCATCATATCAAGTATCATAGAGTGTAGAAGTACATCAACATCATAGCTTGCATCATCATAATAGTGTGTACATCATAGTTTGTAAGAATGTCAAGGCATGTATCATCATAGAGTGTATAGCATTTATCATCACATCATCATGTAGTATAGGGGTGCATCATCACATGTTTATCATAGTGTATGCATAAACGTCATCTCTATACACTTGTAAACTACTGTTCACATATCATTGTGCATACAACTGTACATACCTTGTATATCACTGTATTATTGCTGTTCATACAAACTTCCACACTTCTCTAGACACCAGTGTTTTAAAAACCGGTCTAACCAGGTTCGGAACCGGCCTTCACCGGTTCAGTACCAAACCGGCAGGTAAACCGGATCGGTGATCGGTTCGTTACCGAACTGACTAATTCGGTCACCAAACCGGTTCGGTTCGGTCTGAACCGGTTTGACCGGCCGGTTACGACCCAGCTGATGCAATTTGGCATTTTTTTTTTAATTTTTTAATTTTTTTTATTGTTTTAAGTTTTGTTTTTTATTTTAATTTTTAACATTACCTAACCTAAAGGCTAATCCCTAACCCAACCCAACCCAACTACAAATAAGTTAATAACAAGACACTCACTCACTACTTTCCTATTGTTTTTTTGTTTGATGTTTGGAGTATGGAGTGGAGTTGCTACAGCGACAGCCTGAGTGGACAGTGGAGTGACTGAGTCGTGGACAGTGGCAGTGCTGAGTGGACAGTGCTAACTGCTGAGTGGATAGTGGACAGTGTTGAGAGGAGTCTGGACAGTGCTGAGTGGAGTCTGGAGTGGATAGTGGACAGAGCTGAGAGTTTTTACTATTTAGTGTTGAGTGGACAATGCTGGGTGGACAGTTTATCAGAGGTACAAGTGTCAAGAAGTGGACAGTGCTACTCTTCAAGAATCAATATCAGAGGTAAGTAACATGCTAACAAGTTTATTAAAGTTTCTATTTTATAAAAAAATTAAAATTTGTATTTATGTCAGTTTACCAAATGCAAAAAAATTAACTTACAGTTTGCAACTTTGCCCTAATTAATTATTAAACAAAGATCTCTTTTGCAAAATTTTATAATTTTAAATTGTAATTTTATAATTTTAAACAATAATTTTATAATTTATTATTTTACCAAATGGTAAAAGAGATTAATTGGTAAAACTTAAAAGAGATCTCTTGGTAACTTGTAAGTTAATTTGGTAATTTTATAATTTGGTAATGCTTACAGGGGATCATCTATATTTTTATAATTTTATAAGTTTGCTCGTTGTTGTTTCAACTTTCAGCCTATCAGAAATGGCCCCAAAAGCAAAAGATTCTGCATGGGCCCATGTAGGTGTTGTTGACGGGGTGATGTATTGCAAGTATTGCAAGAAGTCGATTAAGGATGGGGGAATTTACAGGCTTAAACAACACTTGGCTGCCATCAAAGGCCAAGTGAAGGCATGTGAAGCTCCACTAGATGTTATTGGGCAGATTAGAGCTGATATGCAAGAACATTTTAAGAAGTTTGAAGAGAGTTAGGCTAGGCAAAGAGAGATAGAGGAAGAAGTAGGAAAGAAGAGGAGGCTTGCTGAAATGATGGGTGGGACCTATGCTCCTGGTTCAATTGAAGGTTCTTCATCTATCCCTTCTATCGATCTTAGGGACCCTTTTCAGTATGTTGCACCCTCCGAGATTACATAAGAGAAGAGTAAATAAAAAAAGAAGGGTGGCATTCAAAGCTATTTTACATCCTTTGCTAGTGCCAATGCTTCTTAGTTACCTCCAACACAAGTTCAGCCCACCTTAGATGACTATTGGAAGGAGAAATACAAAGAAGTTGCCTATGAGTACATAGCTAGATGGTGGTAGATGCTGATCTCCCCTTCAATGCTCCGCTCTTCTTATTACCAACCTATGTGGGATGCTGTTATAGTTGCTGGTAAAGGCTTCAAAGGCCCTAGTATGCATGACTTGAGGGGATTTTTTTGCAAAAAGAGATAGTGTCCATAGATGAATACCTGAAGGATTTCAAACAGTCATGGGTCAGAACAGGATGCACTATCATGTCAGATGGATGGACCGATCAGAGGGGTCGTACTCTCATAAACTTTCTTGTCTCTTGCCCACGAGGAACCATGTTTTTGAGATCACGTGATGCATTTGATTAGGTGAAAGATGCAAATTTGTTATTTCGTCTTTTGGATGAGGTTGTTGACGAGGTGGGGCAGGTAATGTTGTACAAATCATCACAGATAATGCCTCTAACTATGTTCTTGCTGGTAAGATGTTAGAGGAAAAACATAAAACCATATGTTGGACTCCATGTGCGACACATTGCATAGACCTCATGCTTGAGGACATATGCAAACATGATTGGATCAACGACACTATAGAGCATGCCAAAAGCATCACCAAATACATCTACAACCACGGTTGGGTATTGAGCTTGATGAGGAGACACACACAGGGCAGGGAGCTTGTTAGGCCTATAGTTACTAGATTTGCAAGTCACGTCCTCACGTTGCAATCTCTCCTTTCCCAAGCACAAAACTTGGAGAAAATGTTTTCAAGTGATGAATGGAATTCATCCCAATGGGCCCACAAACAAGATGGAAAAGACACCAAGAAAATAATTAAAAGCTCTTCATTTTGGAAAAGAGCAGCAGAGGTTGTGGCAATTACTGAGCCACTTGTTAAGGTGTTGCGGTTGGTTGATGGGGAAAAATTGGCCATGGGCTACATTTATGAAGCTATGGATCAAGCAAAGGAGCAGATAAAGGCAGCATACAAAGATAGAGTGGCCAAGTATGGGCCTATTTGGGAGATCATTGATAAGAAATGGAACAATCAACTCCATCGCCCTATACAGACAGCTGCGTATTTTCTTAACCCAAGGTATTAGTATAGAGAGCATATTGATCCAGATCCGACTAGGGAGGTAGCAGATGGATTGTATTCTTGCATTGAGCGCAAGGTCCCAAATGAGGCGGACCAATTGGAGATACATCGACAAATCAACTCTTTCACCGCCGCCACAAGTACCTTTGGCAATAATGTGGCTAAGATTTCACGAGAGGATGACCAACTAGGTAAATATTTCAAATGTTTGATTAACTTCTGTTTTTAAAGTTTAAAGTTTAAACTGCAATTCTTAAATTGTAAATAGTAAATAGTAAATACTGCAATTCTTAGCCAAATCTACAATCGAATTTGTTGAATTAAGTTATTGACTACCTTGACTCTTCACATTTGCAACACAATGGTGGAAGGCATTTGGTAACCATACTAAACTATTGCAAAGGTTTGCAATTAGGGTCCTGAGTCAAACCTGCAGCTCTTCTGGGTGTGAGCGCAATTGGTCTTTGTTTGAGCGGATTCACACAAAGAAGAGAAACCGTTTAGAGCAGAAACGATTAAACGATCTAGTCTTCGTGCAGTACAACCTCCGACTCAGGCGCAACCAATTGATGAGCAAAAGACCTGATACGGATCCCATTGTGTTGGATGATATAGATCCGACCTCAGATTGGGTAGTGGAGACCCAACCGCCAGAGTTTGGTGATGACAAAGATGTTGAGCTGGAGGACTTGCTGGATGTTTCGTTGGATGTAGATCCTTTATTGTCGATGCCATCAGTTCATACAACTGTAGATCCTAAGAGACCTCGTACTTATAGTCGATCAGGACCTCATACTTATAGTCGTTGACGACGTCGACATTCAGCCAGTACTACTACTTCATTAGCAGATGACTTTGATCCTGAGGAGCCAGAGACTGAGCCAGATCATGATGCCTTTGCTAGTCCTTCTGGTTCTTCTTCTAGTTCTAGCAGTGGTGCTGAGTTTGATGATGATCATTGATGATGTATTATCATTTATGTAGTTGATTATGTAGCATGTTTTTTGGATTCTATAGGCCATATAGCCTTTACTATATAGGGCCTAGCCGCCTAGGCCTCATGGATTATGTATTTTGTTCTAGTTCTAGGATCTTATGTATGTTACATGTATGATCATTTATGTATTGCACAGAGTACAGACTCCAGACTACAGTACACTTTGTGCCATTTTGATATATTGACTCTTATATGGTATAAACTATATACATGAACAGTTTTTGGTTATTTTGTCTTCAATGCCTTGGAATCGTGGATTATAATCTTCAAAATGTTGTTTTTCTTTTAAATTTAAATATTTTATGTATTTTTTAGCAAACCGATTCATTAAATTCAAATCGACCAATTTATGACCGATTCATTACCGATTTCGATTCCGATTCTGAGTGGACCCTCGACTGATTTCGAGTCCGATTCTGATTTTTAAAACTATGCTAGACACATCATTGTTGCTTGTACATACCACTGTATTCATTCAATACTGTTCACAATACTTGTACATGTACACTTCAATGTACATACATACATATACTACTGTTCATACTTGTACATACATACACTTGTACACATTACATATCACTTTTCTAGACACATCACAGTTCATACCAGTGTTGAAAAACTCTTTGAAAAATCGACGACTTTTTAAAAAGTCGTGATTTTTTCCCTAAGCTGAAAAATCGACTAGAAAAAATCGTGACTTTTTAATTTTTCAAAAAGTCGCGACTTTTTCCAAAAAATCACAACTTTTTGGAAGTCGCGACTTTTTCCAAAAAGTCGCAATGGCCAAAATGGCGAGTCCTGACTGTTTCCAAAAAGTCTCCATTTTGGCTAAAATGGCTAAAATGGCTAATTTTTGGAAAATTAGCCATTTCAGCCATTTTGTTGTATAATAACACCTTTCCTCTAGCGTATAAATATTTCAAAACTTTCTTGTATTGAAGATTAAACCATGCAAGGATAAGCTAGATACAAAATATGTATCTATTTATCAAAGATCACAATGATAATTGAATTATTTTTTTCACTATTAGGAATTATTTTGAGCAAACATATTTTGAGTGATCATAATAGTACATTGTAGGAAAAAGAGAGCAATGTTTCAAGTGGTAGATGAGTTAGGGCTAAATGTGAGGCTCAGGTCGACAACCAAATCTATGATTTGGGAGGAGTGAAAAATACATCTATGATTTATAACCAATACAAAACAAGAAATACATTTAATGGTTGGCAACCAAATCAATAAAATATACCTTTCAAAAATTAGGTTTAAGTCATAAGATGGAGGGACAAATAAAAAGCATTTATGAAAGCCTTATATAAAACCTAATCAATGGAGTAAGGAAAAATATGAAGTATGAATGGAAAATAGAATAAATTGTGAAGTAAAGATATAATGAAAACGAGAAACAAGTAATAAGTAAAAAGGAAACTTGGGAAGAGAGCATCAATATTAGATAGCTAGATGCTAGTTTTCCTCTGATACATTTATATATGTGATGTCATGTTGTATTGGTTATTCAATTTTGAGTCCTTGATTGGACAACTATGATGTTTCAGGATGCAGTATCGACTTTGATGTATCATTTTACATTTGGCATGACTGCATGATGCTGATATGTATCAGTGCTTTTTCCATATTTATGTTCCAATGTGTTTATCTGATGTTATTGTTGCTTTAAATGTTTACAATTTTGAAAAAAATGAATGTATTTTGTATTTTTTAATGTTTGTCGACTTTTGCCGATTTTTCCCGATTTTTTTCTCGATGTTGCCGAGAAGTTGTATTTGGGACCCTTGCCGACTTTTTGTCGATGCCGACTTTTTCAACATTGGTTCATACCTAAGTAACAGGACACTTCCAAATAGGGCCCATGTCTCGTATTCCATGTGTCAGACACGACACTTGCCCTAATACGTGTCCGACACCAAAATTTTCGTGTCCCAAAATCTGGACACTTTCCAGCACGTGTCGGACACTTGCCAGGAACGTGTCCTGATTTGTGGACATGTGTCTTGTCAAAAAGGGTATAGAGGAGGAGGAGGATAGAGAAAAGAGCTATGACGGTAATGCCAATTTTGACATGGAGGAGTAGGAGGACGATTGGCAATGACTAGTACAATTGATGAGCTATGATATTCTTACCTGTGGCTATTTAGTCTTTTCATTTTGTATCTAGTAGTACTGTAGATACTAGACTTAATAGTAAATACTAAGTAGTATCTACTCTATTTTGTATTTGTTGGTGGCATTCTCTCGATATCTATGTAATACATTTTGATTTTTGTGGTTTAATGAGAAATATCAAATATGCAGTTTATGGTTCAACGTTCATGATTCATTGATAATTTTATCATTGATTCATCATTGTCAAATTTCAATTGAATGATATTATGATTAATGTACATTGTATATACTTCTAGTTTTTAAAAAATGTAGATCTTTATGTATTTTATATATATATATATATAATTTTTTAATATATATATATATAAAACGTGTCCCTCGTGTCCTATTTCTAGGATCGTCGTGTCTCGTGTCGAGTACTCGTATTTTCGTGTCCTCGTGTCATGTGACTTAGGTTCATACATACCTTGTACTATAGATGATGGTCACTGCTGTTTAGATGCAAACAATGGACTGTATATTGGTAAGAAGGCAGTCGATAACTATCATTCAAACACCACAAATTCGGATTGACTGTCAAAAGAGAGTGGTCTATATATTAGCCAAACTTGAATTGTGGTCATATTAGCCAAACTTGAATTGTGGTCTATGTATTGGCCAAACTCGGGACTGTAGTGTATGTTGAAATAAAACCAAAAAGATGTCTCTGTGGAAACTCGGATTGAATGCCTCTGCTGTCAATACTCACGAAAAAAACTTCAGTCCTCAAATAAGCGAAAAGATCTCAAAAGGAAAACAAATCTCTGTTGGAAATTCGGGTCTTTCTCTACACTGCTGCTGCAAGTTATCCTCAGTTCAGCGAATTCCTTGTCCTCAGACCAACGAAAACCTCAGTCAAACACTCCCCAATAAGTTGCATTCGTTGATGATAATTTATGACAAAAGGTTGGTGTATTTATACACCTAAACATGCGTTGAGGAGGAGGACTAGGGCCGACTTCATGCAGGGATTTAGTGTTTTAATAAATTTAAATTTAAATTTAAATTTTAACACATCACTACTTAATGGGGCCGACTTGAAGGTGAAGTTGAGTCTTTTTAATGATTAGAAAATGTTTTAACTACTTAATGGGGTAGACCTTCGAGGATGGTTAAAAGTTTTATTAATTATTAAAAAACATGCTTTAATTCTTAAGCTTTTAATGAAGCCAACCTTAAAGGGAGACTTAGTATGGTTACATGCTTCTATAGGTGGGTCAAATATTAGGTTTAATATTTTATTTATTTGTTTTAACACTTCAACACTTAAAGGTAAGGGTTTAATGGACCTTGTAGGTTTTAAGGGTCATCAAATAAGGTCTTCAAGTGTTAATGTAAAGGTGCAATATGCATCAATGCAACATTAGGGTATTATTAGTGTTTTAAGGGCAAGGCATACATTATAGGGTAGATTGTAGGCTTAGAGACCAAAGGTAAGAGTTTTAGGGTTTATTAATAGGTCATCAAAGTCACTACAAGTGAGGGTGTGCTTTACTAGCCACCAAGAACCTCAACACAAGGTGTGGGGGTGCATAGGCTTCTCCTAGGGTACCATGACCTCATTACAAACACAAATGACCATCGAATGGGTCATTTGGACTCTTCACTTCTTCAACACACCAAGGACACTTTCTAGGGTATTAGGGCATAGGTTGTGGTACTGGGGAACCAAAAAAACAACCGGGGAACCATAGTAACAACTTAGCGGTACTTAAACATTCTGAAGGGTGTATAGAGCTTTTGGCATTGTCCCAAGGGCTCCAAAGGCTTTAGATTTGGGCTTGGACAAGGTCAAAAGGTCTCATTTGACACTGACAACTACTTAACCCTTAGGGGCTCCTCAGGGGGCACCAAGACACACTTGTTGGCATCAATGACCAGGAGCTGTTGGCATCAATGACAACTTAATCAACAGTGTGTGGGAAATCTAGTCATCCAAAGGCTCCACAAGCTTCCAAGTGCCTTCATGAACCCATGCCGCCTTATTTTTTTAGCATTTATCATTTATGTGGCCCATTTAAATGTGAATATGGTAAACTAAAGCCCTTTTGGGTCCCATAGCCCCTTATTACAAAATTTATGTCTCCATCTCAACCTAGGGAACTAGTAGGTTGGTGGAACATTATTTGCAAGTAGTTTTATTTGGAAATTATTTGACTGGGGACATGGCACACTTGCATTCATCAATTCACTATTAATGAATGATTCCATCTCATAATCAAGTAAGGAATCATCAATCATCTCATTTGCTATATCTATATCACATAGTTGTACTAGATCATTTGTGTCACAAGTAGTATCAAACTTTTGCATTATGTCATTTGTGTCACAACGTGCATCAACCATGTTCTCAATTTGCTTCTCCTTTTCAATTAATTTTAGTTGAAATGCTTCAATCCATTTATCCTTTAGATCAATTTTCTTATGTAGATAAATAACCCAATCATCAAATTCATGTAAGGAGTCCTGGAGTTCTTTAATTTCTTGATTAGCATTTTACAAATGCTTTACTTAACCCATTATAGATTTGTCATGCTCGCTTATATCACACTCGCTTGTATTCGCTGATTTGCGCTTGTCACCAAAAAACTTTAGGTTGTTGGGTACTATTGTTTATGCAGTGAAAGTTTGATTTTACAATGACTTGACTTTAATGACTCACTTGACCTCCTTATTCAAATTTCAGGTAGGCCTTTTAGATTTGACTTTGAAAGGGTTTACAACTCCACTTTGTTTACAAAGGAATGACTTAAATTCAATGATTCAACCAAGTTTTGATTCAAAGATAATTTTCCACAACTCATAGCCTTTCGTTACATGAGATTAACAATGCTTTGTGTATGATTGAATGGATGCCTTGCTTTGTTGAATGATCAAGTTTTTATGCTTTGGTACACCATGTGCGTATTGTTTGCAAAATTCAATATATGTCTAACAGTAGACTCTCAATATCCACCATTAGGCATCCAAAAAGACATACAATCACACATATACAAGTGTCCTTAAACCTCCTTATTTCTATTTTAGGCTAGGGACACATCCACAACCAAAAAATGATACCTTCTTATTACTCTGGACATACATATCTCTTAGTACTAGAGATTGATTCTTTGTATCCGTTGTTTCAAATCTCATTGGATATTGAGGATACATTCATTTGTGACAAATATTTTCCTCAAAGACAAAACATGGGTCAAAGAGCTTGTTACCACCCAGTTTGCACTAGGATGATCGCGGAGATTGAAGATAAAGATGTACAAAGGAGATTTCAGAACCTGAGCTTTGCTAGGCATACATGCCTCTTCTTCTTCTTCTTCTTCTCATTCTAGATTGTATCTACATGTTCCATATCCCCTGCGAGGGAATTGTAATATGAGATGATATGAGTTCACTGTCTATAAAATGCTAGTTCATCTAGGACAATCACATTAATGTTGCTCTAGGTTGGTTTTAACTTTTTTTCATTGAGATAGATTAGGCCCTTGTGGTCTAAGCTTGTCAAAGTTTTTTCACTCATGCATCCAAAGCCAGAGTAAGCCTTAATGTCTTTGCCCTATCATGGTGTGTAGTCTAGTGTCAATTTGTACTCCATACATCACATAGTTTAGTCATATGGACATGTAAAAATTGTAATTTAAGTGTCTTAGGGGTGTATATTGTAGAGTATTTGATTTATGTGGCTAAAGGGGGTGTCAAACACCTTAATATGACATGTTAAACCTTTTAGACCACTTAATTTAGCCTAGCACACCCCTTGGAGACAAAATTCCATTGGTAAAATGAAATATTCCCTAATTTGCCCCCCATGAGTTAGGTGTCATTTCTGATTGGATTTGGTCTCAATCAACCCCTATTTGTCACCTCTTTGTCTCCAAGGTGGCTCATGAGGAGCCCTTAAGCTCTAGTTAACTTCATGAGGTGTCAAATTAGAGTCTAGTTAAAACTTAACTCATGTCATATGACACTCTAGTTCACTCCGCTTCATGAAATTCACCCCCCTCTTCCTATTTTGTTATTTAAGCAAGCTCTGCCCTCTCTTTTCTTTGTTAGTTGGTTACTAGTGAAGATTTTGCTCAAGCTCTTGTACTTGTGCTCTATTGGGATTGCTAATAAAGAAGGCCTTGGAGGTCAAATCTATGTTGGACTTTCATGTGTGGATACCATTGTCTCAATTTATACATATACGGGGTGATTGTATCTTGTTTAATTGCTTTAAATTTGTATTTCTTCATAGGCCTTTGAAAGGGTGTTACCACCTAGTAGGGTAAGTCTCATTGATCATATTTCTTTCTTCTATCTATATTTTACTCCCTTCCTGAGCCCTTCCTTGTGCTCCTGTTCCCGACCTCCTGTGTTCGCAGCCCTTGAGGCTCAGACTTCCCGTGGCTTTGTTTGCGGCCCTTTGAAATTTCGTTGCCTGTTTGCGAGATCCCCTACCCCATACGCGAACTCTCTAGCCCCGTTCGTGAGCTTCATAAGCTATGTGAGCTCCAAGCTCCTTCCACAAGCCCTTGTGGCTCTGTGAGTTTGTTCGTGTCCATCTTTCTTCCCTGCCCTCTATGACCTAGTTCCGTAGGACCTCCAGACTTGTGGGATTTGTCCAATAGTGAATTCGTGTGCCAACACAGTGCACAAATTCCCAAGAGTAGTGGGTCGAATTGTAGGTCGTGGATTGTGGTTGCGTGGGCAAGGATTGAGCAGGAATTTCGTGGGCAATTTGAGCGCAGGGATGTACAAGAGTGCCATGAGTGAACCATTGCCTCTAGGCGACTCATCACTTTAGTCGATTACAATGGCCCCTTTCCCCCCTCTAGCAGTAGTAGAGGAGGTAGTACAAGCTAAACTCATAGAGGAATGGACTAGACGGGCACGGGAATTGAATCTCAAAGTGAGGGGACTGTTGCCGCCTTTCACACACCTGGGGGGGACGTGGCAGAAATCTTCAAGCCACTCAGTGTGTCCTTGGGGGCAAGTCTCGAGTCAAGGCTGTCACCTTGTTCTTGACGACTCCGTTTAGGCTCAACTCCTAACGAAGCCAAGGGGGGTAGACCCTATTAAGTTACTAAGGCTAATTACTTTAGTATGATGGTATTAAATTGAATAAGTTGCTTAGGAGTTTGAAATTAACGATTGAGCACCACAGATGACAAGATGAAAAATAAACACAAGTAAGCACAATGTTGACACACAATATAGATATATATCGAAAGAAATAAGCAAATAACCAGTGCCTTAAAATGGAGTCGCAAAATGATTAAATGTGCTTGCATGTGCTTGGAGTGAATGTTTTGCAATTGCTTCTTGGTATGTTTTAAGTTAATGTGAAAAATGAGTGGATTAAATTAGGCGAAAGGGGACTCCAGATATACCCAAGGGGTACTTGGAGTATGTCCAAAAATAAAACCTTCACGGCTACCCGCAAGGAATGTGTGGGCTACCCGCAAGGAATGTGTGGGCTGAATGGAGTCTCTGAGACTGTGTTCATAATACACTCGCTAGGGTGTAACAGAGATCGGCGCTCCGAGGGCATTGTCCAGGAGTTCCCACTTCCTTTGGGTATTTTACCACCGCTTACGGTTTGTTCGAGGCGTTGGATTTTCGCCCGATGGTGGTTAATTGGGGAAAGTGAAACCTAATTAATTTAGTCACTCGTTGCTTTTGATGCAGCTTGACTGATCGGACGAACTGCAGCCAAAACGCAGAGCATACACACCGGAGTCTTTGTAATTTTTAGTAAATTTTAAAGGACGTGTTTTTGTTAGAAAGAAAAATCCTCCAGGAACCTCTTTCAGTCCAAGTGGACCTCAATCGGGGAATCAAGGAGGGGCTTGATTTTAAATGATTGCTTGCAAAAATGAATAATGAAGCAACAAAAATAAAACAAACCACAGGTTCTCTAATTAAATCTACCACGATCTTTTTTCACCTTTTGGTTCAATCGGGGTTCGTGGGGTAAGCATTCAAGTTACTTTGACCTTATAATATGGAATATAGGATGAAAGTAATCAAAGTAAACTAATTTGCATAAATAAAACTAATCTAGAACGAAAAAAAAGAAAAATGCAAAAAAGGAAAAAAGGACGCGAATCTCCCCAGGGGGGATGGGGAATGGGCTCGGAAGAGCCTATTCGAGAACTATTTTTATTACCAGCGGTTACAATATCAGCAAACTGATATGATGCTTTTTGGTTCTTATACAGAATGAAACCAAGAGCTTACAAAGTGCAAAAATTAAAGATTTCGGGAAAAGGGGAGACCCCTGGGGGGTTTCGGATGGCCCAAGAATCACCTTTCAGATAGCACCTCCTCCTCTTTTCTGCTATACCTGCTAAAAACAATGAGCTTATTAAAATTAAATATGCCCCAAAGCACTTTGAAAGTACCTTTGGGTCAACCCACTTTTACCCAAAAAAAAAGCTAAGTTAAAACTAGTTAAAAAGGGGTAAAAAGAGGAACCAAGGAAAACAAGCTTTTCTTGGGATCTTGGCTTGCCTTTTGGGCAGCCAATATGATGTGCACTGATTGCTGGATTTATCTTTTATAACAGAAAACATTAATCTAATGCATGCAAGCTACCAATTCTCTTTGAAATGCCATGCAAAAAGGACGATTTCCCCAAAGCTAGATCTAGAATGCTTATGAAACCTTTTAAGAGCAAGATCTAGATTACGAGCTTTAAGAGGACAGATCTATATTAAATTTTACTATAAAATGATAGATCTAAACAACTCAAAGCTATGAACCAAGTAACCAAGGAAGATTGATTTTAAATAAAATGGAGGAAGAGAAAGGGGAAAGGCCTGTTGCTGGATAGATTTGCAATGGAAACTTGTTAGTGGAATGCAGAGGGGCAATGCCTTCACAAAAATGTTGGATGTACAGTGGAGTCAAACTAGATCCATAGCTCGTCCAATCCTTGCCACCTGAAAGCTAAACACACAACCTTGCACAAAACCTTATGAGATCTGGATATATATATGAAAAAGAGACAAGAATTACATGCAAATAAGCTTATTAAACATGTATAATGTAGATCTTCAAACACATATGCTATGAGATACAGAAAAACAAGTAATCTTACTTGCCCAACTACACTCCTATTTATTCAGCTGAATCATTCAAGCCAGTTAAGGTTCAGATGTAGAAATTGAGAGAAAAACCGGCAACATCAATAGCTGTAAGACGATGATTATTCCACACACATGAGAGCATTACACCATTTAGCCTCCAAAGCTTCTTTATTCCAACAATAAAAATATTACAACAATATTACAATAGCAAGCCCTTCAATCCAACTCTAACTAGCTTGGAAGAGGAAAACTATGCTTTATTTATAACAAAAACTAGAACCCTAGCCCAGAGGGGGCGCAATCCCCAAGGAGAGAGAGACTGCAGCTGCATGAGGAGTCAAGCCGAGCTTGATCTGACTCTATCTGAGTCTGATCTGACTCTAACTGGCAATCGAAGAGCTGATCGGACTGACACATCAATCGGTTAACTGAAACATCAACCACATCACATCCAGATGAGCCCACACGTGTGGAGGAGAGAGAGAGGGCGCAAATCCCAAGATTGCATGCTGAGGTGCACTCCCTCTTCAGCCTAGATCAACTCCTTTTGTCAAGGAATGGTCAACTCTAGTCAATCCAAAGCCGATGAGACTGATTTTAGTCAAATCGGAGCAAATTCCACTAATTTAGGAATTTGGATTTTCTCCATTATTTAATTAATTTATCAATTAAAATAATCAATATTTGATTTTTAGGGTTTTCTGACCCGAGTGATGGGAAATTCACTCAAAACTTAGGAAAAGTGGGTTTATGGGTTTGCCTGGTGCTTTGAGTTAGAAAATGAGCACCCCCATGACTGAAATTGATTTCTGAGCCCACTTTTATTACAAAACCAATTTTTCCATTTATACTATTAAAAAATAGCCTAAGTTTTGGAAAAATTAAACTTTAAAAAAAACTTAAAAAATTAAAAAAAATTAAAACCTAGGGGGACTTAGACATGTTCATATGACTCGACCATAATGCCTAGCATGTTTATACATTGACACATAGACTCTAATAACCTCAATATGCCTAAATGCCAAGCCAACCACCCCAACTTTGGAGGCATTGAGTGAAAAACTCAAAAAGTATCAGTCATTTATTCAACAACCAATAATAACCAAGAGAAAAAACACTCTGGGCTGATCGGATTGACAAATAAAGTCCAAGAGACCGAGTCTTTTACAGACACTATCATGCTAGAACATTTTATTACAACTCCCCTACGGGGTATGAACATGTGATATAGTACAACAAACACTTCCCAGAAGCAATTTTGAAGGTCTTCCGAAGTCCGAACAAATCATCTTTGTCCGGTTCACCAGGATCACTTGATAAAAAACCACTAAGTACAACTTAGGTGGTAACAGGGACTCTTTCTACCTCTTACATCTGCAGATCCCATGGTGATTAGAACCTCGTTCCTTAAGGATACTCTGGATCTTCAGGATGTGACCTTTGATCAAGCATGGATTGGGTTCAATTCCACTCTCTTTCTCCGATTTAGGTCTACAGTTGATTGACTTTGGGCTCTCAGAGTTAAGCAAAAGCTGTTTTCACTTTTTAGTAAGATCGTCCTCGTTTAAGATCTCACCAAATCATAGATTGTCGAGCTCAAACACTCCAGGGAGCAGGTTACAGCTGTACGCCAAGCAGGGAAATGGACAATCATTAGGAAACTCAGGTAGTCATCAGAGACTCATTTCCACCTGGATGGGTACCTAGAGCTGAGGCTTCCAAATGATGGGCTAGTTAGGAGAGACGACAGGGCACATGCATATCCATCAGCTGTTGGAACAACAATGTGTCTTATTGGTCATCACCGGGTCTGCTGTATGATGCTCTTGTGTCATCAAACATCCTATTCATTACTGAGATGCACCAGAGCCCTGTTTGGCCTCTCCCGGACATGACAGGATACCATCAGTTTTTAGCATGCAGACTTGTGACGAGGAGTTTAGGGGTGTCAGAGGCTTAGGTGGATTTGCTTGCTTGATTAGAGAATCCCTCTAGAGTAGGGTCTCTTTGGTGGCCACCGATGAGTTTGCTAGGTTCGAAATCACTTGCGGCAAGAGGCTTAATAAAGCTTAGTAGATAGTAGCATTATTTGTCTTTTTCAATTTAGAATCTAGATTCTAGAACTTAGAATTAGTTTTCTTTACTATGGCCTCTCTTGTAAACATTACATGACAGTTGGAATTTTAACCGTTGACTGCATATTACAACTCTTTGGTCACGATACCTTGTTATATTTCATGGTTGATATTATTTGTTACAGTTTGTTGATGACAAATGTTATCTGTTGAACTTGAATCTTGAAGTTTGATGTTATGGTTGATAATTTGATGAAAATGCTGTAACTGCTACATGGTTGATGTTATCTGTGTACTGAATCGTTGGTGCTTTATTGATTATCATTGATCTACAAAACTCTATGTTTCATATTTTCTGCAACTAATTTGTCATTTTGAATGCTTTTATTGAATATATATGCAACAAGATTCAACATAGATATTGCATAAAAAGCATTCTTGGAATGCTTTGCTTCTGGAGTCTTTTGGAAATTAGTGCTTCATGCGCTTGCCTCTTGCTTTGTGCTTTAGCTCTGAATATCCTTGGCTTTAACTCAAGAGAATCATACCAAACAGTAGCTCCTCCATTCAGATAAATATATAGAAACATGGAATAGCTTAGGTAATTGAGTCCTTTTTGAGCACACTTGACTATGCTCATGATTTGAGGACAAAGCTTAATAGCGGGGAACTTGTAATTAGGTAGTAATGGTTAAATAACTCTTGATAGAGTTGATTGATATTATTATTAAATATGGGTAAATATTTTGACCTTTCACAAATAATATATAACCATTCAATAAGTTTTTATTATGAGGTCATTTGATGCTTTTACGCTATTGGGAGCAGGAGGGGAGTGAAAAGCTCCCGTTTCGGGAGCGTTTTTATACAATATATATTTTATTACTCTTTGACGATTTATATCTACAAAACATTTAGGATGTTGAATTAGCTATAGAAAACATGGATTAAGCTATGGATTAAATCATATAACATAGATTATAACTTATAACATTGTCATCAAATGATCAACCATAACAGCTTTTATAGGAGCTTGGCAAAGAAGGGAGGTACAATAACATTGTCATCAAATGATCAACCTAGTATAGGAGCTTTTAGTATAGGAGAGGTAGGGAGCGCCTTGGGATTGCTCTCCCAAAACTAGGAGTGAGCTTTAGGAGTGGGAGCAAGGGGGGGAGGGACGCTCCCCCGCAGCAGAGGTTTGATGGGAAAAGTCACTATATATATTTATTATTTTATTATTCTTCAATTGACCTACTACCAACATAGATCCATTTTAAACCTGGATCTATCAAGCACCGAGAGGGATCCAATTTCTTGAGGTGTAAATTGTTCTTTTACTTAAATTTTTTACACATCCAAAAAATTTACACCTCCAGGAATTTGATGCATCCTGGAGCTTGATAGACCCGGGTTTAAGATGGATCTATTCCAGTTTTATTTTTTTTTAAATTTTATGAGCAGACATGGATTTTTTTAATTACTTTTCATCTGGTTTTAATTTTTTATTTTATGTACCGACATTAATTTTTTTAATTACTTTTTATTTTTGGTAACATAACGCTATGCTGCATGACAACATCTCCCCCATACTGGTGGGCTGTAGAGCACCTCGCTCCTCTTGGTGCAACCACTGACTAGTTGTCTGTTTCTTGCTTATGGATCTGTTTGAAAGGATGATTTCTCTTTAACGTTCATTGATGGGTATGGCTCAATATTCTATGCTCATTCCCCATATGAAGGAGTTCTAGAGTTTCTTTCTAGAACTATCAAGATTTTGTTCTTGCTTTTCAGCATATGCTATGTACATATTGCATCCTTCTGTTCTTATCACTTCTTCACAATTCAGTTAGGTATTTTTTGGCTGCTCTTGTGTGTATTTCATTGTTTCTTTATTCTGAGTCTGACTATCATCTTCTATTCCTCATGATAACGTTGGAGCAAAATTCTTATTGTTCTATATTTTCTAATATTCATATATATGATTAAATACAAACATATAATTAAAAGTGAATTTGTGCTGAAATATGTAGTATCTGATAGCAAACAATTTAAAGTTCTTTTTACTGGTACTTATGTCTGTGACAGTTTTGAACATCATATGCTTTCCTGATTTGTCTGGTTCTGGATGCTTAGCCAGGTCATGAAGTTATTACCATAAGGTAGTCCAAGGCCAATTCTGAGAGGATTATAAAGCCCTCCATCTTTTGAATACAACTGAAGGCTGGCCAAAAACAGTTATTAATTGGAGTACAGCTTTTTGCCAATGAGAGAAAATATGGAGCAATCGAGCATTCTGCAAGAGGTATCTTTAATTAGACATTAGTCTATCATAGCCTAATGCTGCTGGGCTCAGTTATAGATAATTTCAAGGACTGGTTTTTAAAATCATGAATACCATGCTATGTTTAACATTTTTAGCAGAAGGTAGGTATTTCTCAGTTATCCCATATTAGAGCTGCTAATTTTCTTGTTGAGAAGTCTTCTCGACAGTATGCAAATTGAAAATGCTTCCAACCAGGGTATGAAGAAAGCTCTGACTATGATTATTATAGGTGATAAAGGATCCAAGCCCCATAATAGACATCCACCTTGCAGAGGTTGTTTCCTGTGTACGCATACCCATTCCTCCTTGAGAATGGAACTATTATCCTTGTTGGACACAGCCAAAGATCTTTACCACCACAACAAAACTTGTTAGGACACACTAATCTGTCAATGGGGCTCTGGTAGCTTGTGTATTTTCAGTTTATTTTTGTTATTTCCATTTTTTGTATCTTAGTTAGGTTTACATGGTCTAATTTCTGATGATCTTGCAGGAAAGTTGTAGTTTGAAGACACAAGAAAATTATGAGACTGAATGCTGGGGATGTGGCTTGCGTCTCTTACTTCCATCCTATGCTCCAGTTTTTAAATGTGGATGGTGTGGAGCAATTACAAATAATATGTCTAAGCAGCATAGACGGCACTGGTTTGATGCATGCATTGCGTTTCAAGATCGCTTGTTTGTTCCCATTGTCCTCTGTATCATTCTTTCTATAATATGTATGTTCTCACGTGTTATGATGACACAGGCATCATATTGCATGTTGGTGTCTTTTGGTCTTTACCTTTTGTTTGCTATTATTTTGCAAGCATTTAATATATCTATGTAGGTTGTCTTAAACATGTTTTCATGTTTGGTTCTTTAGTTTGAATATGTAATTTGCTCACAGCTTCTGAAATGTGCAGGCAGCATGTTTGGATGTTCTTTTCTTTTGACAAGTCCAAATTTTTATCTGACTGCAGGTGGCGGTGTTTGGGCTGTGTACCCTGTGGTGTTTTCAGTCATTAGCTTAAGCTCAGTTTTTCATTCCATTTCAACCTTCATTTTGGCTAGTGGGACTCTTGTCAACTTTTGTTTGGCATCATTTACACCTGCAGGGCAGCCACCAAAAATACTATGGGGCAACTATGGAGTTGTTGTCAAAGGTGGTCTCAATGATTATACCTTTTGTCAGTTCTGTGAGAGGCCCAAGTCAGCACAGACACATCATTGCCGTTCATGCAGAACTTGTGTGCTGGATATGGATCACCACTGCCCCTTTGTAAGTCTGCTCTTGTACCTCAGATAACAAGTAGGTGTCTTTGAATTCTGTATATTTGCACATGCAGCATATTTTGCTAACATGTGCTTGGCTTCTTACATTAATTCTAATTTCATTACTGAAATAGAAATAAATTTCCAAGGACATAAAAATTCCTAACCAAGCAGACTCTAGTGTATTGTCATTAGGTATACAGGGATAAACTAGGACAAAACACAATTCTCTTTCCTCTGCTTTTTATTACCTGCAATTGATTGCAATATGTATTTTTATGAACTCTTTTCTTTTATTTTCTATCATTCTAGCCTCAACTCTGTTATTTTCTCTTTTTATCAATCTTTTTTCTTTGTTTCTCCTTTATAGATTGTTTTGTTAAGCTTTGATTTCCTTTCTTGCATTTAGTTGACTTGAAATTGCTTGGCATTTTTCAAAAATATGTATTGTTGTAACCTAAGATGCTTTTGAGGGGGTCATTCTTACTGAATAGAACTTGGGATTATGGTGATTTGATGTGATTAGAAACTAGTTTGTGGAGCATCCTCATGCATCAGAATATTGTTTGCAGATAGAAGCAAAGGACCTCTTGAAATTTTATCATACTCTTCCCTGACCTTCGCTATATTTATTCCATCTTTTTAAGTTTGCTTATTGAGAAAATTGTAACTTTCAACTCACACCTCTAAGGATGACCTCTTTATACTTTGAGTACCATTCTTAACATCAAAGACCATGGACAGTTTGAATCACATTTGTGCCCTTCTTGTAGGCCCAATATCTCATATTTAGGATTTGAATAAATTATTCATAAGGTGAAAGTATCAGTCCTGATCCAACAGGCTACACATGGATCTCCCACATGGTTGGTTTCTATTTTTGAATTAAGAACAACTTTGCTCTCAGTGTGGACATAGATTTTTCAATAGACAACTATAATAATTTAGGCAATAACTAAAAGGTAGTTAATAGAAATTAGGTAAGCTGGAATTCTTACCCCTCATATTGTATGAGGGTTACTTTTGTGATTTTAATCACAAATGATCAAGCTTGCAGGATGATTCATTGGATAGATTAGGGTACATGTGAGCTTTTGTTTAGGGTTGTTGCTCTCATTGGATGATGGATTGGTGCTAGCAGCTATTGGGTGTGATATTTCCATGGTGTTTTGATCTTGATATGCTCTCCTCTTGGTGATATTGGCATGCTTGAAGTATTTATGCTTAGCATTCATGCAATTATCTAACACTTTGTGCATTCATGGAATAGGAACCCATCAACTTAGAGTTTCTGAAAGTTTTAAAGTGTTAATAATTACTCCTTGATAAAGTATTGCCTATGGGATGTGTTACCGTTCAAACTACCAGTCCTGGATTTGCAACACAACATGGTTCGTTTGCTAGTGAATGGTAAGCATGTGGGAGAGAACTCGGCCCAAATTTCACCTTAGCCCAGTTTCTCAACTACTTTTGGTAACTCCTAACCCAGGGGAGATCCCTCTTAAGGTACTGTACCTGTAAACACCAACAACATGCAAGTACCTTTCTACAACCTTGTAACTAGATTAGTGCCTTGTATGAAGTCAACAATGTATAATATAGACACATAAATCAGAATATAGGAGTTAATTCAGTTTAACAATCAATATCACAACTTTCAAAATACTTCATGAATCCCCATGCAATGGCTTCACACCTTCCAACGAAATAACGGAAAGGTGCGCTCTAAGGAGGAGAGGGCTAAGTGGCCGAAGGCGCACCTTTCTGCCCAATCAAAGCTGCAAAATACCTAGCAGAAACCCTAATTCAACAAATTCACGCTTCCCAATGCACTAGGGGAAAATGGGATGCCCTTCAAGATTTGTGGATAAATCCACTAGGGAGAAATTGATGGTTGGACCAGAATTTCAAAGTTACAAATATTTTTAGGTTTTTGCATTTATAGGTTTTTTTTGACAATATATGATTTTTAGGTTTTTCACCAAGGTTTTTAAAAATTTTCATAAGTTTTAAGCCTTTGGATCCAAAGTATAAGGACCAAAGTGCAGTTTTATTTTATGTTGTAAGATTGTAATAAAGGCTTGAGTAGGTTCATCAGAGCCCACTCCTCATCCCCACTAGGGGAATTTGCATCGGTGCACCATTTTGGTGGTTTGTGATTTTTAGCTAGTTTATTTCAATTTTTTGTTTATGCTTTATTTTGGTTATTAAAGTAAAAGAAATACTTACCCCACGCTCTCTCGAGTATCCTGAAAAGGGAAAAGATATCCGTGGTAGAATTTAATTAGAAAATCTTTCATTTTGTTTTTGCATCATTTAAAATAAACTCCCTTGCTCTCTCGAGTATGGTTCATGGATAAGGGCTTGCTCGAGTACTGAACCTGGAAAGAGATTAAAGTAAAAGAAATACTTACCCCACGCTCTCTCGAGTATCCTGAAAAGGGAAAAGATATCCGTGGTACAATTTAATTAGAAAATCTTTCATTTTGTTTTTGCATCATTTAAAATAAACTCCCTTGCTCTCTCGAGTATGGTTCATGGATAAGGGCTTGCTCGAGTACTGAACCTGGAAAGAGATTCTTGGGATTTACACTTTCTAATAATACAACTTTTGTTCAAAAAATCTTTAAAATCAACAAGGCCTTTATCCTCGTATGCTCTACTTCCACTACAGTTTCATCTAATTAGTTGGTTGTATCAGAAAAGGATTTGGACGACTAGTAATTAGTTTCATTTTTAAAATCAATCTCCCAAACAACGAAAATCCACCGTTGCGTTTTGCTTTGTGTGGGGAAATGGTATAGAGGAAGCGAGAACTACTGAAAAGCGACTTCGGGGCCCCGTTAGGCTACATCCTTGTTGGTGTAGTGTTGACCATTCCCTTGTGACTCCATTCAACCCACATTTCCTCGTGTGCTACCACACTTTGTGAGTCTGGACATATTCCCTGTACCTTCGTGGTATATCGGGAATCCCCCTCCTTGCTAATAATCCAGATAATTATCACATTAATAAAACCAACCAAGAGTTTACTAGTGTTCCACGGGGACTCGCCCCCCTCGCTCCCCACGCCCTGGGGGCTTGGGGGCTTGTTTTGAAACGTTTCCCCTCGTCCCCAATTTGGCGAAACTTGGGGAAACGCAGGGGGGAGCTCGACCCCCTATTTTGAAGCATGCATCAGTGAAGTGGGAGGCTCCTAGGCGCTCCGGTAGTAATGGTAATGTTAAATTCTTAAAGTAAAAGTGGTATTTTCCTTATCTTTCATTTTCTGTCCTTTTACTTAAATGTTTAAACATTACCATTAATTGTTTCAGGATGTTTGAGAGTGGTTCCAACCTCATCGGAGTTCATATGCAAAAAGTAGAATTTTAGATC
Organism: Pseudotsuga menziesii; assembly: GCA_001517045.1. Taxonomy (NCBI): domain Eukaryota; kingdom Viridiplantae; phylum Streptophyta; class Pinopsida; order Pinales; family Pinaceae; genus Pseudotsuga; species Pseudotsuga menziesii. The sequence continues at coordinate 748,897 of LPNX010708781.1, forward strand.
CCATTCAGAATTCAACAGACTTAACAATTTTTCAGGATTTCAAGATTGCAACGTTTCCACTAGATTTTATCATGTATGAGGTTAAGGGATTGTCATTTAATCAAGCACATCAACCTCTCTATGTACCTTGATGTTGGTGGTGTTGATTGTTAAACTCCTCTATCATGACCTTAATCAAGATGTACCCTTTAGTCAAGCAAAATCACTTATTAAGCATGATTTTGTTTTCTAATTCTACCTTATTTCAATGCTTGGTTTAGGAAGTTTCATCAAAATTGTAGGGTGTTGAGTAATGTCCTTCGAGGATCAACTTTGAGATTCAAGGTAGAGGCAAGGGCTAAAATCCTAGAGGAGGCAAGCACAGGGTGCTATTGATGAATAGGATCTGAATATATGATTAATAATTCACTCTTGCATAATTGTATGTTGGACTTGAAATCCTCAAATAATGTGATGCCCTCTGGAATCACGAAGAAATAGGTTTCTCTGGTCACACTTCCCCATTACAACATATATGAAATGGATTTACACAATGTTGAAGTGTGTTGAATCATTCAAGAATTAGACTGTATTTACAGGGAGCAACTTAAACGATATTTATACAGGATGAATTGTTATTGCCGAGATTTATAATATTATTATAATTTTAATAATTTTTATGACCTCGACGTCCCCCCCTCCCCCCTGAATTTCCCTAAAATTTGGGGGTGGTCTCCACACGTCCCCAACGTGCATTTCCCCGCTCCCATGCTCCTGCGTCCCGAAAACTTGGGGGAACATTGGAATTTATCCACTCCCTTAATTATTCATCTAATAATCTAAAATTTACGAACCGAGACACTGCAATACTTTCATTGAGACTGTACTAGCAACCCATATTTGCAAAGCACTCTTTTCATTTTGGCACTGGTTTATTCTGTTATTTTCTGCATAAGTTAATCTCGCAATGTGTTTCAAATGATGTGTTTATTTCATTTGCTAAGTGTAAATCTACTTGCAGTAGTTGGTGGGTAATCTTTAATTTCATTCCATTTTAAAACTCCTAGAAAATATGTTTCCTACTTTCTTAGTTAGAAACAACCTTATATTTATTTTTCACAGGGTCCACCCCCCTTGGCTTCGCTAGGAGTTGGCCTAGACGGAGGAGCTGAGTATCAAGTGACAACACTTGGTTCGAGCTTGCCCCTAAGGTCGCGCCCAGTGGCTTGATAATTTCTGCAACGTTACTCGAGGTGTGAATTAGGCGACAACAATGTGAAAGGCAACAACATGCCCTACGGGGGATTGAGTCTCCTTTAGTTGGTGATCGTCAGGAGGTACCTTTTGTGGCATTTCCCGAATTCGTTTTGGGTTTTCTTGTAATTTTACGTTGTTGGTTTTTATTGCATCAAATTAACATATCTTATTGATAAACCGGTACTAAGTTAATTTTCTCCTAAAACTTCCTAATCATTAAGTATTTATTCAAGATCTTGTTGACTCCATTAACGCACTGGTCTACTAACTTAGTGGGAAGGTCTTGTAGAGATAGAATTATTCTCGTAGCATATCTTACAAGTCTATTTCTACCAGCATTTGGGAAGCCTCCCATGGCCAAAGGAGCAGGCTTAAAGAGAGAGGAGAGTGCACTGAGGAGACAATGGGCGCGTCTCTTGAAAATTTGCCGATCTGAGCTGCGTCTCTCGTGACCTAACTTGAAGGGTGTTAATCTGTGAGGTAACCGGGAGAATCCCTGTTGACAGAAAAGGGCATTTTGCCTTGTCAGCATGTCTTTATTGGGTCTATATGTGATCCCTAGTCATCAATAATATATATCCAAATGGGAAATAAAACACTTGGCAAATGAGCATTCGACTCTTATTAGGAAAATAATTGATGCTACCTGAGCATTGGCAAGACCACTTGAACATTTTGTATGTTTTTTATCCTAGGTATTAATGAAGATAAATGTCACCCTATTGCACCATGATGAATAATCAAAGAAATAGTCTTAAGACATTGACTATCAACTTCATGAATGTGCAAGTGCATTAGTAAGGCCTGATGGCACAGCTAGCCACTTCTATCATCTTTGTTTTATGCTGGATGCATATTTTCATTAATCAGTGCCTTCAGCTAGGAGTTTTGGATTTAAACTTTTTTTATTTTGCTAAATGGGCCCATTTTAGTTAGTCTAGCAAGTCTTCAATCCTAGGAATGAGTAGTTCTTGATTATTATCTTGCTAAAGGCTTTAAAATCTTTGCATATTGTAAAGAGAGAACATGCAATGCAAAACTCACAGGAAATGAACAGAATTGCAAAAGAAGAATCTTTATTCAATAGCACTTTGATGGGGTAATCTCACAATACAAGTTCACAATATTCCACATGCCCCCTTGTGCATACAATGACATTTATTGTTGGGGGTAGGTGTAGCAGATGAAGCCTGTAAGAAGAGTACAGAACGAACTTATGAATAAGAGAAAAGGCAATTAATAATAAAAGTGTTCCTAAATGAAGAGAATATATGAGGGGAACAACTTATGTCCTGACTCCTACTCACATAAATTAAACGAGAAGACTGAAGAAGAAAATAGAATAACATACTCTCTCCCTTCAAAACGCGTAACCCTCAAAGCTTGCATTTCCAGATACTGCATGAAGAGGCTGTAATGTATTGAAAGCCTTTGAGCGTTTTAATGCTCGCCTGATGAAGGAGGGCTGGCTGGGTGGTGGGCTTGATTCTTTCTCTCCTTTCAGCAGTTGAGAAAGAAAATATGGTGGGAGAGTAGAGTAATGAATTCTCCCCTCTCTCCCGATTCTATTATTGGTTGTATTTTCTGACTTGAGAGAAGATTGAGTACACCCTAGTAGTGTATTTTGGTGACAATGTCTTTTCATTTAATGTTACATTCAGTAATATACTTGTGTCGGAGGTGACTGGTTCTGTGATCTATAGCCGTTTCGTGTCTAGCATCAATTTGACTTCCCTATTTAACTTTGGCCGCTCTGTTTGTGCTGTGATGTTTTGTTCAATGACTTTCTTGATACATGAGACATCGAAAATATTATGAATGAGGAATTGTAAAAATTCCTGTGGAATTACAAGCTGTAATGCCACTTCAAGAATTTTAGCTCTTTCCTAGAGGTTTCTTGGATCTCAACTCCGTGAATTTTCCAGTCTTAGGGCTGTTGTGAAATATGATAGAACAGCAGGAATAGTGGACAATATTTCACCTCTTAATAACTCCAATTGTCAAGGCAATCCAAGAGAAAAGATACTAATGTATGTGCCAGTAAGTTTCAGCCCTCTAGGGCAATCTTATCATGTGAAAACCAGATCTGAATATTACCTTACAACAGCAGTAAATATTTTCTATTTTGTTCAAGATTAATGTTAAATGAATAACTCAACAATTTCAGCCTTAACTAATGTCAAATCCTCAAGACATACTGGTGCTGGAAATTACCAAACCATGAAGAAATCGTTGCTGAGAGTCAAATCTGCAATAAGACAATTTTGGGCAAGCAAAAATTTCATATACATACCATAGCCTCATCTCAAGGCTAGTACAATCCTCTATCTCTCCAAAATCCTATGAAGGGAAAACCAAGAAAATCCTAGCCAATACCAAGGAGATCCAACATGCAAGCATCATACTAGCAAGTCCTCCTAGGCAAGATGTGTCTCCTTTTCCCCATTCCTCAAAAAGTACAATCGAGGGTTTAATCACAAAGCCCTAGCTCCAATGTCTCCAGGGGATGAAACCCTATCCCTAGTATTCAAGATGCTTCAAAAGCTGCATGAAACTCTAGTGCCTCCAAGATAAGAGAGAGAAAGTACAAAGATGAAGATCAAAGAGAGAGAGATAGAGAGACTGACGCACTCCTTTCCTCATATCTCTAACAAAGATGATCACATATGCTACACAATGGATCATAATGTCCGATGTCTAGCTCACAAGAACAAACCGAAGCATCTCGCAAGAACAAACTCCCAACAAAGACGTCCTCTCTGCACTTCATAGCTTCTTCAAGATTTTCCTCATGAACCCTAGCAACTTACTTCAAGAAGATAAGTACAAAGAAGATGGTACAATGATGATAATGAAAGGACTCCTTTCCTCTACATATATGAGAGGTAGGGAGGCCAAAAATACAAATGTGTGCCTAAACTCTTACAAGCAACCTACAAAACCACATATAGGCTCACACATGTGAAACGGTACACTACACTCCAAGGGTACACATGTCAAGCTCCAAGGTAATGTCATACACATGCAAGGCTCCAATGCAAGGGCACTCCAAGAGATGTGTCCAATGCTCCTTCTCCAAGCCTCTAAGGGCTCCAATTCTCCTCCTAAGCCATGTGATCCACTAGGTCCACTCCCCCTCCATGAACATTAATAGCAGAATCTGGTAGAAAAAGACCTTTATTATTATGGGAACAATGTTCATGGGCCTCTTATGGTAGGGAAACCATTAACTTGAGCAGCGCTGCGTTACAACATTCTTCACAAAACACTTCATGGCCTTGAAGCTCTTTAAATAGGCTTCAAATATCCGAAACACTAACTACTTGACCTGGTCAAAATACGACATCCTAATGGGTCTTAATTAATAAAGAGACCCTTTTTACATTAATTGCTGAACACTAACCTTTTCGGCCTTATTACAAAGTTATGGCCTTATACTATGTATGTTTAATTCTTAGAGTAAGGTGAGTTAGGGTAGGACCCTAACAACTGTTGTTAAGAATATATTTTGATATTCTGCCAACACCATACAATTTTGCTTATTGACCCAAATATAGAGTTGTCACTTGATCCATCCATGTGTCACCATAATTAACGCAACTTTTGTGAGGCAATTACAAGCCTCTTAGCTTGAGTTGTTTACATAAATCGTATATTACCACTTTTGTATGGAAGAGTGGAATGAATTAAAAAGCATTCAATCCTTGATTGGCTTGTACTTATGAGGCCTATGTTTACAGTATTATGAAGTCTATGTTTACAGTATGTACACAACATCCCTATGCCACAAGTAAGGATTTTTGACATCACCTCAAACATTACATGGCACTCCTTTGCACTGTCTCTTGTCAATGGAATAAAAGGAGATTGCAGATATCACCTGGTTCTGCAGTGTATCTTATCTATGAAAGAAGAGGAGATTGTAAACCTGTACATTGCTGTGTTGTTGATTTGTTTAATTCTTAGTGAAGCCATCTCAGTGAGTATGGTGATCTATGCAGAGGGGTTTACAAATTAAACAATACACCAGTGGCTTTGAAATTTTGGGTACAAGGCTCAAAGATTGTCATAACAGTTAACTATCTCTTCCTTTGATTTGTATCTTGGCGACAAAGAGTTCTATTTCACCTTCCGGGCTCCTCTCTTGTTTACAAAGAGCCCATAGCAGAATTGGTTTGAATATGATTAGAAGTATGAACCTCGTTTTCTGATGCCCGGTCTTTTCCATGCATAGTTGTTGCATTCCTAGGCTACTTTTTCAGGATGAAACAACCAACCATGTTTCATGGTTTCCATGTTGGCCAAGATCTGCTTTCTTCTAGAGTGTGCCATGATCTTCCTCTATGCTATGGCTGTTAAATTATTTTCTTGGTCCATCGATTCTTGTTTCATTGGTGTCTTTCCTTTGTCACTAGCTGGTACAGCTAAAGACTATTTATTTGTTGTGAATTAATTTCTTTTTCCTCTACTTTTCATCTGTCTCTTTGGTGAAAGTATAAGTTTCAACTTTCATATGATAAGTTGTAAAACATTTCAATTCTTGTTCCTTGCTAATATACAAACCATTGATGTACTTAACTTTAACCAAGCAGATGTCTCTTACACATTAAGATTTATGGATAGCAGATAGATTTCATCAATTAGGCTTTTGGACCTTCTGCTTTGGCTTGGGTTTCAGAAGTTTCACTTAGATCAACAGATTCTTCTCATGCCATGGTGGGTAGAACTTCATTATCTGTTTGAATTTGTTCAAAGCTATTAATAGGCAATTGTTGTTCCTTTCATCTCCATTTCTAATAATCTTTCAGCCATGTTAAGATTCTTCTACATAAGGTAGATTCTTTACATATCATTGAATTCATGGCAAGAAAAATATCTTAATGTATTTGGCAATTTGCTAATCATCTATTCTGTCAAGATTTAGAGTATACCATTGAATAGCATTTCTATTTTATTCTGTATTTTGAAAGGAAATGAAATTGCAGGGATTTGAGAATCAACATCAACTTACAGAAGATGTGATATTGGTTGTATTAACCATAATTGCCACAACTCTTGTTGTTAGTTTTGAAACATCACCTCCCGAATTCGTTATTACTTGCATAGCCTTTAGAATTTCAGAACCTGTTGCAACTGGTTTAGCTGATTTCTAATTTTCATCTCTTGATGAATGTGTTGAATTTGCTTTAAATGGTTCAGCGTATCTTCAAGGCTGTCTCCTTCATCCATGTTGGAAATGGGATATCTCCTCTCCGCATGGTCTGAAGCATCTAAGTTTTCTAATTGTTTTCACAAGTAAGGTGTTTTCCATTCCAGATAATGTTTCTTCACTCAACAAACTGGTAGTCAAAAGGCTCTCCCTTTCCTCATTTTCCTGGAAATGAACTTGGCCTTGACACCAATCTGATCCGAGTTTTGCAAGTTGACAACTTAGACTAAATTCCAGCAAGCACAAACAATGTAACACAGAATTAAGGTGGTTGAGGGGTGGGGGCAATAATCTTACATTTTATTGCATTTCACGGAGAAATCTACACTACATCTCTGCAATCACCCAGTAACCAGTTAAAAACTTAAGACTGTTTTCTTCTTTTCCATAGTCCTCCATGTCAAATCCATACATATACACGGATGCGAAAGAAACTCTCTGGAGATGAAAAGGAAATCCAAAGTTCAGGTCAGGAAGCCTAACATCTACAAGAAAGAAGCCGGGCAACTGAGAGAAGGAAATTGAACAGCTATTATAGGGACTCGAGTCAGATTGCAAATGACTTGGAAAAACAGTTGATAACTAGGAAGACAGCCAGAAAACTATATACATGCTTTAATTATAGCTCAGTAATTGATTAAGCTGAGGATTAGGCATCTGATCATCAACCCTGACTGTAGAGCAGCAGCCTTTCTGCCCTTATCAATTCATATAAAGACATCATTACACAAAGATGCATCAGATGTGTTCATGACATTGGCAGCCAGAAAACTATATACATGCTTTAATTATAGCTCAGTAATTGATTAAGCTGAGGATTAGGCATCTGATCATCAACCCTGACTGTAGAGCAGCAGCCTTTCTGCCCTTATCAATTCATATAAAGACATCATTACACAAAGATGCATCAGATGTGTTCATGACATTGGCAGCCCATTTTGCAGTGTTTAATTTTATAATGAGCATAAACTATGTAGACAGTAGCAGTGAAGAATAAAATAAACAAATGACTAGATTGCAAGGAAGGAAACTGAATGTTAGGAGAGAGGTTGCAAGTTCAATGGCTTGTGCAGTCAGTTAGGGAGTTTTCGATATTTTTTTGTCATCATGATCATAATGGATGCACCTATTTTACATGTCTGCATAGTGCTCTCAGCTGTATTACCGGGGTTATGTTAGCTACATTGACACTTAGATTTCAGTGGACTTGTAGGGGACATGAATGTTGTAGATTAAAACAAATATACTTACATAAGTTTTAAGATGGATATTCTGCATTAAGTATGCTGGCTTGTTTTTAAGTACAATCAATCTTGTTTCTAGATATTCAGAAATGCCAGTGATGTTTCTATGCAAAGTGTCTATAACCAAGAAAAATGACCATTCAAAGTTTTTTATGTCTTCACCCGAAGTCCATTCAATACACCCAAACCAGAAAATGTATAATGGAAATGTTATCGAAAGAAAAATCACAAATTCCTTCACCGAAGTCCATTAAAAAATTTCACTCTTTATTTGCATCCTTTGTTTTCAGTGTAATCTCTATTTATCTTCAGCGGCATTTGTATTTTCCCTGATGGAAGTTTTTGTTGCTTTTCTGTTTTTCAGATTGGAAACTGTGTTGGAGCAGCAAACCATCATCACTTTATCACTTTCCTTTTCTTTGCTCTAATTAGTAATATTTATGTACTATTAATGTCAATTTATGCAGGTTTGTGGATATGGCCAACTTTCTTTTATGTTCCAACTGGCCTTGCATCTACATTCAGGTCAACAAATGTGGTTCACCTTGTAAAGGCGTTCATAGATGCTTTGATGAACAGTTCTGTTGTTTTATCAGCTAGGGCCATTGCTTTGATGTATCTTATTATAGCCAGTCTGTCTGTGTCAATTGGGATAGGAGTCTTACTTTATCAGCAGGTTCAGTTGCTTTATAATGGTCAGAACTACATTGACTCCCTTAAAGTCAGAGGTGATGATGCTGTGGAAGGATTGCAATTCAGAAAGGGCTGGGAAAATTTATTTAAGATATTCGGAAGTCGGCATCCAATTTTTTGGTTTCTACCAAAGAAGTTTAAAAGCTCTTCACTCAGTAAAAAAAGCCACGAAAAATAAAATTTGTCAAATCCATCACTGTTTTTCACATTGTCATTACCCTCTGCATTACAAGATTTCCTTATTTATCAACGCATATGCTATTATGCATCATGTGTAGCTTTAATTGATTTGCTGTCAGCGACTTTTGTTGATTGGGCTGCAGATACAGATTTTACTTCATATGCAAGATGGGCAATGTAAACCATAGTGTTGGGGCAGCGATCATGCCTACACTGTAGTCTTATCATATGTAGGCACAATGATGCTCCCAAAAATTTTAGATCGGGAATCCATTATTGCCAGTCTTGTCCTTTGCAATTCTAGTGCCTAGGAAAGGGTCTAGATGACAACATTTATTGGTTATTGTTTGAAATATTGAAAGGGTTTTGCTGAAAGATTTACACGCATGAAAATATATTGATGTTGAATTGGAAAATATCATTCGTCAGAGTAGCAGCACAGGCATTTCAGTGAGTTATTGGACAAGTAAAGAAAATCATAAATGGTCAGTTTACATACTTAAACTTTGACCTGGTGTGGCTTCTTGTGTTGATTCATGAGATTTAGGATGTGCCCTCTTTTGTTGATCATGATATAAAACATAAGTTAAATTGAGACAGAAATGTGGAAATAATGTATACAAAATAGTAAAGTTATATTGTTAAAGATTTTACTATTTCAGTAGTATATATGGAAAAACATTCAACTTTGCAATTCAAGTAACTTAACATCTCATTAAGTTGAGAAATTACTCGCTAAAAATGTTAATGGAAAAATGAACCTTTTCGTTTTGATCTCAATTTTGGTCTTTGTCTATGCTATAAGGTCGAAGCAACTAATCATAGGAGGTCTGTTAAGCAAATAGGTATTTATTGATAGTCGTTGTGTAGAGAGCAGTGAGGTGCTCTACAACTTGAGTGGGGGAGACATTGGTTACTTTGTGCACATGTGTTCGCATTTGTGTAACACTTACCTCAGTTTTCTACAATCTAAGTGTGGCAGATGTTGGTTACTTGTGTGTGTCCGTGTAATACATATCCATCTTAACTACGGATGTATTAATTACCTAGAGGGATCAAAACCTCAACTGTGCTTAATTGATTGGAGGTTTTTTAGGGTGGAAATTTTTAGTTATACATTTAATTGTGAAAATGTATTTGCTATTGTCTAAATACACTTGTTTAATTGTCTAAGCTACAAGCATGCAGCATAAAACAAAAAAAAACAAGCCACTTAGCAAATGGCATGTAGGTTGCAAGTCTATCCAATAAACAAGTGAGGAACCACCTACCGATCAATGTGGCAATAAGGGTTGTGCTAATGTAATCACAAATAAATACATTAGAGGAGAAGTGAAACTCGTTGATGGTGCTGCTAGTAGGCTCACAATAACTCAAGGTGGGGCGGTTTTCTATTCTCATAGCAACTACCTTGGATGAAAACTAGGCAAGGCGGTTGGATCCTATTGTCAAATCCTTATATGAGTCTGACAATAAGATGTCTAGGAGCCAACTCAAGGAAGTGAATAGCGATGCTAACTAGAGATACAAATAACTAAGAGCAAGGATATATCAAACAAGCATTCAACACCTCCTTGGGGAGTCAAAAAGACAATATTCAAAATTTGAAGGGCAAGCTTTAATAATCTAAAATTTGAAGATATTTGAAGGCTCCAATATCCACTACATAAATCATAAAATTTGAAGCTTTAGGGGATGCCTTAGAAATCATATCCATCACACAATCATTACGTATGTGGGATTTTGTTAAAAAAACATACCCAACAACAATGTTAACATATACAGACAAAGAAGACGAGTATTAATATGGAATGGAATCACAAAATAAAGATATTTAATGTAGCAAGATAACTTTTAACATTAGATAGATAATAACACAAACGAAAGACAACCCTCAAGGCATGCCTTTGATTTTCTTATCAATATTAGTACTCGAGTGAGGGAGGATGCATTTACATCAACTCAAGGACTTGTACTCCAAAGAAAAGATCCAGATTAACAAATCTAGAGAGAGAGTTTATGATTGATGATAATGTGAGCCCTCATATGTATGTCTTCTTCTTTACTTGGCGTGTTCTCATAATTAGAGAATAATGCAAACCAAACAAAATGCTCGGGTTATAAGCTGTGTGATATAAGATATGGCTAAAGAGTTGAGGATAACCAAGGATTAAACATAGGCAATGGAAAAATAATTAATGTAATTTGGAGCTCAGGTGACAAATATATCGAAGTTTGAGAAACTCTACTATGGTCATGGCTACAAATTTCAATTTCATAGCTTTATTTTAAAAGAATGCATTAAGTTTGCTTTACTCATTCATAAATTCATCTTAGCTTTATATGGATAATTTATATGCTTTATTTGGGTTTGCCATGAAGAAGATATACGCATTTCAAATTGATCAAGAACATGTTTCTAACTTTTAGGGCAAAAAGAGGTTTTGGACAATAGACCTCACAAATTTTAATAAGCTACTTAGATTGAATCTAGATCAACGTCATCTTAGATAAATGTTTTGGATATAATATATCATACATTTTGAAGGAGTGCTCAAGAAGTTATTGCTTGTCAAAAAATCAATTCTGACACTGTGACTTACTTGACCATCGCAACATATCCACCTTAGATCCCTGCCCCATCACTATCCTAAAACTTCTTGGTCACCTTTTCCCACTAGGATCTTAGAAACCTTTTCTCCATACAAACCGCTTCCCAATGGCACCACACCCTTCCTCTTCTTGCTAAGATATGAAAATGTGCCCACTCCTCCACTTAGTAGTGACTGAATGTGGACATGCTCAAATGGATATTTTTAAAACTAGCTTTTGATCTAGTCTCCAATACCTATCATTATCCCACCAAGTCATCAATGAACATGATTATTCACATAAAAGATAGATCTAAGAAGTGTTCACCCTTGTTTGGGCCTTAAAAGAAAGTCTGAAGGTCATTCACATATACCATATACATTCATAGGGGCAAGGTTATGTTGTTGTATTACCAACATAGATAGAGAGACCCTTTTGCATATTTTTCCTTTCATCGTTAAGATTCCTTAACACACATCACTTGGTTGGGAGCATAGCGTCAAAGGAGAAGAATAATCCTCCCTTGGGTTGGCTACAAAGGTCCACATCAACTACATCCAATACCAAGGTGTGTATTATCATCTCTATTGTTTTATAAATTAAAAACCAATATTCCTTATTTCATGCTTTGTTTCTTCCTTAGCTAATTTCCTTTATGTTACATTGCATGCACATTGGAGAGTGTCGTCCATTTCTTTTAGTTTCCTTGAAACCCTTTTGATTTGGTACTCAATATAGGACAACCCCTAAGTAGGTACTTTTGTACAAGTTGGTACTAAAACATCAATGTCGATGCTTGTGCCTCATCTTTCAATAGAGATCACAATAAAGAAACATAAAAATACCTACAACAAAAATGACACATTTATACTCCCCCAATGATTACTTTTAGTATTAATAAACCTTCTTTTGTGCGAAACACCTCATGTCGATGGACATTCACGGTGGCCTCTACCAATAACATCCACATGAATTTCAAATATTCCTATTCAACAAAATGTTCCACTAAAGGAAACCTCTACAAACAATCCAACACTTTTATGGGATATGAATTTTTCGATGGCTCATCTTTAGACATACCAGACAAGTTTCATAATAAATATGGACATATAACATGCATATGTTTATGGTAAAATAAAATGGATTGACGTTGCACACCAAAATCCCATCCATTTGAATGAATTGCTTTGTATCAATCTTGAAAAAATGACCATCTTCCAATAAGGGAGTCACATTTGAATGAGACCCCATATAAAACCATCACATGTTGACTATAATGGATTTTTTTAATTATATTCATTTGACCTACTAGAAATAGATGTGATTTTATTGTAGTTAATGAAGGATGGCACAACATTGTCTTTCCACCTTCATCAACATACACCATATCAATAGGAAAATCGTCATGCATATTATGCATGTACATGTCATTGGTACCAATAGCATAAAGCATTGGATAATTATCACAAGGATCTATGCATGTAAACTACAAGTTTTTTTCGTATGGAATCGTCAATAACTTTACAAATAAACTATTTTCTCCTTTAAGAAGAGCAATTGTACCAAAGTTTGAAACATTGCCCTCGACACATCACATAGATAAATGACATTGAAGTTGTTAAGGTAATTCCCTATCATTAGGTTAGATCTAAACATTATTATCAGTAGATTCATCATCACCACTCTAGCAATATTTTTTTAGCAATTATAGATAATTTTCATGACTTTAGTCATTGTAGAGATAATCACTACATTTCCTGTCACTTTTATTGTCTAGCATACACTTCAACAAGGATTCAAAAATATTCTTCCATAACTTTTGGTAGTAATGGGTTATTTTATTTGTGTGGCAATGGACTTGGGTCTCTACTTTCCATGAATTTATAAAAAATATCTACAATCATGGCATGATTCCCAAATGAGCCACATATGTTACACATGAGATCTCTGAATTGAAAATAAACAATTAAAAAAAGTGGTCTAGATCTATACGAATAATATAAATAGTAAATGATATCTAACCTTTAGTAATAATCTTTGTTTTTTTCTCCTTGAAACTAGGGTTTTAGTTTTGCATCTAAAACAAAATTGATGCTCCTAACATTAATTAAACTTTAAGAAACTTGGATAAAGATCCTCAAAAATATTTATTGATTATATAATGAAAACCATAGGCTTCTAGACCTAAAACAACAATTTAGGCAGTATGATCTAGTTAGGATCTTGTTTGAGAGAATAACAAGCACAACAATCAAACACTAGAGACAATAAACACAAAGATTTTCCTCAAGGAAACCATAAAGGAGAAAACCCCGCAACTTCCTCAGAGATAGAATCAACACCAAAAGTAAAACCCAAAGATAGTAAGATGATCTCCCGACAGCAGTAGTCTTTCTCTCTCTTGTCCTAGCTTCTTCTTTCTTTCTCAGTTATGCGCTACAACTGAGTGTGAATGAATGTGTGATAAATAGAGAGGCTCACTCTCTATTTATAGTAATTCCCGACTTGACAATAACTCACTAGGGCCGACCGACTTCTCTAGGAGAGTCTAATAACCCTAGGGCTCCACAACTGCGGGGACTTGAACCCTTGAACAATAGGGAGGGTTACCCTCTATGACTTTACATGACTTGTTTACATTATTGAATCTCCCGATCGGAACATCGGGACATGACATGACTCAATTACATTACAGATACTTCCCGGAATAAACATCAGGGTATAATACATAAGATATACAAGTAAATACATTTTGAAGTTACAAATACATCAACACTCCCTCTTAACTAGGAAGGTATTCTCTTGACACAATTCATTAGTACAAGTCTTTTTCTCTGGATCAACATTAAGTCTGGATCATCGGATCATCATCACTAGATCAACATCAATTCTGGATCATCGGATCATCATCAAAGCTGGATCATCATTGGATCATCAAAGATGGATCATCATCAAAGCTGGATCATCACTGAATCATCATCAAAGCTAGATCATCATAATCATTGCTTCCACCATCTCGATCAACTGGTGCTATCTCTTGATTCTTCTCGTCATAGGAAGTTCTACAGAGCCAACCCTTTTTCATGCTGGTTGTAGGCCTAGCCTCCATGTAGGTCTTCATCTTCTTTAGCACTTATATTTGACCCAGTCAGAAAGGCCCGCCTAGCACTTACATCTGACCATGAGAGGAACACATCCACCATCATGTCAGAAAGGCACGCCCGGCACTCACATCTGACCATGGGAGGAACACATCCACCACCATGTCAGAAAGGCCCAGCACTCACATCCACTAGCATGATAGGACACACCATATATCATCCAAGGAAAGGCTTAGCACTTACATTTACTGGCATAGCAGGACACATTATCTACTATCCAGATTAAGGCACAACACTTATATCTGACCTAGTCAGAAAGGCTCAACATTTACATCCTTTGGCATAGCAGGACACACCATCTACTATCCAAGGAAGGGATCAACACTTATATCTATTGGCATGGTAGGACACACCATCTACCATCCAGAGAAAGGGTCTGCACTTACATCCGTCGGCATGATAGGACACACAATCTATCATCCGGGGAAAGGATCTGCACTTACATCTGACCCACTCAGAAAGGCTCAAGACTTACATCTGATCATGTGGGAGCCAATCCCACAGTCATATCAGAATGACTCTGCACTTGCATCTGATCATGTGGGAGCCAATCCCACAGTCATATCAGAATGGCTTTGCACTTACATTTGACCATGGAAAGAACCAATCCTATCACCGTGTTAGAATGGCTCACAGACTCATCACTTCCTCTTGGAAGGAATCTCAATTTGGAGAACAACAAGCTTCTCCCTAAAGTATTCAAACTTCACTCTAGCTAATGGCTTGGTCAACACATCAGCTCTCTGTTCGTCCATCGCAACATATTGGAGCTTCATTGCTCCTCTCTACACCATATCCCTGATATAGTGATATTTGATCTCGATATGCTTCAACTTGTCATGGAACACCGGGTTCTCTGACAACTTCACGCAACTTTGGTTGTCGCAATATATACAAGTAGCATCCAACTGGAGATCAAACGAATCAGACAGTAGCTTCCTCAGCCATACTGCCTCGCTACTAGCCGAACAAGCCGCGACATACTTTGCTTTAGCTGTACTCAATGCCACGGAAGACTGTTTCCTGCTAAACCAAGAGATCACACCTGATCCCATACTAAAGCAACACCCTGAAGTGCTCTTCCTATCGATGGCACTTCCTGCCCAATCTGAATCAACATAACCTTCTAGGTTAATCTTATGATCTGCCTTATACTTGAGCCATAATCAACTGTACCCTTCAGGTACCTCAGAATATGCTTTGCAGCAATCAGGTGAACATGTCTCGGATCCGTCAAGAACTGGCTCAATGTGTTTACAACAAAGCAAATATCTGGTCTCATATTCGTCAGGTACATCAAGGACCCAATCATCTGACGATACTTTGTAGCATCAACTGTCTCTGATGAAGCATCACTCGATAGCTTCAGGTTCGATGCCATAGGTGTGGTCATAGCCTTGCAGTTCATAATCCCGAATCTCTTCATTATCTCTACTGCATATTTCCCTTGTCCTAGGGAGATTCCATCTGCATTCTGCCACACCTCCATGCCTAGAAAGTAGTGCATCATACCCAAGTCCTTCATCTCGAACTCAACAGTAAGCTTCCTCTTCGTATCAACAATCAACCCATCCACACCTGTTACAAACAGATCATCTACATATAGTAGGAGTATCACTGGGTTTTCTTCTTCAACCTTGTAGGAAAGGTTGGAATCTGCTTTACTCTTAGTAAAGCCCAAACTGAATAGAAAGATGTCAATTCTGCCGTACCATGCCCTGGGTGCCTGTTTCAAATCGTACAGGGCTTTCTTCAATTTACACACATGAGTCTCCTTGTCATGTGTCTCAAAACTGAGTGGCTGCTCCACATACACTTCCTCTTATACTACACCATTCAAGAAAGCAGTCTTGACATCCATCTGGTGTATCTTCCATTTCATCACTGCAGCCAGAGTAAGTACTGATCTGATGGAAGTGTATCTGGCTACAGGTGCAAAATTTTCTTCATAATCTATTCCTTCTTTCTGGGAGAAGCCACGAGCCACAAATCTTGTTTTTTATTTCTTTATGCTGCCATCAATAGCGTGCTTGATCTTGTAGATCCACTTGGAAGTCACAACAGACTTCCCCTTTGGTCTAGGGGCAACATTCCAGACATCATTTTTCATGATCGATTGATACTCTTCGATCATAGCATCCTTCCATTCTTTCTTCTTTGCCGCTTCTTCATAGTTGGAAGGTTCTTTATCAATGATGTCACATAATAAGGCTACATAACCGGAGTAGGACCTGGTTATTTTCTTCTCTCTGTGTATTTCTTCTGGAGCCCCATATCTTTCTGCACCTTGGATAGCCTCTTGTACCCATGCAGGTTTCCTCTTGTGAGGATTCTTCTCTTGGGGTGGATCTACAGGTTCATGGGGTTCTTCTATTTCTTGATCTTGATCTTGATTTTCATTGTTCATAGTTGTATCTTGAATTCTGGGTACTTCTGTTTCTTCAGAGTATTCAATTGATCTCTTTCTGGATTTGTTGTAAGCTGAATCTTCATCGAATGTTATGTCTTTGCTTATGTCGATCTTCTTGAATCTTGGGAAGTATATTCTGTAAGCTTTCGAGCTTTCACTATATCCCACAAATATACCCTTCTTTCTAGAAGGACCTAACTTTGTCCTCTTTTTTTTTGGAATGTGTATGTATACTGGACAACCGAATATTCTGAGATGGATGACCTCTGGTTTCTTGCCAAAAAATACTTCTTCAGGTGTCTTGTTCTTGAGTACTCTGTGTGGAGTATGGTTCTGTACATACACTGCTGTTCTGGCAGCTTCTGCCCATAGATGCATGGGGATGTCTTGATCATGAAGCATTACCCTTGTAGCTTCCATGATCATTCTATTCTTCCTTTCTGCAACCCCATTCTGCTGTGGACTATATGGAGTGGTTAAATCCCTCTTAATCCATGAATCTCTACATAACTCTTTGAATTCATTTGATGTGAATTCTCCACCATTGTCTAATCGAAAAGTTTTGATCTTCTTTTCTATTTGGTTCTCGATCAAGGATTTGAATTCCTTGAACTTGCTGAATACTTCATCTTTGTTTTTCAAGAAGTATATCCATGTCTTCCTAGAAAAATCATCAATGAAAGAAACATAGTATACATACCCGCTTAATGAACTAGATGACATAGAACCGCATACATTGGAGTGGATGATTTCCAAGATCCCTTTTTCCTTGCTCTCGCTACTTGGAAATGTCTTCTTTGTGTCCTTTCGTTTCGCACATCCTTTGCATACACTGCCATGTTTTGTCTGTATTTCCGAAAG
Organism: Pseudotsuga menziesii; assembly: GCA_001517045.1. NCBI lineage: Eukaryota > Viridiplantae > Streptophyta > Pinopsida > Pinales > Pinaceae > Pseudotsuga > Pseudotsuga menziesii. The sequence continues at coordinate 766,483 of LPNX010708781.1, forward strand.
ATCTTCAACAACTTTGCTTGCAAGTGGTAGTGCTCTATAGTGCACATGTGCAAGCCTTCTATGCCAAAGTTCATTTGGTTCTACTGAATCATGGAACAAAGCTTGTTTTGGTTGGCCCTTCAATTTGTATAGTTCTCCTTCTTGTTCCCCAATCATTACTGCATCATCTATAGTCTTTCCCTTTGGCCACATAAGAACTTGGCCATCTACAAATGCAACTCTTATGCCTTTTGCATCCAATGCAGATATGGAGAGGAGATTCTTCTTTAGTCGTGGTACAAACAATACATCCTTCATCTTCATAGACTTTCCAGAGTCTAGCTTATAGGAGGATTCACCACTACCTTTTATTGGATACTGGTAGTCATCCCCAAGTTTCACCTTGTGAGGTGACTCATGTTTGGATAGTTTCACAAAGGATTCTTTGAATCCCGTCATATGTTTGGAAGCCCCACTGTCTATTAGCCAATCATTGCTTCTATGTGTGGTAGTTCTTGTGAGAGCGGAAATTAGAACATATTCTTCATCACTTGAAGCATTAGAGGAATTTTGGGGTCTAAAATGGGCCTCATAAGGAAAATAATAAAATAATAGTTAAAATAATAAAATAATAGTTAAAATAATAAAATAATATTAATTAATTTTGGAGGAAGAAAGAAAAAAACTACTTTTTGTGTTCGTATTTTCGACATATCTCCCTGTGTTTTTACTCAAATTTCGATCGGGAGAGCTCGTTGGATGAGGAATTTGGTTTCGCATCCAACGAGTACCCACACTGCATACTTTTGATGGACCCCGCTACCCCAAAAACAAGAAATACCTGAAAAAACGTGATGATGATGTCATCATCACGTTTTTTCAGGTATTTCTTGTTTTTGGGGTAGCGGGGTCCGTCAAAAGTATGCAGTGTGGGTACTTGTTGGATGCGAAACCAAATTCCGCATCCAACGAGCTCTCCCGATCGAAATTTGAGTAAAAACACAATGAGATATGTCGAAAATACGAACAAAAAAAGTAGTTTTTTTAATGACAAATATGTCAATTCAACCATTATGGTTGACTTATTTTATTGAAATTCTATTGGTTCTTGAATTCCAATTCACAAAAACTTATTTTGGCATGTTTTCTTATAAGGCCCATTTTAGACCCCAAATTTCTTCTAATGAATCACCACTTTCTTGTTTGATTCTCTTTGTGGAAGGTTCATTATCCTCTGCAGCATGAGCATGATGTCTTCTTTTGTTTCCCTTCTTATTGTGAGAGCCATTTTTGTTCATAGGACAATCTCTAGCATAGTGTCCTCTCTCATTACAAGTAAAGCATCTGAGTTTAGATAAATCTCTGTTTGGTTTTCTTGAGTTACCTTTCTGGTGAGACTGCTTACCTTTGGGGTGATGAAAGTCTTTTCTGCTTTTCTTGGAGTGTACTGTGAGAGCTTGATCTTCACTTCCCATCTTTTCTTCTTGGGCTATTATTCGAGCTTCTTCTTGTGAGCATTCTTCCCACAGCCTACTAAACTTGACTAGCTTCTTTCTTGCACAAATCCCTTGAATGAAAGAGTCCCATGATCCAAGGTAGTCATCACAATTTCTGCATTCTCCACTTCTTCATCCACTGCTTCAAGTTGTTCTTTGATTTGGGAGACTCTTGTGAAGTATGAATGTATGGTCTCCGCATTCTAGATCTTCACATTCTTCAACTGATTCCTCAAAGTCATCTTCCGATTTATGTTTTTTCCTTCAAACAGTTTTGTCAGGGCATCAAACATAGCTTTAGGTGTCTTTAGGGAGGACACCTGTGGTTTGAGGTGATCCTTGATTGAATCAACAATAATCCTCTTAGCCATGAACAATTTCTTTTTATGTAAGGCCTCAGCCTCATCTCCCTCTGGAATTGGAACCTCTTCATTAATGTAAGAGTCCAACTCATTTTCTTCCAGAACCAGGGAGTTACTATACTTCCAAGCTCGAAAGTTATCAGCTCCCTCAAACTTTTCATCAAGCTTGGTATGATGAGACATCTTATCTGAGAACCTCAAATGGAAATACAAAAGATTTAGATCTTACCAATTTGAGAAGCTGAAAACTGGATTTGGAGCCGATCTTCTGCAGTGCTGGTTTTCTGGTTCCAGGGAAAATTAGAGTTTCACTTTTCCGGAGTTCTACCCAACCAAAAAAATTGGTTCTTTTCTCTAAACTTCGATTTTGAGGAGGAGAGCAATCCTAGCCCGTGCTCACTCAAAAATTCCCCTTTAGTGAAAAGCCCTATTTTCCCGATAGAAATATGCGCCCTTTAATGGAGTTTCAACCCAACGTCCTTTTGCTGATGGATTGTGGAGAGAGACCCAAAAAGTAAGAAGACTTAGTTTTTGCAGCTGCATAGTATCTTCTTCTCAAGTTAGCTCTGATACCATGTTAGATTTTTATCAATTTAGACAGTATGATCTTAGGATCTTGTCTGAGAGAATAACAAGCACAACAATCAAACACGAGAGACAATAAACACAAAGATTTTCCTCGGCTAAACCATAAAGGAGAAAACCCCGCAACTTCCCTAGAGACAGAATTAACACCAAAAGTAAAACCTAAAGACAGTAAGATGATCTCCCGACAGCAGTAGTCTCTCTCTCTCTCTTGTCCCAGCTTCTTCCTTCTCTCTCAATTATGCGCTACAATTGAGTGTGAGTGAATGTGTGATAAATAGAGAGGCTCACTCTCTATTTATACTAATTCCTGACTTGACAATAACTCACTAGGGCCAACTTCTCTAGGAGAGNGACTCTAACCCTTGAACAATAGGTACGGTTACCCTCTATGACTTTACATGACTTGTTTACATTATTGAATCTCCCGATCGGACCATCGGGGAATGACATGACTCAATTACATTATAGATACTTCCTGGAATAAACATCGGGGTACAATACATAAGATATACAAGTGAATACATTCCGAAGTTACAATACATCAATAATCATGACATGATTCCCAAATGAGCCACATATGTTACACATGAGATCTCTGAATTGAAAATACACAATTAAAAAAAGTGGTCTAGATCTATACGAATAATATAAATAGTAAATGATATCTAACCTTTAGTAACAATCTTTGTTTTTTTCTCCTCGAAACTAGTGTTTTAGTTTTGCATCTAAAACAAAATTGATGCTCCTAACATTAATTAAACTTTAAGAAACTTGGATAAAGATCCTCAAAAATATTTATTGATTATATAATGAAAACCATAGGCTTCTAGACCTAAAACAACAATCAGTTATGAGTTATTAACAATACATAAATTGATGACATAAAGGGGAACAACAAATATTTAGAACATTTCATAAAAATCATCTTTTAAAATCTAAAAAAAAATTGTTCTTATAATAAATTTTAAGTCCATGATGTTTTTCCATATAACATGTAATTATGTCCTATAATCAATTGTCTATATCATGTACCTTAAATCACTGATGAAACCAACAAAAAGTACAGTGAGGTCTAAAACAAAATACATCTCCCAAAATATATAGCATCGGGAAAGAAAAAAAATCATCATGATCGATCCATTTAAATCATGCCAGTGGATCTTCATAATTTTTAATGGTTCGAAGGATTTCTTTGCAATCTAGTTTGTTTTGTGAAGGGATCAAATCTAATATGATTCAACCAGTGCTTGTTTATTTATAGCATCCAACCCAATTGTTGAAATGGTTCTCCCATAGTTAAATGGGGCATTGGACCTAGTTTTTTCACATGAGTATCTTATTAGGTTTACTTAAGTAGGTTATCCAACATGGTCTATTCATAGGTCTCTCTTGTAGAGTTTTCTCATGTAATACCCTCATTTTAACCCATGGCATGCATTAAATTAGATTATGAAAATGTTGAAAATATGCTAGTATGGGTTGTTATTGCAGAGCTTAGTGCCAAGGCCCAACTAGTGAGTGGATAGGCATGTATGATATTATACATGTATATGATCATGTGGTAGTATTTCCATGATGAAATCAAGTTATGTAGATATTAAACCTAAAATATGATATAAAATATTTCAATATGGTTGTGAAGAGCATGAGAGGCAATATGATTCCACTGGAGGGGAAAAGGAAAGGGGGCCTATTGGAAAATAAATCCTCTATTTCCAAGTGTCAACTTTATAACTAATTTATTTTTAGCATGTTCCTTAAAGGAATCCATCAACCTTTCTTTGGGTTATCAAATATTCATTGAATTCATGTAAGAGGTCGGCGGGGAAAGTCCTTTCACATAGTTATGAGAGCACGGGACGAGTACAAACATCACGGGGAGTGTAAGAGTCCTACATTGCCCTAGTAAGAAGTAAGGCCATCCATCATTTTTCACTAATCCTCTTAGTATTTTTCAATATGGATTTCATTCTAGCACGCATACATTCATGCATTATGTACTTCATCTTGGTTCTCCATTATCAAAATTTTACCAGTTCGTAAATTAAACAAAATCAAATCCATGGGGAGGAAACATTGCAAAATTGGGATGGAATATAGTTGGTTGTAAGTGAGGATAGAGGATGGCCAAGTTAGTAATTCATCACCCACTATTCATCATCTACTCTTTGGATGTTTCAAAGCCAAGTGTTGATTTTGTAGGAAATTCTTGGGAAGCATACACTAGATTGGGCTCTTTTTGTCAACATTGAAGAGTGCTAGAGAGAAGAATATCTTTGATGGGTTGTTGAGCAAAGAAGGAGAAGACATTAGTCCTTGTTTTATGTGGGGTAGTGGAAGATATTTCCTTATTGTTGAAGGATGAATGATACGCTTGTCATGCTTTGTGGTGAGAAAATTCAATTGAGCATGAGAGTAGATGGGTTGGGTTGAGAGAGATAGAAGCTTGCATTATTGGTTCCTTTGCTCTAGTGGCATCATAGTCTAGATTGGGGGTGGTATCTACATCGTATGCCTACAGTTGGATGGAACTTACACAACCAGTTTCTTGAACCGATTACTATTAAAATATAAGTCTCCTTTTATTGTTTATAAAAAATGATGTATTATGCATGTTGTGTGTTGATATTCTAATTTTGTCAGTGGCCATTTAGAAGTCATGAAATTATGAGAATAGATGTGAGTTTTTTTCCAGGATTCTTTTAATTTGCATTGTCCATGAATTTGTTATCATTTTTATCCTTTTGGGGATGTTTTATTTAGCTATTATTATGGGGAAATTTCCCCTTAGGGCCAAAATGCGAGATTATTATGTGTGGCTACCTATTTAGTGGTTAAGAGTTATGGTGGGGATACCATAGTTCAAGTAGGAAGCTGGCATGGTTTCACCACAATTTTCAAGTAAACCCAAAAGGATTGAAAAAGGAGGCATCTTTCGAAAGTTCGGACATGTTTTCATGAAAATTTCAAAATGGTAGCTTAACCTTAATAATTTATCATACACGATTTGTTAACTCTAAAAGATAAGCCTTCATTGTTTCTCATGAAACTAGAAATATTTTTAGGGGAAATGGGAGTTTGACATATTATGTAATTGACCTTGTTAATTACCTCTTAATCCATTTCGTATTTAGGATACATCTTGGGGGTGGTAATTTCTTATGTGGAAAAGTATGAAAGATAGAAGGTATAACTTAATAAGGAGCTTACAAAATGAACTTTGGACAATTGAGATATTATTCCTCATCAAAAAATTACGTAGGCCCTCAAGTGTTCTATTATTTTCCATAGGATATGAATATTTTCTTGGGAACCTACTTGTTCAAAAACGCATTTTTTTAAACCCCATTTCTCTTCAATTTTTGAACATTTTTGAACAATTTTTTTTGAAATACAATTCTTATTTTGGTGGCTTGGAAGATTTTTTATATGGTACTAAGGTCCTCAATTGAGAGATATGGAAATGATATCATTAACACAAAGACACAACCTCAATTAATCTTTGCTTTGCATTTTTCTCTTTTAAAAATCTATAATGAGTTTTCATTGCTTGCAGTACTCATCCTACAACACAAGACCCTAGGAAAACATGAACTTAGATGAACTATAACTTCTTAAGATTTAAGCATCACTTTAATCATAAATTCATTGGATCATAAATATGACAACAAATAGGAAGATAAGAAAGAGATAAGGGATCACTTCAATTAAATGTGATACAATGTTAGATTCCATCTTGGACAAAGAAAGAATTATATTCCTCCTATGGTATAATTCATTAATATGAACTAAGGACATTACAAAATAATAATTGGTGATTACATATTATTCCTATTGAAAAGTTCCATGTATACACTAAATTCCAACATTCAGGAGTCAAATTTTGAAAGCATTTCCTCAAAAGCATGTAGATAACATGATCACCTTAGCCTTGCCAAAACATGCTTTCCAGGACTAATGAAACACAAATTTATTCTTGGTTTATTTCTTTTTCCCTAGGGAACGATTCACCATGTGCCCTTGAATGGTTCTAGAATAGGAGTTGCAAGTCGCCATAAAATGAAAATTGGAAATAAAGTAAACAAACCATTGATTCCATATGACTCATGACATCAAAGTTCCACTAGGTTTCCCCTCTCCTATGAGTCCCATGCCCAATGCTTATTTTCTTTAATGATTCACAAAACTAGGTTTGGCTCAATGAGAGGCTAAGCAAAATTTTCATTTGGGGATTAAATTTAAATATTTTCGTAAAAGAATGTAGACAAGACAATCACATTGAAATTTCACAAACACACTTCATAGTCTAAGTTGACTTATTCCGTTTTTATACTTTGCTTTTTTCCATGAAATATTTTCCATGTGTCCTTGAATGGCTCTACACTATGAGTTGTAACTTTCCATAAAATGAAAATTGAGCATTATATTGATGGACCATGAATTTTGTTCATAGTGCATTTAGGATTTCCCATCCCCCATGAGGCCCATGGCCCAACACTTATTTTCTTTGACAATTCTCAAAACTAGCATTTATCACAATTAGAGGCAATACAAAATTTGCATTCAGGGGTCAAAATTGAAAATGTTGCCTCTGACTTGTGCGGAAAATGAACTCACCTCAGCATTGATAAAAAACACTCCTAAGAGATAATAGAACATAATGTTATTGCTAAATTTTCTTCTTCCCCCTTCGGTACTACTTGACCATGTTCCCTTAAATTACTTTGGATTACAAGTTGCAACTTGCCATAAAATGAACATTGACCACTAGATCAATAATCCATTGATATTTTTGGACTTGTGACTTTTGGGTACTGCTAGAGGTTCCCATTTATTAGGATTTCCAAGGTCCGACACTTATTTTCTTCGAAGATCCTCGAAAATGGGTTTTGTTCAATGAGAGGCAATGTAAAAAAAGAATTTGAGGCTGAATTTTTGAAAATGATGCTATGGAAGTGTGTGGAGTGTATCTTCACCATAGCCTTGCTAAAACACACTTTCTAGAATTGATGGCACATAATTTTGTTACTTGGGTTTTTTTTATCCCTTGGGACCAATTCACCATGTGCCCTTGAATGCTTTGGACCATAAGTGGCAAATCACCATAAAATGAAAATAAAGCATTGAATTAATGAACCATAAATTCCATTGGGTGCATGACACAAGAGTATCACTAGGGGAAACCCTATCCTATGCACCCCATATCTTGATGTTTGTTTTCTTCATGATTCTCAAAACCGGGGATTTACTCAATGAGAGGTAATGTAAAATCTTCATTTGGGGGTCTTATTTTGAAAATGATGGCCCATAAGCATGTGGTAAATGTGGTCACCTTGGCCTTAACGAAACATTATTTTTGATAATGATGCTATGCAAATTTGCTTCTTAAGTTGTTTTTTTCACATGGTACCAATTCATTATGTGTCCTTGATTGGATTCAAGCAACAAAATGTATATCATCATAAAATGAAAACTAGGCATTATTAGATTGATGAATCATCAATAAGATTGGACTTGCGAAATAAAATTACTTCTGTGGGTGCCCCTCTCTATCAAGTCCCATGGTCTGATGCATTGTTTTCTTTGATGATTTACAAAACTAGGGTTTTTCTCAACTATAAGCACTTAAAATTTTTCATTCAAGTGTAATTTTTTGAAAATGATGTCTAGATAGAGAGTGGAGTAAATTCCTAGTCGCCCTGGCCCATACACACTTTTTGGAATTGACAACATATATTTTTTCTACACAATTTGTTTTTATGGCCATAAGAATCAATTTACCATGTATCCTTGAATGCTTTTGGACAATAATTTGCAAATCACCAAAACATGAAAAAGTGACATCGAATTAGAAAACAATCAATTCCATCACACTCATCACATTGGATTACCGTGGGTTCTCTTATTCCATGATTCCCATTGTATGCCACTTTTTTTCTTTGATGATTCCTGAAACTAGAGTTAGTTGTCAATTGCATTGAAATGCAAGTTGCCTTTTTTTTAGCAAGTTGTCTAAGAGTTGGAAAATCTTACAAAAGGCGTTGTCTCATACAAATTCAATTGGATTAATATATTATGAATAACTCTAAATATAATGTTGAAATATCAAGCAGTATAAGAGGGGGGGATGAATCAGTATTGATCTACCTTAGTTAATTTTTGCCACTTAAAGATAAAATCAATGATAAAAATAGAACACACAATATTATCGTGGAATCCCAATTGGGAAAACCACCAATACTTTCTATAATTGCAAAATTATATTTACAAATAGTTTGCAAGCACTAACTTCTTGGATGCACCAACACCCAAGTTTTTCAGCTACAACTGAAGGATGCACCAACACCCTATTTACCAACAACAACTTGAAGGAGGCTACGACCCCCTACAAGCTTGCAGCCTGCCCTTGTGCCTCCCAAACTCCCTCATATGGTAATTTGATCTTTGACTTTTGTACACCTTTAGATATTCCAATTGAATGTATAGAGACATCTGTGTGAAGGTTTAAAGCTTTACTTGTATACTCTCAGTCGTGCCTCTTCATCTAATAGGCACGTATCTTCATCATGACTCTTCAGAAATTTCTTGCGTAATTTTGGAGTGTCGAACATAAATCCTTCCACAATTACCTTTCCACAATGACCTTTCCACATTTAACTTTCCTCAAACTGTCTTTCCACAATTTGCAGGCATGCCTTGCTTCTGCAATTGCGGGTGCACTTTCATATCCTCCTTCTGCAATTAACCTTCCACAACGATATTTTTGCAATCACCTTTTTTGCAATCTGTGGGAATTCCTTCCTTCCGTAATTGCGGGTTGCAGGGATTCCTTTCAACATTTTTCGAACTACGATTCTACATTTACCCTTTCCGCACTGATCTTTCCACAATTGTCCTTTTTGTAATCTATGGGAACTCCTTCCTTTGGCAATTGTGGGTTGTGGGTTACGGGGTTTCCTTTCAACTTTTCCAAAAGAGGCTTCCGCAAATTGTCTCACACAAATTGTCTTTCGCAACTCCTTACAACCATCATATCTACAAGTGGTCCTTTCTAAGTCTCTGTTGGCCGTCGGATCCATGATCTATGGTGAACTTTAACCTTTGTTGCTAACTCCTCATCTGTTCAGGCATTTAAACTCTAAACACTTTCTCCTGCCACTAGTAATGTGAACATTTTTCCCACGACAAATCGTTCTATTAAAACACTTTTGTGTTGCTATAGCGACGAATAGGAGCCCATATTATCCACACTTTCAATATTCCATCACTATAGTGATAAACCAGATATGACATGTGGTGATTGTGGCCTTTGCTTCAAAAGCCTATAGGCGTCGCTATAGCGATGTTTATGTGTCGTTAGAGCAACATCCTGGAGTCGCTATAGCGACAAATATTGTGGAAAAATCATGCGACTAAGTCATATTGCGTTGCTAGGGTGACGTCTTGGAGCTTCTATAGCGACATAAGCTTGTGGAAAAATCAAGCGACTAAGTCATACTGCGTCAGTAGAGCGACGTTTTGGAGTTGCTATAGAGACAAAATATTGTATCAAAATAAAGCGACTAAGTCATATTGCGTCGTGGGAGCGACGTATAGTCATCGGTATATAGGTGTACAGTTTTTGAAATAACAACGTCAATGCGTTGCTATAGGCAGGAAAGTATGTTGCAACTAAGAAATGCCTAAGTCCTTTTCTGTCCCTAGAGCGACGGTCTATCATTGTTATAGAGACATTGCGTTGTCACTATAGCAACGATAATTTGTTGCAAATTAGAAGCTTCTAAGAACTGATGCATCACTATAGAAATGTCACTAAGTCGCTATAACAATACTAGTACGCCGCTATAGCGACGTTTACTGTGTGTATATATATATATAGAATTCACAACAAAGATTGTATTTCAAATCTAGGCATACCTCTAGGATCTTACAATGATGCTGGTAGGCAATGAGTAATAGAGACAAAATGTCCTCCTCGAAACTATATAGGATAGCATATATATTTCAAGCACATAACCTATTACTTATTAGTATAGGATTTATTTAAGTCTTGAGAAATCTTATTAGGAAGAAAAATGAGAAAATGGCACACATGCATCCTCAAAGGATTGATAAACATCTATCCAACCCAAATATCCTACTTTCAATGGAATCCTTCTATCATATCTTACCTCCATTTTCCTACCTCATACAACTTCACAAGTGCAATATTTCAGCTCTATGTTATGCTACCTCAGAATATGAAGTTTGAACCATTCCCATCCTAGAAGAAATGCCATTATCATGCTCATCAGTCTTGACATACCTTGATTGTGATGGAATATGGAACAATGACTGTGTTCTAATTGTGTAGTACACTATATTTTCTGGTTTATCGTAGCTATTCACAAATCCCAATATTGTAATTTATATGGAAAAATTACTTAGAGCATGTATTGTGTTATTCATACAGTATTGTAATTTAGATGGGAGAAATTTTACAGTACCTTCAACAATGCAGATATTGTGACCCCCATCTATCAGCTCTTTTTAGGGATGGGTTATTGATACATCCTGCTCCAGGTACCCTGTGCCACAAAAAACTATAAGAGTCATTCCCAAAATACAAGGAACTTATTTGGAATTCATAACTTTTGGCCTCCATGCTAATGTGTTATATATATAAAACATCTACAACCTTTTTCAAGTTTAATAATTGTTGGGAAATCTAAAATTGAAGTCATGTATACCAATATTTATGTTCTCTTTTATCATGCTAATTGGAGATTTTTTTTATATGAACATGTTTATCCCTTGTAAATGCAGAAATAGTTTCCTTGTATAGAATTTTGATTTCATGTACTAGGACATCATGATCCCTTTAGGTAATGCAAGGGACCATAGTCCAAATATCCCATTGAATCACTAGACAAAGAAAGGCTTATCATGGATTAATCTTTCAAGAAATTAACATAGAAATATGATAGTTATATCAATCCAACCGAGGATTCCTATGAAACCATTAATACAGACTCTTCTGCAATTCTCGAAAGAGAGTGTTTCCTTGTACTCATGTACAACTAGGGTGCCCTCCTGCAAGGTCAAAGTTTCTTTAGATAAAGAATCCACATGTGTGTTGAATTCTTTATATATACGAGTTAAAAAAATAAATTCAAATGTATCTATTACCTCCATCACTTGAGTTCACAAGAGTGAAGAATAGATGGGTTGGGAACTCTATTGAAGAATGTTTAAAAAGTCAGATGAGACAAAAAGAGCTCAAGGAATGTAAAACTGTGCCATGTATGACTATATGGGACTTGTACCTTGAAAGAAAAACATTTCTATTTGTGAAAAAAGTTGTAGTACCTTCATTCCAATGTTCTTATAAAATCATATCCATGGCTATATCTTAAGCCTTACATGCTTCCAGTCATTCAAGAAAAGAGAGGTTGAATGGAGAATCTGGTCATCATTAAAGAGCAAGCCCTGGGGGTTCTTTTATGGAGAAAGGAAAGGTCCTTGGGATAGTAGTAGTGTGGTTTGTATTTTGCTTTTAATTGAGAATCACACAATTAAGATGGATGGTTGGTCATTGGCCTTATCACAGGATCCGATAATTTTGCATACCTAATGGCATTAACGCTTCTTCTCAAATTTGACATAGAGAATAATGTAAAGCAGTTACATGTCTATAGTGAATTTAGTATGGTGATTAAGTAGATGCAATATATATGCCAGGATCTAAATATAATAAACCTCAAACCTCTAGGATATCAGACAAAACAATAGCAAGCTTGTTGAAGACAATTTCTTTTACTTGTGTATATAGCAAGCAAAATGTGGAAGCTGATGCATACTCAAAGGAAGAGCAACAAGTAGCAAAGGGAATTATGATGATTAAAGAATGCATGGATGAAATAATTTATGTCTCAAAATCTATTATTTAAGGAGGCTTCTATAGATAGGATCATCAAAATTTGTTTAAAGTTCCATGCCATAATGCCAGTTAAAATTTGACCTTTCTGTTTTCTATCAGAAATAAAGACAATACTTTTATAGACATGTATAGGACTAAAGACAAGATAGTTAAGGGGATGTCTCTGTGCTCTTTTAATACACAAACATCAAGATGAATATGTATTAGGAGTCTATTTTTGGAGGGATTCAATAAAGAGCTCTTTTTTTTAAGTGCTTTGAAAGAGCAGCAACAAATTAGGAAAGTGATTTCTCATCTTCTCGAATAGAAACGATGATTTTTCTTGGAAAAAAATAAATGTGCCATTTGAATCTTATCATTATTAATAAATGTACTTTATGTTTGTTAAACAAACATAAATGCAATCATATCATGGAAACATCCTTTCTATAATACATGATTGAACCTTTGAGCAGAAAAAGATAAAAGTTAGATCAAAGCACAATACTCTTAACCCCAGGTTGATACAAAATCCCTTAAATGGAACATACTGGAAAAAAATAGAAATCGTCATTTAGTAAGTTTCACTTTGGTTCCAAATAAATTTATTATTTTCAAGACATTAAAACTGGATTTTATCCAACCCTTTGACTTACCATAACCTACCTTACCATATCCCACAGTAAATTAAAAAATGAGAAAATAAAAGCTCCCAAAGGGAGTGAGACCCAGATATGACCTATTTGTGTGTTAAAAAATACTTTAAACAACAAAAAATACCTTAAACGTTCTAAAAGTGAAAAACAATAAAAAATAAATGCCACACTCCATATTTGAAAATTCACCAAAAGTTCAGGCTCAAAGGCTTCAATAGGAGAAAATTCAAAATTACTTACCTCGAGCAAAATCCACCATCAGTAGCACCCCATCCTAGTCCCATACTAGGAGAAGGAACTTCTCTGTCTTTCACTTCACTAGACTGCACAAGGCACCACTTTAAAGACACAAGATTCAAAAAAATGTTTAATGCACATTTCATCTCATTTTGATAAAAGTTGCAAATTCTCAGGTAGATTCGGCTCATTTGTATTTTATAATTATTTTTCTCAAATATTGAAACTCAAAGCTGAAACAATGAGACAAGCATGTCCAACATAGAAAAACCATACCTCAATATCCTTCATGTCCAACATGTCTCAGAAACAATGAGTTACAATAACCATTATAGTACTTAAAACAATTACAGTAATAACAATATCGATCTATATCAGATATAAGTTGTTAATGAAAGACAACAATATATAAAAGTAGCATGATATATCAAATCTGAACCAATTATAAACTCAACATAAGATAAATCACCATAAGATGTTAGGGCAGAGCTCCCTTATTCTTAGAAAAATTGCTTCTAAACAGAATTCAACCTCTTAGCGTTAGGTTACTTGCATGAGAATCAAGTAGACCAACATACTTGTGAAAGGAGAGCACCCAGAATTGGAAAAGACTGTAAAATAGATCATCCAACCCTCGCAAATAAAAAACAGTAGTAGCACAATAGTACGACCAACTCGCAATAAAAAAACAACAACAAAGTGCTCCAAAAAAAGTCATATAAAGTAGGGATATGGTGGATGGAAACTAACGAGGGATCTTAAGGTGAACACAAGGGTGCAAGAATGCAGAAATAAACTAATGTGGACAGGTCTTGCGAAGTACATAAAAAGTATTCAAATTTTTTTTTGGCTCATCCTCCTAGCTGATGTAAAGAATGCCCGCATATGGAAGGAAAATTCCCACAAAAATGCGCAAAAGGTGGAAAATTTCCCCGTGGGCATGTTTAACTAGATGTGGGAATTTTATCTTAGTATTGCATGCATAATGCAATATTTGAAGACAACCTTTAGAAAAATGCATGCAGGAAGAAGGAAAATGGCCGCATGAGTGAAGGAGATGTCATTAAAATGCACACAGGGTCCCCAATATGCCCGCAAGTGGAGGAGACAAATGCCATCCATGCCTCAATAATATCCTCAAGCCTCAAATATGCCTGCACTTGAGAGTAAAAATTCCCACAGGGAAATAGAGAAATAAAAATTCCCACATGGCAATAAAGTAAGAATGCCCACAGGGAAATAGAGAAATAAAAATTCCCACAGGGCAATAGAGTAAAAATGCCTGCAGCCTGTAAAAATTCCCACAGCTAGTTAAATATTCCCACATTTAAGTTGCAGAATACACTTACATCAATTCTCCAAATTGGATAAGCAGTTGATTTGGAAAAATGTCCGCAGCCTGTTGAGAAATTCCTTGCATCCAGTTTGTGAATGCCCATTGGACTGATAAAATTCTTGCACTACCTTATAAAATGACCACAGGCGTCAAACATATACACGTAGGTTCAGACAAATGCTCGCAAAAATGCACAAAATGTTGAAAAATTCCTGCAGGCAGCCATAGTAACAGATGAAGTAAAATGCATAAAGAAATTAGCTACAATATGTTTGCAGAAATATACATTTGTGAGATATTACTTTTCATCGATTCTGAAGATATATGTGAGACAAATTAAATATCTTGATATGAACAAACCAACAAGGTTTCAGGGGGAGCAATTAGTCTACATATTGATAGGGGGAGCAGTATGGTTAGATAAAGAAAAGCAAATAAAGTGAAGCAACATTGTGATGTTGTCATTGATACATGTTTACCTTTTATGAATTTACTAGATGACCGTTGATACATTCATTATGCGGGCATGTCCTTAGATGTCACAAACATTTCGATGATAAAGTTAAACACTTGACAAATACAACTAAAGTAAAGCTATTATGGGAAGCTTGAGATTATAAATATATTCTTCAACTATATTGTATGACCACTTGGATGGAGATGGATTTCCACAAGTCCTTGATTTGTTTCAATTGTATGCTTGATCATGGCATCATAGGTGCACTACAAATCTTTACTTTTCAGAGGGATAAACTTCATGATGGATTGAAGTACATTGGATTTGTTCTCAAACCTCGTGGATATGGCATCAAGGATCGAGGTTGGATGATAGGAAGGATTGAACATCGAATACATTTCTAGTATCACTTGTGGATACCATGTTGAAGCATAATCACTATTGTTAATGATGTTCTCAAAGAAATTCATGTTTACTAGTTATTACTTTCTCATTGTCCCAAAGGGATACACGATAAAATTTAGAGGTTGTGTTTTGACTAGTTGTAGCACATAAAATAGGACAAGGTTAGGTTTCACCTATCTCATTGGAAAGTACTTTCCAAATCAAAACATGAAGGGTGAAAGTATTTCTCTGCGGGCCTTGGCCACTCATCTCAAAGAAGCAACTTCTAAATTCTTTCACATTACTTTTACACATGTATACATGGAATTGAATAAGGAAGTAGTACAAGGAAAATTGCACATATGTGAAATAAGGAAGGACCCATGAAAATTTTTCCTTAATAATTCTATTCTATTGTAGTGCACATAGGTGCACTACTGCACTACAAATCTTTACTTTTCCAGAGGGATAAACTTCATGATGGATTGAAATACATTGGATTTGTTCTCAAACCTCGTGGATATGGCATCAAGGATCGAGGTTGGATGATAGGAAGGATTGAACATCGAATACATTTCTAGTATCACATGTGGATACCATGTTGAAGCATAATCACTATTGTTAATGATGTTCTCAAAGAAATTCATGTTTACTAGTTATTACTTTCTCATTGTCCCAAAGGGATACACGATAAAATTTAGAGGTTGTGTTTTGACTAGTTGTAGCACATAAAATAGGACAAGGTTAGGTTTCACCTATCTCATTGGAAAGTACTTTCCAAATCAAAACATGAAGGGTGAAAGTATTTCTCTGCGGTCCTTGGCCACTCATCTCAAAGAAGCAACTTCTAATTCTTTCACATTACTTTTACACATGTATACATGGAATTGAATAAGGAAGTAGTACAAGGAAAATTGCACATATGTGAAATAAGGAAGGACCCATGCAAATTTTTCCTTAATAATTCTATTCTATGGACCCATGACCATTTTTCCTTGGGTTTTCTATGTTTTAACATCATTGTCAACATTAACCACTCTAAGGAAGCCACATTGTAGGTATTTTCTAAAATAAATTTATGTGAACTACTTTATAAGCTTAGGCTTCCCATGACAGGTACAACAGTAAAGGAAAAAGGATTTTGATGACAAAGGATGATGACATTGAAAAAAGGAATATAAATGTTGATGACAAAGGATGATGACCTGGAAAAAAGTATAAGACAATTTGGACATCAAGTCAACGTGAGGGTAGGTTGCCCGACCTTCTCAACTGTATGTGGTCATACGTCTCATGTGTCTCATGCAAAGAGTGGAATCTCATAATCATCATCACTTGATAAGGAATCTCATGTGGTCATGTCATCTTCCTCAGGTTAACTTAAAAAGGGTAGGCCCACCCCTTGAGGATAACCATAGTCCTCAGAAGATGTCACACATATTCAAAAATAAGCTATGCAACAAAGTGAACAAACATTTCACATATAAATTATAAAAAGGACAAAAATAGGTATATTAATTGTTTTAATCAACACATTACTATCAAACGGAGAGATTCATTAATAATCATTAAAGTAATGAAAACAAAAACATTAATAACCATAATCATTTAAATGATACAATATCGGACAATACTGAAGGGGGTGGGTGAATCAATATTGTTAAATTTTTCACAATTTTAACCACTTATAAAATAATAAATAACAAACAGAATCAATAAGATACAGAGAACAAAAATTTATTGTGGAAGCCCAACTGGTAAAAACAACAAACACTTTATATAACTTCAAAATTACATTTTCAATTGGTTTTAATAATTTCAAAAATATCTTATATCTTACTTCTGTCAATACAAAGTACCTAGTCGATGTAAAAAAAGTATCCTACAACCCATCATCAAAGGGTGTACAAAACAAAGCCTCAATCAAACACCAAAAAGACATTCCACATAGTCCAAAGAAGCACATAAAGATCCTTGAAGGATTATCCAAGGAAGCACTTAGGGGTTAAAGTGAACCCCCCTGAACTAAGGCATTTATATGCCATGAAAACAATTCATCAAAGGGAGCAGTCAATAGAGCTTAGTCAAAGGCTAAAAAAAACTCGAATCTTCACTAAGAAAGATGAGTAAGCCCCAACAAGTATGTTGAATAAAATAACTTAAAATAAAAAGATGGTATTGCTCCCAATAGACTCTCCATCCAACATTTCAATTTATGAGAGTTTTCCCATCTCAAGGGAAAGCGCTTCCTTGGATAAAACATGAGCACTCATATTGTGCTCCCTATAAATGTGCTAAAATTCTTCTTGATAGTGGATGTATCCCCAGGCACGGAAAAAAAAATCCCTCCCATACTCATAGCTCCCAAAAACAAAAAGAAACCACCCTAGATACCTTCATAACTTCACCCACTATTTTGTTTTTTCATGTTGTAGTATGGCCTTTGACAATGACATAGGAAATAAGAACCATGAAATGGTCTTTATTAAGCATCCTCTGTGTGTCAAACTCTGAAATGGTCACCATATTAATCTCATATGAGAAATCGTTTTCAAGAAAGGGTCTATTGACGATGATGTTCTCTATGATGACAATGATGGCCATAAAGACAATGATCCTGATAATCCTGTCGACTACAACGACAACGGTAATTTCACTATCAACGTCATCATCATCATCATAATAATAAACATGAAAGTAATAATAGACATTAAAATATTAATAAACACTAAAAATAATAAACATGAAAAAAGAACAAACATTTAAAACTACCCATGTTACCTCCCCTCCGTCGCGATAAAGAAAATATACATCTTTCACTTACCTCACCCATGAACTAGGCCTGAGGTCGCAGAGGAGGTTCCAAGGTTGTAGAGGAGTTTCCAAGTTTGCAGAGGAGGCATCTCTTGTTTGTTCAACGAACCCATTCCTTGACACAACCAGAAAGCTAGCTTGTGATCGTGGCGAACCCCTTAAGTTGCACCAAAAACAGATTAATTTCTGGTTTGACTCAATTTTCATAGTACGGGTTCTTCCTACAGGTCGTTTTTTATTGGATGAGCGATGGGATTCAACTCAATTTTAATGGTATCCCAGCTTTGGGGGTTTTCTATCCTCAAGGATTTCCACCTGTTCATCTCCAAAAGCTACACAGAGGGACATTGGCAGATTGACATCGAGACCCATAAGAAAAGGTGAAGGTCATTAAGGCATCATGAAAAGCACAGGCTATGGAATAGTTAGGACCAGGTTATTAAAAACCAGTAGTAGATCTAGTATAAGTATATGTTTTCCCGCAGAGATGTCTTCGATAAGTCAACTGCTTTCATTTTATCCATTAACTCATTTTCTAGCAGAAGATATAATGCTTTGCATGTGTGAGAATTGCTCCTATCTTCCCTCCATAAACTGCAGTCAAGTTTTTATTGATAGATACAACTAGGGTTTGATCCTATCTTCCCTCCACAAATTGATTAGGATGGATTCTCTTATACAAAAAATACTTCGCCTTCTTCCTATTAACCCTGCTTCCAGATATAACTCTAAGCTAAGGAAATATTTTGAAGACATTTAAAGCTCACACTTAATGGACATAATTCCCGTAAGTATTTCATTATGCATGAAATAGTAAGATAAAATGACTACAACTAGTTAAACATGCCCATAGGGTAATAGATAAATGCCCACAGAACCCCAAAATGCCTGAAATAGAGGTGGAAAGATGCATGCAGGAGGTGTTAAAATGCCAACAGATCATTGAATGCCCGTGACATGTAAGGACATGCCTACATAAGTATGAAAGAACCCACATATGAAGACTATATTCTCATGACATGTAAGGACATGCCCACATAATGAATGCATCAACAGTCATCTAGTAAATTCATAAAATGTAAGCATGCATCAATGACAACATCACAATGTTGCTTCACTTTATTTCCTTTTCTTTATCTAAGCATACTACTACCCCTATCAACCTTGCTTCGAGGTATAAATTTGAGCTAGTGAAATATTTTGAATAAATTTAAAGCCCACACTTAATGGACATAATTCCCACAAGTATTGCATTATTGTTATAGCCTAAAATGACACAGAGGATTCTTCTCTGAATCGGGATAAGGTCCTAAGTTTTTGAACTTATCAGTTGCTACTGAGAATAAGCATCTATGTTCATGTTTACCTTATCAAGACTCGATCCCAACAGTTGACCAAGTGATCTCTCCTATGCATATTGTGGATTACTATCTCCACTCCGTTGATCCATTTGAATGTCTAGACATGTGTCCTGTTTGGGATGGTCTACTTCCTTCTGATGAAGTCTTCCTAGAGTCCTTGATACTGTCTGACCTTCTTATGGATGTTGGTTCGGTTGTGACTAAGTATAACCTTGATTTGCTTAAAAATATTGATCTTTCCATTGGTCGATCTTCTTATGTTTATCTTATTGAGTCTTTGGACTCTCCCTTCAGACAACAAGTCAGTGATCTTGATGAGTTTGTTTTTTCTTCTAGATTTTTGAACTCCTATGATACCGAGTTTTTTTTGTAGACTCTATCTCCCCTGTTGATTTTTTCTTTTCTTTTGAGGTTGATATTATTGATCATAAACCATCAGGCCTTGGCACTATAGAGTCCTCTTTAGTTGATTCTGCCTTTTGTAGAAGATATCAAAGTTGCTTGTGTTTATGCCAAAGTGACTCGCATCACATATTTTCTTCTGAATATAATCTTGATGTTGTTATTTCTTGGAGACAGGATTTGTAGTTGGATCCACAACTGTTTACTAGGCTTTCCTTTTTGTTCAATATGTAACTAAATTTCCATGTACCCTACTCGTGCTTATGATCTTGATGCCAACTTCCACATTTTCAACTCATTGTATAAGCTGTCATCTCTTCTCTTGTCATCGCTCAACCTTGTACCATTTTTCCTTTGCAACTTGACACCTTTTTCCTTGAGGATATGTTCCCCGAGTGTCTTTATCTTGCTCATGTTCCCTGCATTATGCTTAGGTATGTTCCTCGTGCTTGGAACTATTTTATTCTTCCTTTGAAAATACCTGTCTCCTCGCATTTAAAGAATTCTTTCAGTTCTCCTTCGAGCTCGTTAAAAACAGTAAGGAGGTTGCGAATTGAATTTTCTGGACTCGTCAAAACTTGACGGGAAAGATATGAGTTATATTTAATCCCTAGTATGACTCCTTAAAATTGACTGGATTTCTGAGTTACTTGTTTGTTCAAACTCGTTAAGGTAAATTGAATAATCATCCACATCGGTGGTAGGTTATCACTTTTTCATACCATGTGGATTACTTACGGAAAATGAATACTCCATTTTCTTCAGAATCTAGAAAAGTATCTTCAGGAATAGGTTTATCTCTTTTCCGGACATGGAGGACTAAAATTATGGAAAAGGAACCTTGTTGAGCTTAGTTTTCTCTTTTTCGTGCTCTGTACCTAAACATGAAAAATATTCCGAGCATTCTTTATTTCATTGTCATACTCGTTAAACCCTAGTACAAAGCATCGAGTTTATTGTTGTCTGTGCCATTCTTGTAAATAAATGGAACTTTCTGAGTGATCTTGCTTCCCTTTACACTTGTTAAAACTAAAGAGTTTATGCTTTCTTTTGAAGGAGCACCATTGCTATGGTGATAGTTTACCCCTTTTTTCGGACCTTGTCGACTAACTACAAAAAATGCATACCTTAGTTCTACTGGGATAAGAGAGTTCTCCTTTAGATTTTTTTATACTTTTTCAGACTCAGGAGACTAAATTTACGAAAAATCACCCCTCTAGAGTCTTCTTTGGCGTTTTTAGACTCTCAAAATTGTGAAAACAATGCTGAGAATCCACTAATTCGGGCTCATCAAATCCACAAATCAGTGCTTTATCAAGCATTCTTCTGTCTCTTCTTCAAGCTTGTCAACAATGAAGAAGGTCCCGAGTTTTGTTTCTTGGACTCGTTAAACCTTTAGAAGAAAGAGGGAAAGGGAATTTCATCCACATGTTTTTACATCATAGAAGCAAGTCTTGTCTCCTTGAAAAAAACACCAGCTTTGAGTTTGTCAACAATTGGGTTCTAAGTTTTTGACCTTATCTTGATTTAGAGTTTTTACTCCTCCAGTTGGCTCCTTTGCAATTGAATGGGGAATATGTCAATGTATCCTACATTGCAAATTTGTGTCGTTGGTCCTTTCATGTCAAAATATTCCGAAGTGACTATTGTGTCGTGCTCACTGTTTGAGGATAAACCTTTGTCGGCCATTCTGCAGTTGCCTTGAACTTTTGTGTCGGCCATTCCCTGGTATCAGTTCATTACATCATGTCTTTGATGACTCTTGTCGTAAAACATTGTACCATTTACAGATCCAATCAGTCTTTGAATTATCTCATGTTGGATGATGGAGGATTCCTTAATGATTTCCTTCCAATGGATCTCTTCCTATCGACGTCAACACCTCTTTCTCCAGGAATGAGATTTAGAGTTTATGACAGTAGCTTGGGTATTGTAGTCACTAGTGTCAATTTTCATCGCTATTGGGTTGAAATAATACTTTAATGTCTCATACTCGATGGATTCTTCAGGTGTTCGACTTCAATACCTTGTATTCACATTTGTTAGAATGTACTAGGTACCTTGGGGACCATTTCCATTAATGGTGGTTTTCCTCACGTTTGTTAACGGTTCTCATCATTGAATGGTAATCAAATGGTTTCCTCCATGTTCTACTTCATTTCATTTATTCACATGGTTAGGATTCACACCTTTAGACGATTTGGATTGAAGACCTTGGGCCAACAGTAGCATTGCCATCTTTTTCTATTTCCAGAGTTGTGCAAGAACTTGTCACACTTTATATGAAATTTGTTGAGACATAGATCCACCTTGTATTCTTGTGGCTATGATAGATTATTGAGCATGGATCCACCTTGTTCATTTGTGGCCATGACTCCTTTAGATTTGATATGGTGCCTTTTTGGATATTGTGCGACCATGATAGTTACATCCATTATACACATGTTGGATCCACTTGTGTCTTTATGGGGATGATTTGCATATGGGCATGTATGTCCTAGAGATTAGTTTTGTCTAACATTTATCTCTCTTTCAGGTACCTTTGTTCAAGCCTTTAGATCTTGGATTCTCTACTCTCTCCATGACTCAACTGTTTCCTTTCTATAATGTATTTCGATTATTGTATTCCCTTCTAACCTCATACATTAGGGGGAATATGTTATAGAATAAAATGAAAAATCTCTTCCTATGACCACTTTCCCATGATTTCGTCGTATGTCAACACTTCCATGACGACACTTCATGAAAGTCACTGAAAAAAACCTAGATTGGAGGAGCCATATCTGGATGTATGTAACTCCGTTTAACCTATTCTCTAGATCGTTTGAAGTCTATATGGGTAAGAAACAACTTTTTAGAAGACTCCAAAGCCTAAACTATCCCAAAAGTACCATAAAAATGAGCTTTTTGACCTAACCACAACTTTGCCTTCATGGTACCCACAGTTATACTTTTGTAATCATGACTTGTACTGAGTTTGAACCACGGTTACCCTATGATATTCGTGACTCTTGTTACTGCAGCCCACAATTTCCATCTTTGCATTCGCGATTGTTGTCACTGCAACTCATGACTTTGTCCTGGACATGTCAATAAATGAATGTTTCTTGAATTTTGGGTATTTTTGGTGGCTATGCAATTGAATCCTTCAATTGGAAGTAATTTTTCCTCGCCCCTAAGTCTTCAACAAACTATATAAGAGAGGGAGAGGGGTCCATGGAGTGGGACTTGAACCTTTGCATTGTTATGCAAGAGGAATTGGGATTCTCATTCCCTCCTACCTTTTTTCCCTAGATGTTATCTCCTTGTGTTGCAGAGCTTGGAGGCTGAGTTCCTTGGAGAAGAGAAACATCAAAACCAGATCAAGGTTTTGTGAGGTGCCTATATTGAGAAAAATTTAATCATTGTACTTCTTCCATGATTAATAAATATGTGATGCTCTTCCTCTTCCAATCCACGTGTCTTGTATATTGAATCTTTGCTTACGATTATATGATGTTGTTTATCAGATTAGGGTTTAATGTTTGATTGAGCATAATCTCCTTTCATACATTCTATTTGGTTTGAGGAAGGTTAAGTTTGTTTTGTAGGTCTCATGGAGCAAGAGAAGCAAGAGGAGGATTGAAGGGATGCTTGGATCAACCTTTATTTGACTAAGGTATGAACCTAAATGATCTATGAATCTTGTTTACTTTTACTTGCATAACTATATGCATTTGTCTTTCAAACCTAGTATGTTGATGGCCTCTTAACCCCCATCCATAGGAACACTTTCCTTGACAACAATTATGGATTCAAGATTAATATAAAATGCCAGCACCTAGCTAAACATGCCCACAGGGTAATAGCTAAATGCATGCTGAACCCAAAAATTCCTGAAATAGAGGTGGATAGATGCCCATAGGAGGTATTGAAATGCCAATAGATCATTGAAATGCATGTGACATGTAAGGGCATGCACACATAAGTTTGCAAGCACCCAAACATGAAGACTATATGCCCGTGACATGTAAGGACATGCCCGCATAATGAATGTATCAACAATCATATAGTAAATTCATAAAAGGTAATCATGCATCAATGACAACATTGCAATGTTGCTTCACTTTATTTCCTTTTCTTTATCTAACCATATTGCTACCCCTATCAACCCTGCTTCCAGGCATAACTCTGAGTTACTGAAAGCTTTTGAATACATTTAAATCCCGCACTTAATGGACATAATGCTCGCAATTATTGCATTATGCATGCAAGACTATGATATAATGACTGCAACCAGTTAAACATGCCCATAGGGTAGTAGATAAATGCCCCCTAAACCTCAAAATGCCTGAAATAGAGGTGGAAAGATGCTCGTAGGAGGTGTTGAAATGCCAGTAGATCATTTAAATGATCGTGACATGTAAGGACATGCCCGCATAAGTATGCAAGCACCCACACATGAAGACTATATGCCCGTGACATGTAAGGACATGCCCACAAAATGAATGTATCAATAGTCATCTAGTAAATTCATAAAAGGTAAGAATGCATTAGTTACAACATCACAATGCTACTTCACTTTATTTCCTTTTCTTTATCTAACCATATTGCTACCCATATCAATATGTAGATTTCTGAAATCATATTGTAACTAATTTCTTTCTACATTTTACTTCATCTATTGCTATGGCTTCCTGCGGGCATTTTTCAACATTTTGTGCATTTTTTACGGGCATTTGTCTGGACCCGCATGTATATGTTTGAGGCCTATGGGAATTTTATAAGGTAGCGTGGGCATTTTATCAGTCCAACGGGAATTTTCAAACTGATTGTGGGCATTTCTCAACAAGATGAGGACATTTTCCCAAATCAACTGCTTATCCAATTTGGAGAATTGATGTAAATGTATTCTGTAACTTAAATGTGGGCATATTTAACTAGCTGTGGGAATTTTTAGTGCACCTATGATGCCATGATCAAGCATACAAGTGGCATACAATTGAAACAAATCAAATACTTATGGAAATCCATCTCCATCAAAGCGGTCTTACAATATAGTTGAAGAATTTCTTTATAAGATCAGGCTTCCATAACAACGTTACTTTAGCTGTACCTGTCAAGCGTTTAAATTTATCATTGAAATGCCTGTGAAATATAAGGACATGCGCGCATAATGATGTATCAACAATCATCTAGTAAATTCATAAAAGCTACACATGCATCAATGACAACATCACAATGCTGCTTCACTTTATTTTGTTTTCTTTATCCAACCATACTACTCCCCCTATCAATATGTAGACTAATTGCTCCCCCTGAAACCTTGCTGATCTGTTCATCTCAAGATATTTAATTTGTCTCACATATATCTTCAGAATCGATGAAAAGTGGTATCTCACATATGTATATTTCAGCAATCATATTGTAGCTATTTTCTTTATGCATTTTACTTCCTCTATTGCTATGGCTACCTGCAGGCATGTTCAACTTTTTGTGCATTTTGCAGGCATTTTCAACTTTTTGTGCATTTTTGCGGGAATTTTTCTGGACCTACATGAATATGTTTGAGGCCTTTGGGAATTTTATAAGTTAGTGCAGGAATTTTATCAGTCCAACGGGCATTTTCAAACTGGATGCAGGCATTTCTCAACAGACTGCAGGCATTTTTCCAAATCAGCTGCTTATCCAATTTAGAGAATTGATGTAAAAGTATTATTCAACTTAAATGTATTTACTTGCAGGCTGAGTGTATGTAATTGAATATGAAAATCACCTCCCATGTCCTCATAACTAGAACGCTCTAAAAAATAAAGGCATCAATGCAACATAATTAGGAAACTTATTAAGATGATGACAAACCCCCCAAAAAAAGACTCGAGCTGTCCTACTTGATCTTGTGTATCTTGTACTCTTTATGTAACCTATATGGGTCCTTTGAATGAACTATAGGGAAAAATAGTATCTGTACTTGTGCTAGAATTTGACTATCTATATCTGATTTCTTTGGAATAAATGGATCAATATTTGGGGCAGCAATCTTCTCTACCTCATCAATGTCTATTAGAGACCCCCGAGGCTTAGGGGACCTTGAATATTGATCAAATTTGTCATATTGACATAAAAATATATTTTGTAGGGATTGAATGTAAACTTTGGATTCATTAGAAGTCTTTTCATATCCCATATAAATTTCATTCAAACTAGAGGGTTCCAACCTAGTCAGTGTTTATAAGGGCAATGATGGCACCCCATCCTCCTCTCTTGGTACCATACTGACCATATAAGATGGGTTCAATTTTGGACTTGTTGTACTTACTAGTACCCTAAAAGGCATTTGATACATCCTATCCATCCATCAATAGGTTAGTTAAGGAATGGATGTCCTCCACATGAATTGGATAAGCCATGTCTAACCAAAAGGTGTTCCCATGCACTCAACTAATAAGGAGCTTGGTGCATCAGCAATTTACCCAGTGGTGCCAAATAATAGTAGATCAAGTATAGATCAAGGTGAGAGAGACCACATTTCAGAAGGGGTGCACCAACAGAGAAGAGAGACACTAGTATTTAGCAAGGGTTTATAGTGTATATATTCCATGTAGGTCTATATAAGTGTCCATGTAGGTTCCACACAAGTCTCAAAATTCAATGTTGGTGGGTAACATATGGAGATTGGTGAACTGTTTGATACTAGTTATTTTACCCTAGAATTCGCATCAAAGATTGAATTCAAATATAGGCATACCTCTAGGCGCTTACAATGATGTTGGCAGGGAACGAGTATTAGAGACTAAATGTCCTCCTCGAAACTGTATAGGATAGCATATATATTTCAAGCACATAGCCTGTTACTTATTAGTATAAGATTTATTTAAGTCTTGAGAAATATTATTAGGAAGAAAATTGAGAAAATGGCACACATGCATCCTCAAAGGATTGAGAAACATCCATCCAACCCAATTTCCTACTTTCAATGGCATCTTTATATCATATCTTACCTCCATTTTCCTACCTCATACAACTTAACAAGTGCAATATTTTAGCTCTATGTTATGCTACCTCGGAATTTGAAGTTTGAACCATTTCCAACCTACAAGAACTGCCATTATCATGCTCAATAGTCAATAAATTAAGTTTGAACACTCAGTTTTTCATTAGATGGGATAGATTCATAATGTCTCCCAATGGTAGCATCTCCATTGGATGGTATAAAATGACTAAATACTATGATCCAAGGTATGAATTGACCCTCACAAAATCACCTTCTGGGCTGCCAAAACATAAAACTTCAGAAAATATATATATATATATATATAACTTCTCAAATTACCAATTTGGATTTATTTTATATTATGAATAGATTTCTAGAGGCCAAATCTTGATTTCATACTATCTCTTTCTCCCATATCTTCAGATAATTCAAATTTCCTAAACCATTTTGAAATTAGTAATCAAGGTTGGAGATTTTAATACTTGGAAACCCTATTGTATTTTTCTAGTAAAGGTGTTTTGAAACTTTGGACATTTTATAAATGGAATGTTTTGTTAACTAGAAGACTATAATACGCAATTACAACCTTGGATGAAGGAATTTCTCTATTTTTGTGAAAGAGATTTAAGACTAAGAAATGCATATTTAAACACATGCTCGCTTTGATCTGTGGATTAAAGTATGTTCTTACATGTACAAGAAGTTAACATAAGTTGGATTAAGTTTCCTAGTTTGGGATATGCCTATGTTTTATTGTTGATTCAAGATGTTTTAATGTTTGTTGCTGCTTATAAATGCTCCCAATGTGCCCAAAAATTTCACACATTGCTGCAAGGGTAATCAGAATTGGAAATTAATCCTCAAATTCAACCCAGAATTATGAATTAGTCCTATTAGTGTTGAAATTAACCCAGATTTAAAAATGATGCTCTTCATTGCTAATTAGACACACAATAATGGATAATTAAGGTTGCTTTCACACCTAGGTTTTCCCAGACTTGTTTCTTCCATTTCACACACATAGGGCTACTGAGATTTGACAAATTAATGCCTAGAATGTTGCTACAGGTCTATTTTATTCCCATAAATCTTCCAAAATTCTTGGTGGACACCCATGCAATATAGGTAGTAATAGGATGTACACCAAACACAACTTGGATGATCTCTTGTTGAAATAAAGAGGAATATGTAAATAAGGGTGCATCTAAATAAACAACAAATGAGCAAATACTTAATTTGGGATCAAATTTGCACAATGATTCTCCTCTAGAGGTTTTCTACCTAGCCATAGGATCTCACTTTACAAAGCCACCCCCAAGTTGAGGGCCTAAGGGTGACAAGGGCGACTCTCTCACTCATCCCAAACCCCAAACTATTGCCGAGCAAAAAAAACATTTATTAAAACCTTGAAACTCTCACAAACCCTCACAAACTGAGCAAGAACAAGTAACAACTACACAAGTCAAAGAACCCTGTTAGATCCTACACAAGCACAAAGCATTTGCAACTTAATCAATTGATAGGAAACCATTCCTTCCCACAAGCACATTCACTTCACTTACCTTTTTTCCTTTTTTCCCTTTTTCCACTTGTGAAACATGACCCCCATTATCCCTTCTAAGCAATCATGCACTTTCTTTCTTTAATAAAATGCATGGGAATATTTCCCTTTATTACAACTTATATCTCAAGAATTACATAATGAAATAAACTAACACAATGGATCCTTCACTAATTTGCACTCATTTAATCCAAATACAAGTAAACATCACATAGATTTATAGTGTTACAATTAGAGTGAGGCACAATGCTACTAGAATAGGAAGGAGGGAGTGGAGTCACCACTCCATTTTGGGGAAAAACTAATAAATCCCGGGAGGGGATGATAGGAATAAACGTTAAGAAGATAATTCCACTAGATTAATTAATGCTTTAGAGTTGATTAGGCTATCTAGGGTTGTAGATTAATTAAGGTAATTCAATTAGGGTTAAAAAACAAATAGGAAAGAACAAAAAATTAACAAAGGAAAGAAAACTAACTAGGGTTAATTTATCAGTTTTCTTTAGTGAGTTGATTAACCTAATTTTTAAGGTGAAATAGAGGGAAAAGGAAGGGACAAACTCGAAAAAATGTTGATGTAGGTGCTAACGATGCTTGGGTTGAAGATGATAGATGTAGAAAGACTAAAATGAGAGCATTGCTCCACCTGAACAGACTTGCACACGCTAATACAACTTCCAACAAAACAAAACTGATCCTGATCTTTGATACAAGGCAATAAAACACACTAGATATACCATGTAAAATAATGAAACAATGAAGCATTGGATGGTGACCCAATGTGACCTCAATACCTTCATATCCTCAATATACTTGATGTACAACATGTCCCAGAAACAACGAGTTACAATAACCATTAAAGTACTTAAAACAATAACAATAATAACAGCAACGATCTATATCAGATATAAGTTGTTAATGAAAGACAACAATATATAACAATAACATGATATATCAAATCTGAACCAATTATAAACTAACCATAAGATAACTCAACATAAGATGTTAGGGAAAAACTCCCTTATCCTTAGAAAAATTGCTTCTAAACAGACTTCAACATCTTAGCGTTAGGTTATTTGCATGAGACTCAACTAAACAAGCATACCTGTGAAAGGAAATAAACCAGAACCAGAAAATATCCTAAAATAGATAATCCAACCCTCTCAAATAAAAAATAGTAGTAGAAAAACAATACCACCCAGTCACAATAAATAACGACAACAAAGTACCCCAAAAAAGTCACATATGGTAGTGCTATAGTGGATGGAACCTAAGGAGGGATCTTAAGGTCAACACAAGGGCGAAAAACCCCCCTAAGGGGTCACGCTAGTCATCAACAAGATGGACATCAACACTTAAGGGTTGTATAACTCAACATTACCATGCAAGGGTCAATCACAAGTCACCACAAGGATAAACATCACATACAAGTAAACATGTAAGTCAATGTAAAATAACAACGCAACATGACATCATGCTAGGCTCATGCACATCAAGTCAACCTAAGGGTAGGCTACCTGACTTTCTCAATTGTATGTGGTCATACGTCTCATGTGTCACATGCAAAGAGTGGAAGCTCATAATCATCATCACTGGATAAGGAAGCTCATGTGGTCATCTCATATTCTTCAGGTTAACTCAACAAGGGGTATCCAATCCCTTGAGGATAACCATAGTCCTTGGAATATGTTACACATTATAAAAAATAAGCTATGCACCAACTAATACAAATACAAATCTTAAATGTATACAACTAAATTCTTTTTTGTTTTGCTTTTTTTTTTCATAAATTCCAAGACGAGGACATATAATTCGTTGTCATTTCCCGTTGAAATTGTTGTTCCCTCTCTTTCTGTTGATTGTGTGGTCATGCTCTCCCATACCATACTTTTGGTATGTTGAATAGTAGGGAGTGGAGTTCATTGGAGAGGGGCATAGATGGGTTTATTTACCTCTATGTACATCAATGGGGAAATTGGAGTTTGCCCCAAGCTTTTTCGACGTTTCAACACATGTTGAAAACCATACTTGAAGCTGGGTCTCAAGTATTCTTCAGTGGCTTCTTCTTGAAAATAATTTCCCTACAATGCATAACACCATACAAATTATTTGTACACTACAATGATAAATCAATTATTTGTTCATTACAGTCACAAAAAATTTGGCTACAAACAATGATTGTTCGATTCTTACAATTCGTGCTCTTAGTTTTTGATATCCACCCTAGCCCAGTTTGTGTTGCCCATGTTTTTCTACCCTTTCCTTTGTCGCATTAGAGGTGTCGGGGATCCTATGAAAGGTTTCAAATATGTTAGATATTGTAACTTCAACATATTTAAAAGTAAAAAATATTGAACATTTTTATTTTTGAAAATATGATATGTGACATACCTTCTTGAACTGATTGGTTGAGTCTTTCCTTGTTTTCTCATTGCCTTCTCCTTTGCATCATACATCAACTCCTTTCACTCCTTCTATGGAACCATCAGAAGATGCTCATACTTAGTGTTAATTTTCAAATTTCCCTTATATTCTGCCCTGACATATTTCAAATTTAAGCCAGCTACTGCGGTGACACCTTTTTTGTTGAAGTTATCACCAAACAAGTTAACCATGTGGTTCATCAAATCATCTTTCAATTTTTCATTTTGGGAATTCCACCATGTATGAATGGTGGTACCAAAAATATCCAATGCATTCTCTTGCAGGTTCTTATAAAAAAAATTATTTCTTGCAAAAACAATATGATCATTAATTAAAAATAATTTGAGGTATGTGGCTTTGAATTACATGAAAAAAAAACTAAATTAATTAAATAATACCTGCAATATTTGGTATCTTTATTGGAAACACAGTCCTTTTCTGCCAAGAATGTAATGGGAAATGATCCCTTACTAACCACACATACTGCTCCAAGATAGAAATTTTCACATTCGATGCTACTCTTCTATCTAACATCCTGTGAAATAGTATTGGGTGAAGGGCCCTGTTGATATCCAACATCCGGTGAGGTCGTAGCATCTAAATGGAATTGCTGGTTAGGAGAGTCAAATAGCCTCATTGGTATGGTATATTTACGCTGTGTTGAACCATCGCTACTACCAATACTGACATCTACATACTATACTTGATGCACAGGTGTTGTCTCCAAAAATTCCTACAAAAAAGAAAATTTTAATTGATTAGATCATATAAAAAATAGAGAACTAAAATAACATAAATGAATAAATGACATAGTTCGTAAAATATTTTAAAGATGCCACTTACCCCGTACTGTACTATTGTTTCCCTCAAGTCACCAATTCCTGCTTTGATTTCTTCAGTCATGGGTTTGATTTTTATCAGTGTAAGAAGTTCTTGATTGGACTTTTTCAAAGCCTTATTCACAATTCCCATTAGGTCAGTTGAATAAAATATATCTGTCCTAATGACCACCTCATCATCGTGATGTGCTATTCTCTACAAACGTCAATCAATAAAAGTAGTTAATTTATTTTTATCATTACAAAAATTCACGTGAAAAAAATAACATGCATTTTATAAAAAAAATTAATTTAATCATGTTTAGGTACTATTAGGATAAAATTTACTTGATGGGACACCATTGGGGATTTACCATGGTTAGCTTGCCACAATACAAGAAGAAACACATATTCATATTGAAAATTAAAAATTGAACCATGTCTAATAAACATGATTAATGAAGAAAAAATTTAGTGTTAATATGACAATCACGTTTACCTGACCAAAAGCTGCAGGCGTGTTCTAAATACCCCCACAATATAATAAGCATGATATCATATTGAAATATAATGGTGTTTACAATATTCCCGCACAATGTTTACAATATGCCCACATGGTATTTACAATATTCCAGCACAATGTTTACAATAATGCCCGCAAACGGCTTCAATAATGCTTGCAAGGGGCTTGGGATATCCCTGCAAGGGGACTGAATAATTCCTACAAGGGGGTGAAAATAAGAAGATAAGGAAACCCTCATACCCATAATACCAAGGTGTACCATAAATGTGGATAACCAACCCATTTCACCCACAGGACCAACAAGACCAAGGACTTTAATATTTGTCAAGCTATCAAATATTCATTTCACATATTTAAGTTAAATCATTGTTTAAAACTTTAAAATGTTTGTATTGTATGTATTGCATGGATATTTGAATATTTTCATATAGATATAACTTGGTATGAAGTCATGTTTTATTCTCAAAATTTAAGGATACCTCTTTTAACTTGGTAGCTTTGACTAATCATTAGATTTTCCATTGCCTACAAGATTTGGACTAGTTGGACTATCTTGATAATATGATATCCTACATTTTAAGAGATTTTGGCTAAAACCTAGGAGCATTGAGTCAGTGAGTGGATAAAGAATAATCATCAGACCTAGAAGAGATGTAGAAGAACATTAGTTTAGATGGATGGAATTCTAGGAACCCCATCCCCTTGTACAAACTATTTACATGCAAGAACCCCATCCCTTAAGTACAATCTTGTTATTAGCTTAAATATACTTTAGCTTCTATTAGCTTCTTATAGTTACTTATGGTATGGTTCAAATAACCTATAGTGCTTCGGCTTTGCTTACACTCCACCGCACAGATGGTAGGGTTTGTAATAGGGCTGATTAAATTCAGTAAGTATGAGGTTTAGGTCTGATGCATAGGTTAGGATAATCCCACAAAAGTGTGATTTCCTAAGGCAAGTCCCAAGGAGTAGGTATTGGGCCATAGGGTCCAAAGGAAGATTTTTGGGAGGGTATCAAGTCGTAGGTGTGATTCATAGGGCAGGTAAAAAGGAAGGCTGAAAAGTATGTTTCAAAGGAATAGGTTATAATCTGAGCCCCTAAGGCATAGGTATGACAGGAGAATATTTCAAGGTCATCCCTCCTAGAATTATAGGTATTTTGAGTAATTTAAGGCCATCCTTACACCATTAATTTAAGGTATCTATTTGAAGGTTCAAGGAATTCTTGGGATGTTAGGTCTATTATTTTGTGTGCAGTCCTGAAGGGACATTCATTCCATACTTATATCCTTCAATGTAATACTTATAGCCTTCAATGGGATCATGTAATAGGTGGAAAGTTCATTTCTTTATGACTATGACTATTCTGGGTGGTAACATTGATTCTATGTTCTGAGAGTCTTGTTTTGATAATTAATGCCACAACAATATCAAACGTTGAGCTAAGGATTTGTGGAATTAGATTGCCAAATTATAACAACAGTTACAAGATCCCTAATGCGTAGTCTACCTCCACCATGAGAGATTTCCCAAATGTGCCTTGGTGATAGTTTAGGAAGTAGGGTACAAACTCGCTAAATATGGAAGTTATGAGTGCATCGAAGAAAGTGATAAGAGAGTAGAATTATTTGGGATTTGTTTTGGTCTCTTTTTTGCCATGAGGAGAGGCCCTCTAAGGTAATTATTTGAAAGAATCACCCTCCTATGGTATCCTACAACAAGACTAAAATATAAGCAACAAGCCCACCGTTGGTGAAATCCAAAGAATACTAAATAGTAAATTCATAACAACATTGAAATGAAACACCTAAGAAATACTTTGAGGAGTTTCTAGTAGTTAACCTCAGTTGTATCAACAGACCTGTAGCAAGGATTCATGGCTACATTACAAATTTCTACCAAGGATCAGTACTACCCTTCATTTCGAAGAAGGGATGTGGGAAGTCATTAAAGTTCAAAACCCCTTGAAAAGTCCACTTAATGAAAAACCTTATAAAAAGTTCAAAGAGACAATACCAATCATAGCCCTTTTCTTACAAACTGGTATTCCTACTTTTTCAACAACTTACACCTACAAGAATGGCTAGTGTGGATCCTTCTACTATTTTTAAATTAATATTTGAACTTAATTTTTACCTAACATAGGAATAAAAAGAATTCTCTTTATTTAGAATGTTCATCAGTCCATTTGTAACAATTAAATACTGCCCAAAGCCCAAATTAGAGCTATATCATAGAGAAACTATACATTAATTATTCCCCTGAATCGGCCGTAACAACAATGTGCAGACTATTTTGTAGCTTATGTGTTGTGTAAAACACTATGATTTTATGCTTTTTTATTATTCTGAAATATGCATCCTATGATTTAATGTAAATCCTGATAGAAGCCCATACCTCACTGGATAAGGTCTTGGTCATGATTTATCCTACTCACCGAATTGAACTAGCCCATACCTAACTGAACTGGTATCATGCCAGATAGTACGAGGTGTGAAATCCCTTACAAGACAAGACACAATTGTATATCTATCCACTATCCATAAGTGAGATTGATTGTCAGGGTTTATAGGAAGTAGGTGAAGTATTTTTTGTATAAAACCATCCATCCTAATCAATTGGTGGAGGGAATACAGGAGCAAACTCTGACTGTATGTATCAATAAAACCCTGATTGTATCTATCCATTATGTATATCTATCATCTATCCATAATCAAGGTTGATTGTCAGGGTATGTAGTAGCAGTATTTATAGGAAGTAGGTGAAGTATTTTTTTTATAAAAACATCCATTCTAATCAATTGGTGGAGGGAATATAGGAGAAAACCCTGATTGTATCTATCAACAAACCCTTGACTGCTATTTATTGACTGTATCTATCAATAAAAACATGACTAGAAAATGATTTAATGGATTAAATGAAAGCAATTGACTTACCGAAGACATCTCTGCGAGCAAAAAATATACTTATACTAGATCCTGGTCCTAAAGCTATGTGCGACCTATGCTTTTCCTAATGCCTTAGTGACCTTCACCTTTGCTTATGGGTCTCAACCTCAATCTTCCAATGTCCCTCTGCGTAGCTTTTGGAGATGAAGGGGGTGGACAACCTTGAGGATATAAAACCCCCAAAGCTGGGATACCATTAAAATTGAGCCGAAGCCCAACGCACACATAATAAAAAGCTTCATGTAGGAAGAACCCGTACTATAAAAATTGTTTCAAACAACAAATTTATGTGAAATTTATCTGGTGCAACTTAAGGGTTTCGCCATGCTCACAAGCTATATTTCTGGTTGTGTAAAGGAAGGGGTTCACTGAATGAACAAGAGCTTCCTCCTCTGCAACCTTGGAACCTCCTTTGCGACCTCGGGCCTAGTTCATGGATAAGGTAAGTGAAAAACCTCCTCTACAACATTGGAACCTCCTCTGCGACCTCGATCCTTGTTTGTGGGTGAGGTAACTGAAAAACCTCCTCTGCAACCTTGGAACCTCCTTAACGATCTCAGGCCTAGTTCATGGGTGAGGTAAGTGAAAGATGTAAATTTTGTTTGTCGCGATAGGGGGGAAGGTAAGATGAATAGTTTTAATTGTTTGTTCTTTTTTTAATTTTTATTATTTATGTTTAATATTTTTAATGTTTATTAATATTTTAATGTTTATTATTAGTTTAATGTTTATTATTATTTTAATGTTTATTTTTTAAATGTGATTTATTACCTTTACTTGAATCCAATAAGTCCACTACACCCTTCGGGAAAGGATAAATCCAGGGACTTATTGCAGCAACATAGAGGCAAGGTAGTAGAACAACCAGGTTAAACTTAAAATGAGAGACGTTTGTTTGGGATACAAGGTACTATATTAAAAATTTTATGGCAATGTCAATGATGATGAAACTGACAACATCAATACTTATGATCATCATCATCATCACCATCACCATCACCACCATCTTGATCATCATCATCATCATGATAATCATTGTCATTATTATCATCATCATTATCATCATCAATAACATCATCATCATCATAAGCATTGTCATTGTAATTGTCATTGTCAATGGTCATTACCATCATCTAAACACACCATTGTCATTGTCGACACCATCATCATAGTCATAAACAACACCATCGACATCATCATCATCGTTAGTGATGATGATGATGATGATGATGATGATGATGATAGTGAAATTATCATTGTCGCCGTATTCAATAGGATTATCATGATCATTGTCTTTATGTACATCATCGTCATCATAGAGAACATAATTGTCAATAGACACTTTATTGAAATTTTTTTGTCATATGAGTGTAATATGGTAACCTTTTCAAAGTTTGACAAACAGGGGATACTTAATAAAGTCCACTATCAGGAAGACTTGATACAACTAGCATAAGTAAGTAATAAGGTTACATGGAATTCATTGTATAATAAAATTTATTTCTTACAAATCTTTAAATCCTGAAAATGTGTAAAATTCATTTAATTACAACCTTGATAAATAGGAAATTGAACACGAAATTGTTCTTGTCTTATTATTATTTTTAAATTTTCTTCTAAAATAGAAACCAATTTTTTTATTTAAATAATTAGGCTTATTCAATAGATCCTAGAGTGGGTAGTTACAAATTATGGATTACATGTGATAATGGTTAGGAAATAGTGTTGATAAGGTATAGGGTTTATATATTATAGTATTTACAAGCATAAGAGTTAGGATTTATAAACATTTTTCAAGTATTAAGGGTATTAGGCCGTGATAGGATCTATAACTTACAACTTAATAATTATTAGGAGTGAGAAGTTATAAATTGTTGAGTTGAAAAACGACGGAAATAAAGAGGTCATAAGGGATTATCAAAGTTAAAAGTATAGTGGTGGCAAGTTTTTGCATTATCAATGATTAGGGGTTATAAAACTAGTGATTAGTATTAGGTAATTACTATAACTACTAACTTATTACCTTTTATAACCCCTTAGGTGCACCCCCACATTAATGCACCCATAAATGAAGATAGTACACGATGAACATAGTTCCTAGGATATATATCCATATCAATTATGTCATGGTTCTCATCTATCACTAGTACATGTGAACATTTTCCCCACAACAAATCGTCGCTAGGATGAACATGTTGATGATGATGATTGCGATTATTCTAATGAGTATGAACATGATGATGATTATGAAGATGAAAATGATGATGATGATGATAACATTGATGACGATGATTATTATAACATTGACGATGATGAGGCTGAGGATAAGGATGAGGTTGATTACGATGTCGATGATGACAATGATGAAGATGGTGATGATGGGGATGATGATGATGATGATGATGATGATGATTATGATACCATTGATGATCATAAAGATGAATATGACAATGGTTACGATTATTCTAATGAGTATGACATGATGATGATGATGATGATGATGATGATTTTAAAATTGACGATGATGAGGTTGAGGATGAGGATGAGGTTGATTATGATGTCGATGATGACGATGGTGAATATTGCGATGATGGTGATGATGATGATGATGACGATGATGATTATGATACCATTGATGATCATAAATATGAATATGACGATGGTTGCGATTATTCTAATGAGGATGACATGATGATTATGATTTCTAGTATTCTAATGAGTATGAACATGATGATGATGATGATGAATATGAACATGATGATGATGATGATGACGACATTGATGACGTTGATGATTATAACATTGATGATGATGAGGATGGGGATGAGGATGAGGTTGATTATGATGCTGCTGATGACGATGATGAAGATGGTGGTGATGATGATGATGGTGGTGATGATGATGATGGTGGTGATGATGATGATGATGATAACATTGATTAAGATTGAGGATTATCACATCGATGATCATGACTCATCAACAATATCATCGTCATCATATTCTTCATCTGTATCATCATATGGTCAAGAATCACTATCGTTGAAAGGATCACTCATATCAAAATCATCATAAACATCATTTTAAGTTATATATTCATCATCAATATCATAACTAAGTACAAAATCGTATGCTACGTCATTTGGATGATCAACTTCTTTATCAGATTCTTCATCTGACACATTTGCGGAAACCAACTGATCCGGATCTGCAACACCTTCTTCTTCGACATTGTCTTCTTCCTTTGGATTATACTTAATCAGTCTTCCTCTTGGATCATATCTAACAATGTATGAACAAAATTCTTTACCTGGAACTTTTGAGTAAGAGACCTGCTCACATTGAATGGGAAGAACATAAGGCTCTGTACTCGGTTCAAGTGCCCTTGTATTAACCATGGTAAATCCATTGGCATGCTTAATAACAGTTCTTTCAGGATCACGTTCATTCATTCGTATCCTGTACCATTTGACCTCAAACATAACTATTTTAAAGGAATTAAAGTCACACTCAATTATATCTTCCAAATAACCATAGTACCTATTTTCAGATAATTCTTAGGATGCTTGTCACTTATAGAGGAAACATTAGTGACTTGAAAAACTACAGTTATCCCACAATCGAATGTTTTATTCTTATCATCCAAATTTTTGATGTGAAATTTACGACCATTGGACTACATAGCCTCGTGGTGTATCAACTGCATCATGCCCGACTTAGTAAATAAATATATAAGAAAAAATAAACAAAAGAAATATATTTATATAGTGGGAAACAACGAAAAAAATGATTAGGATATTAAATATACTTGCCTTTTTATCTTTTAAACCACATGCTAAATCAATTTCCCTTTTTGTAAGTTCACTAAGATATTCTTCTTGATGATGATGCATCATTTTAATCAATTTACTCACCCCTTCCCATGATAAGGTACCATATAATTATATGCACTGTTCTATCCATTCCTCCATCCAATCAATATTGTTTGCAATATATAAATTTACTGCATCCCACGCGTGACCAACTATACAGGAAAATAACAATTAAGAATTGTAAATTAGCTATCATTAAAGGCAATTAAGTTTACCTTAAAATACTGATGGAATAATAAAAATTACATGAGTAAGATATATGTGAAATTGAAAAATTATTTGTGTAATAAATTAAATCTACACCATCTAATTACCTTTCACTTTCCTTGTTCTACCTTTCTCCAACAGGACCTCCCCTTCAAATTTGTTGATGGAGTTGACATGCCAAATGCGAGGAAGATTGATTTTTTTTCTAAATGTGGAAGATACAGACTAATGTACACCATGGATTGATATACCATATAGCCTTGCATAATAGAACCCTGAGGATTTTCTCTTTGTCTAACACAAGCCTTCAATGAATTCAAATTTATTTCAACCATCCACATTGATCTTGTGTGTACAGGTCCACACAATTCAATCTCCTCAACTTGGTGTATGAGATAGTGTTCTTTTGCATTGGAAAAACCTGGAGGTAAATACTTCTACATTTCACACATTAGACGAAGAATTTATCTCTTCCAATACCTAATATCTTCTTTATGGATTTCTTTATATGAAAGACACCTACAAATGATGCAATAAAATAACAATGAACAACAAGATTGAGGCATATATAACAAACTTCCAATATGTAAAACACAATGTATCAACAAGCTATGCAACAAAGTGAACAAACATTTTCATGTATATAAATTGTTACTTACGTCATGCATTTACCAAATCAGATATAACTTGTTTTATGTTTTCACCAAAGCTATATGGGAGAGATAGAGGTAGACCGTATTGTAACAAAAAGAAAATGATCATTATTTATTTAATTTCCAAATAATAGAGAACAATTACTAAAAATATGTACTAAATGGAAATTATATACGTAAATAATGAGCTTAATGAATGTATGCCAGTCACGAGTTTTAACACCACCAAAATCACATTTTGTTTGTTAAGATATTTTGTATGTTTGACAAAACCCATTCAGAAACCTTATTTTTTGATGGCCTCTTTTATATCATTGCTTTGTTGCTCTGTCAATAACAATGGAAGACTAATATTTCGGTACCCCTCTCTGTCATTGGAATTAATACACTTTGCAATGCGTGATTGGATTCTGCAATGTCACTACAATTGTTTCCAATTTTATCTTTGTTAGTCCTTCCATCTAAGATCCTCTATATCATTTCTGTTACATGATTATCGATATGCATTGTATCGAACAAATTATTTATTTGTAGGTTCTCGTAGAAAGGAAACCTACTGAATTGTATGTGATAACTCTTCATTCCTCGTGGAAGCCCATTCATGCCTTCACGACATTCAATATTAAACATAAATGAAAACACATTACCAATAATTCATGACACCCATGGTAGAGAAAATTCAATAAAAATATAAAATTCATAATATTACATATTTATATGCTACAATTTGCATACCATGACAATGTCTATTATATTCCATCTTCCATAGGTGAGGTGTCATTCTTCACGGTTTCTTCCCATTCTGTTCTTTACCATTGAATTTTGTTTTCTCTGTAGAGCGATACCTTTGGTTCTTAGGGAGGAAGTGCCTGTACACATCAAACACCTCCTTTCCTAAACTTCTTTAACGACGATATTTTATCCTAGGACCACAGACTGGACATGCAATTTTTTCATTTGTTTGAAGACCTGCAAGATATATGTATTAATGTTATATAAGCATCAAAATATTATTAATTTAAATAAAAAATGCATGATATTTACCTTAAAAATATATTAATTTAAAGTGCAACATAAATTTACATACCACAAAAATGTGTTAACTCGGGAGCGTCATGAATTGTCCATGCAAGTATTTCATGGAACTGAAATTTTTTCTGCCTTATTGGTCTAGAGATGTCATACGTACTGATGCCAACCCATAACCTCAATAGCTCATCGATAAGAGGCTCAATACACATTCATATCTTTAAATTGGTACTTATCTAATTTATTCAAAAATATACAATGCTATTCAGTTATGTTTCCCATTATATAAAAGGTGTTCTCATGCACCAATGAAACAAAGAAATGACATAATATAATAACTTTCAAAAAAATACCTGGAATAATCATTGCCAACATTGTGTGCTCTTTCTATATCAGCATCCAAGGAGGAAGGTTATTGTTTATGACGAAAACAAGCCACATAGAGTAAGTAGAATGAAGCTCTCCAAATGGATTGAAACCATCAGCTTCCAATGAAAGTATAACATTACGAGGTTCATCTTTAAAAATTGGCCATTTTTCTTCGATGTTCTTCAATGCAGAACCATCTGTAGGCATGCGAAGAACACCATCTTCGCTTCTGTTCTTTGAGTGGTAATCCATAAACTATGCTATACTTTGGCACCTGAATAGTCATTGGAAACGTGGAATTATGGGAATATAACGAAGAAATTTGAGTGGAACCCTTTTTTCTACTTTATTAGTTCCATATCTATTAATTTCACATTGTGGGAATTTGTTTTCTTATGCATATTGTCCATAATATATAATATGATCATTAGGAAATGCATCAATAGCTTGGTATTCCATTCCAATTTATTTCATAACCAAGAATACCTCTCAACATGTGCGTGGTAAATTATTTGATGGTGGTAACGGAAATTCACCCAACAGTCCACAACATTGAAAAGAAAATGAAATGTAAATAATATAAATCATAAATATTGCTTATCCCTAATTTATGAATTAATTAACACTAAAAATAGAGGAAAATAGTGAACTTTTCATACCATGTGAATATGCAATTAATACATTACATACCTTAGGATATGCGTGAAACAAGTGTTTGATAAACCATTCAAAACTTTCAAGTTCACCAACAACAATATAGCATAAAGAAGGTTTATTGTTGAGCCTTCATAATGAGGAGCTTGGGACTTCTCGAGTAGAGGAACATTATGAATAT
Organism: Pseudotsuga menziesii; assembly: GCA_001517045.1. Classification (NCBI taxonomy): domain Eukaryota; kingdom Viridiplantae; phylum Streptophyta; class Pinopsida; order Pinales; family Pinaceae; genus Pseudotsuga; species Pseudotsuga menziesii. The sequence goes on from LPNX010708781.1 coordinate 808,665, forward strand.
CATGGAGGTTGTCCTCATCCAATGGAGCAAATGTGTCTTGGATCAATCTATTTATCTCATCTTCGTCATTTGTATCAATAACGTCATCTTCGACCATAGGATCATTGAGAACTTCATCTTCAATATTATGATCTCAATGGTCGTCACCTTGTAAAGTAGCATTTCTACTATAATTATGTGGCAAATATCTCTCCGACGGTCGACATTTAGGGGGAATTGGCTTTATAATTACAAACAATGTAATAACATTAGTGTATAATATACAAGACATAAATTTAAAATGATAATTTTTTTTGTGAATACATGATCAGTACTATTACAAGAAGTACATTATCTAATGAATAACATCTTACCAAGGGACGATATTCAAACCCCCCTTCAACATGCTCCTTCTCCTTACAATGTTTCTCAGCACTTGTTCTTAAAATTCTTCTCATTCACAAACCCCTGCAATCATTGCAAGGGAAATAACAATTTCCATCGCCCTTCGCCTCCAATGCTGCCTTAAACTCAACATACCTCTTATTATTTTCTTCCCAAGTATATTTATTTGATATTCTAACAGCATATAAGAACCAAAAAAACTCAATCAATGTGTAAGTAAATTAAATAGAGTATATATATATTAAAGGACACAGAAAATTAAAGGACGTGACATGGAAAATGACAAATCTAATTAGTAAATCCAAGTTGACTTTAATTCTGCATATCACACATCACACACACCCATCCTTTCCAAATTATTAAGAAATAAGTTAGTATGGGGGTCTATTCTTTGCTCCAACCACTATATTTTTGATATTTAGTGATAAAATTTAAATCCCCCCCAACGGTTATGTTCTCCCAAGTTAGGAAACATGATTTATCACAAGCACACGGGATCGAAATGCTTAAACAATTTTTCACATAGGATATTACCACATGCTAGTTTACTCCTCTATAAATAAGAAACTAAACAAATAAAAAAGTTCAAAAGCAATGATGTTGTTTCCCTAATTAGTCCATCTTCATCTTTTTTTAATCAGACAATGATTAAGAGACCAATATCGATGACATTATAATTAATCATAGGAAAAATATTAGTTCACTAACCACAAACCTCAATGCCAAACTAAAATTTTACAAAGATTTTGAAATTAAATAAATTTTATGATGATCTAACCATTTTATCTATTTTACATAAGATGAATATATTACCTAAAACACTCATTAATCTAAGAGGAACCCATTATTTCTAATGTACCTTCCCTAAAAAAATTATAAATTCTATCATGATACATTCAAATCAATACCTCCTAATCATCCATCTCTTTCCATGTTGTATTGGATGTGATAGTATTGAGGAGAAAATGAATAGTTGACTCACTTTATGTATGACTCTACATATTAAAGGAGACAAAGAATTTAAAAATACTAACCTAGAAACCAAAGGAGATAAAAATTTCGATGTGTTAAACCAGTACCAGACTCTTGAAATCAGAGATCGAACAATCCACATAAAAATGGTTGCAACTGTAGCAATTTTTTTTATGAAATATGTCTTAAGAACATGTATTTATAAATCAATTATCGTGGTGGTTACAACGAAAAATGCACAACGATCAAATTTCAACAATAAGAAAAAGTCAATGACTGTTACTATGATGACCGTTGATGTTCAAGTGTTTAGAGTTCCTTCACTATAGCGACGAACATGTGTCTTCGTCACAATAGAGACGAACTTTCGTCGCTATAAGGACGAACATTTATTTACGTCACAATGGCGACGATGACCGAGGACATAGCAATTTCTTTTCAAAATATTTATCAATTTATCCACAAAAATTTCAATTTTAACTTATTCGTGGAACTTTTGAGCCATATGTACTAGTGTGCGAAACAATATGCGAGTGGTTGAGCTCTTGCGTCTTCCTTCTCGTCTATCGATCTATGATCCTTGTGGAACATATACTTTGGATTTGTGGAAATCTATCTCCTGTGATTTTTTTTTACTTCACGGATTTGGTCCCCATCATTCTCTGTTTAAATGAACCAACTACAAACTCTATGGTTCTGTGTTGATCTATGTTTCCAAAAATGTCAATTTAATCAACAATCTCCCCCTTTGGCATTGATGGGAAACACCTTCCTTTGACATCAGAAAGGATCTATTTCTCCCCCTTTGACAACACGGACAAATTTTAGAATGAAACTCCCCCAGTAACGTTGTTCCATTTTGTTATATATATTCACAATGTTATAGTTTGTAATCATATATAAGCAAAACAACAAAGTTTACTTGCATTTCTCTTTGAATGTTGATCTCGTTCTCTTGTTATTTTTCAACGATATGAAGATGTAAACCTTACTTTCAACGACTGTAAAATTTAACATAGTAATTTCAATATGTAGCAAGATAAATCATAAGTATTATAATTTCATATTAGAAACATCAATCCACATGTGCTTCTTTTGGGGATGATTGGAATATAGCAACCAAACCTACAGCCTGCATTACATCTAGTATTGTAGCTATTACATGTAATAAACTACCAATCATTGACCTATACATATTATCTAATTCTAAAGATTCATCATCCTTTCTCATTTTACAATCAGTGACCATAGGAGTACTAACAGGTTTGGATTCTTCCATTTTGAACTTTTTCAACATCTCTTTGATATACTTAGTTTGAGAGATGAAAATCCTTTTTTCTTCTTCTGATTGAGATACTTGTAAACCTAGAAATAATGTTAGTTCTCCTAACATTGAAATTTCAAATTCCTTCTTCATTTTTGAAGAAAAGTTTACACTCAGAATTTGTTGATCAGTTCCAAATATGATATCGTCTTTGTAGACTACAACAATGATCATATTTTTGTTTTCAAACTTTATGTATAAATTACTATCAGTTGCCCCTCTTCTATATTCTCACCGATTTAAATAATTTTCAAGTCTTGAGAACCATGATCTTGGAGTCTTTTTAATTCCATAGAGTTCCTTCTTAAGTTTTCTAACAATAATTTATATTTTCTGATAAGAGAAAACCTTCAGGCTACTCAACATAGAATTCTTCTTCAATTTCTCCAGTAAGAAATGCATATTTTACATCCATTTGGTACACTTTAAAGTTTTTGTAGCATGCAAAAGCTAAAAACATCCTAATGGATTCAAGTCTTTCCATAGGTGCAAAAGTTTCTTCAAAGTCAACACCTTCTACTTGAACGTATCCCTTCATGCATACTAATTTGGCCTTGTTTCTTGTCACATGACCATGACCATTGAACTTGCTTTTAAAAATCCATTTGGTTCCAATAACATTCATGCCCTTAGTTCTTGGGACAAGTTCTCAAGTTTGGTTCTTCTCTATTTGATCAAGTTCATCATTCATAGCATTGATCCAATCCTCACTTTTGCAAGCTTCTTTAAATGTTTTGGGTTCTACTATCTAAAGTAGTGCTTGTTCTTCATCATAAAATAATTTTCTTCTTGTTTTAACTCCTGAATATTTGTCACCAATTATTTGACTTTCAGGATAATTCTTCTGAACCCACCTAGATGGTGCCTTTGTGTATAATCTTAGAGAGTCTTCATTCTCATTTTCATGTGATTCATCTTTATATACTTTTTCTTCTTCTCATTCTTCAAAAACATCCTCTTCTTGTGAAATTTATTCTTTTTCTTTATCATCTATTTCTTCATCATTCATTTCTTCAACATCCACACTTTCTTGGATTTGTATTCTTCTTGGTTTAGTATCATCAACAATTACATTTTCACTTTATATGATCTTGTGAAACCTTAGATTATAACATCTATATGCCCTTTTTGTGGAAGAATATCCATGAAATATTCCTTCATTTGTTCTAGAGTCAAACTTCCCTAGATTATCATCATCTCTTTTTATGTAGCATTTACTTCCAAAAACTCTAAAAAATTTAACTGAAGCTAGTCTTCCAAACCATATATCATAAGGAGTCTTGTCACTATTCTCTCCGAGATGTCCTATGTTTTGTACATAGAAAACTGTATATACTACTTCCCTTCAATAGCCATCAGGAAGTTTTTCTTCATTAAGCATAGTTCTAGATGCTTTTTGGTCTATCCTATTCTTTATCTCAACAAATCCATTTTGCTGAGGAGTTTTTTTCTGTTGAAAACTGCCTCTTGATTCCATGAGTTTCACAAAAATCATTGAATTTATTTGTGGTGAACTCACCACCATTATCTGATTTTAGACATTTAATCTTGAGATTTGCTTCATTTTCAACAAGTGCTTTGAAGGCTTTGGACTTCAAAAATGCTTTTGATTTTTCTTTAAGAATTGCCACCCAATTCATTCTTGTATAATCATCGATTAATAACATGAAGTAATGTTCACCTTGAAAGGTTTTAGTCCTTGTAGGTCCACAATGATCAATGCGAATTATTTCTAATCGCTGAAAGGTTGTATGTTCTTTGAACTTGAAGCTTATTCTTGTTTGTTTCCCATGAAGACAATGTCAGTGGAAGGGGAAAAATAGAAGGAACATTTGAAGTACAGTGAAGTGGGATGAATATTTTCTTGGGAGAATGGGAAGGTGAATGAGGGGAAGAAAAAAATACAAAGATGGTGCATGATTTGTAACCAAATATTATACTTGACTGGTTATTGGAATAGTTTTACTTATCTTGTGTAGTATCCCCAACCTGGAAATCAAATATACTAACTCCACAATCCAAATCCAAAACATGAAGATTGAAGCTAGGTACACTTCCTAGCTTTTGGAGTCTAAAAACTACATGTTTCCAACTTGATCGAAATGAAACCTAAGGGTCACAATTTTCAGATATGAATCTATGGACGGGGTTTGCAACTCTCCTACTAAAATTTATGACAGATAGACATAGATTTGGAAATACCTTGCCTTGACAAATGACACATTCTCTGAGTGCATCACACCTAGACAAACTACTTTGGCTAAACCAGAGGACCAAAGGAAATTTTCCCAGGAATTATGTGGAAATAAATGGATTCTAGTGCACATATGAAGATAACTATTCTGAAATAGGTTCATGGAAATTTCCTATATATTAGTACATGGCTTGGAATGCAAGGAAAACATGAAAACACTTCACTAGTGAAAGTTCAGTTCTAGGACAACTTAACTAGGTAGTTTCCAAATGATTCCAAACGACCCCTAATCATTACATAATTATGATATAATTTTGGTTATGGGATCTATACTATCGCACCTATCTGCAACAACTTACATAACTTTATTTGGTGGCCCATAATTTAAGATATTTCTTAAACAATGAAATCTAGTGAAATTTGCAACATAATGAGCATAGGAGAACAAATACTGAAAGTGAAGAGATAGATAAAGAAGAAAGGATTATAAATCTGATTTTATTATTTTAGGTTTGTAATCACATTAGTGTCCGTAAATAATATACTCCATGGAACAAATGGAATCAATCCCCAACTATAAACACTGCTACAAACCCACACCTCTATCAAAAATTGCTACAACACATTGCTACAAACCCACACCTCTAACAAAACTTGCTACAAACCCACACCTCTAACAAAACTTGCTCTAACACATCGGAAATGATTGGAAAATTCGACTGGATGGAAACAAACATGGAAGAATGATTTGCAGATGCAATAAAATCACGGAGGAAGGATTAATACTTTCATCCTCAATCTCTAATTGGAATGCTAGAAAACACTCAAACTAGTGTAGTAGAAATGAGGGGCCCATCACCATCTTGGTATGCAAGGGAGCATCGCCCAATAAAAGAGAAGTCTAAGCAACTCCAATACAATATAATTCATCAATGACCTTTGCTAATGTTCCTTGATGATCCTAAAAATTTTGAGGTGTCTCCAATACCATGGTCCAATACCATGTGTGAGAGAAAACCATGTTACCTAACCACCATTGACTATGTATATCCACCTAGATAATACCATGGACACATACCGTGGAGCATCCAAAACCATCAACCATGATTAAGGTATTTACTATTTCATCGTGTGTCTCCGTAAGTGCACCCTAAACCTCCTTGACCACTTATCCCCTCCTTTTTGAGACACCTTAGTTGGTCAAATGGGATTATCCATGGATTATCCCACTTGCTAACGAGCTTCCAACAAACTTTCCTTGGTTTGTAGAACCAAGTTTGTCCTCTTTCTTATTCTTTCCAACTAACTCCCTAGGTGCCCCATTTAGACAATATTTTGTCATAATATGAATAAAATAATAATAATTCATTTTTTTATGAGAGAGTGGGTCCTTGGACATCTTAATTGAATTCCTTTAGTTATTTTACCCAAAATTACTTGGATTTCCATGTTGGACGCACCAGTTACACTAAGAGGGGGGTGAATCAATATGCACAACTTCTATTACTTTTTCACTTTTATTAACAATAAACAACTTGTTCAATACTACGAATTATCACATTATCATTATATCATATTCATCATTATCATCATCATCGTATCATCATCACGTCATAAGCATAACATGAAACAAATAACACCAGTTTTTACGTGGAAACCCAAGTCATGGGGAAAAACCACTGAAGCCTTTATAATAGTTTTCTAGAAATAACTGGAAGGAGGAAACAACCCCCTTATTACAATGAATTTAGTTCTCCAACTACAACCCCCTTTCCTTGCTCCGTCTTACCACCCAGATAAGAATATAGTCAATGAACTACTAAACCACACCCACACTGATCTTGCGGACTTTATAATCAACACCTGTACTATACTACACAGTCTGTACCACTTCCACTGCTCATCATCTGATCACTACTCATCAACTACTCATTGTCCACTGTATCACACTGCTCATCATCCTATACAATAAACCTGTCCAATCAAGCTGTACCAATCAATCTGTTTCTCACATCATCAGACTCAGTCAATCTGAGTCTAACCAAATTCTCACCAAACTCATTCAACCTGAGTCAAACCAACTACTCATACAACTCAACCAATTTGAATAAGACCAACTGCACATAAGGCAACTTGTGCCAATCCTTCTCAATTGAACCTACCAAGCTTCTTGTGTACCTGTGCCAAATATATCGTATACTTGTATTAATCTAATCAACTGATCTGACAGTCAACCAACCCTTCTTACTTGGCTTAGTTCATCAATTAAGAGACACATTTGAGCAACCAAGAGACTTCACATATGGTCAACCAAACTTTCTCCTATCACACTCAACTCAATGACATCACAACCAACCTCAATCATAGTCAAGGAATACTTGATAGTTAAGCATGATATACCTCAACCAACTAACCTCAACCAAGAAGATAAAAGGCTTAACCAACTATGTCAAACTCAACCAATCTCATAAACTCTTAGACACAAAAGGATTTTTCACTCCACTCAAATAAAGTCAACAAATCAAACATATGTCAAGCAAATGGCCACTTACAATACTATCAAAGGTTGTCATTAACAATTAATAACAGTCCATATCCACTTAGGTCAAAGACACAACGATCAACATTTGTCAAACTATTTTTCAAAGAAAACACTTAGGTTGATCAGATAAATCACTCACAAGATATATTACTTACATTTCAACTTCTCATTCAATACTACACCATGCAACAATCAAGATAAACAACAAGATCTATGCCAACAATATCCAAGATAATCATCAAGATATGAATATCACATTAAGATATATGCCAAGATAACCATCACCATATCCTCCATAACATATTCAATGACTTCAAATATATATACAAATATATAGGCTCACATACTAATATCAAAGATGAACTCTATCCATGAGAGACATGTGCCATTATAAGAGAAACTCATAATCATGAACCATACCTTTTTGAAGATCATTATATGAAGAAATAGTAGAAAAACCAAAATAAACTGTATATCATGTCATCACATATCCATCGTAACAATATTTCCAACGAGCCAATAATTTTGTAATTTTGATTATGTATTAGAAAGTTATGCCAATTTTAGTGAAGATGTCCAAAAATTTCCCTGCCACAAAATTTCACACTTTTCTCCAAGAGTTGCGAAATTCCTGAGAGAAATTGATGATGAACAAATGAAATGTTTGATATTCTCTTATATAGGTTGGGGAGAAAATTTATTACCTTGGGTTGACATGCAATTCGAAATTACAAATAATTAAATTCTCTTTTGTTTGGTCGGCTCACCCAAAAAGGTGGGGTACGCCAACTTCAAAATTCCACATCTCTTCAATCGTAAGGATTTAGAAGATGCTCCACTTATCAATGGAAATGGATTGAAGAGGACTATCTCCTTATGATGGTTTTGTTATAAAATTCTTGGTATAATAGCCTTTAAATTATTCAATATGTCCAATATGTCAAAGACCCCACAAATGAGGGTGCCAAAGACCATACCACCAACTACAAGAGTTTCAAAGTATTCTTCAAAGTCTTCTTCAACATATCAAGGCACCTCTATGGGATATGTTGATGTATTTGTAACTTCAAAATATATTCTGATGTATATTATCATTGTATGTTATTATACCCCTATTGGGGATGTGTGTTACCCCTTTATGGGATGTCTAAATTGTGTCTATACCTTGAGGTACAACCTCCGTTGTAAGTCGGGGCGATAGTCTCCAGTGTAACATCATGTAATATGTAATTGTTGTCTCTCTAGGAGAAGTGGGACCCATGCGAGATGACATGTAGGCTAGATTCTTATATTTGGTCAGTGCCTTGAAAGGGTATAAATAGGGAGGCTCTCTCCCTCATTTATACACACCACACACACTCTCTAAGGCATTTTGAAAGAGAGAGACAGTCACAGGAAGAGAGAAAGATAACTACTGAACATTTCTTGTTACTGGTTTTGATCATGTTACTATTCTGAAGAAGTTTGTGGGGTTTTATCCTTTATGGTTTCCCCGATGAAAATATTTGTGTCTTGTGTATATTTTATATCTTATGCATTTTGATGTACTTGTTATTATTTTAGATAAATATCCTAGACAATCTAATTAGATATTAAGAAAATATAACATGGTATCAGAGCCTCCCTGAAATAAGGCACTGTGCAACTGTGGGAATTAGGGATTTCTAGTTGAAGGTGTTCTCTCCACATACCATCAAGCAAAGTGGGATAGGATAAATCACCTCACTAGGGTGCATCTATTGGTGGTATCATTTTTTGAATCAGAGTAGTTTCACTGTATAGACAAAATACAACTACAATGGCAACTAATGCAAATTAGGGTTTCATGCCTGAAAACCCTAGAAGACTGAATTTAGTAATTCTAGAACTTTCGTTGTAATGAGATATTGGAGAAGGATCAAAATCCTAAATGTTTACAAGACGAAGATAAATTTGTGTTGTACAATGTGGAAAATTTTCAGCCGCATCTTCGCTATACTTCAGGAGATATGGTTTCTACAATTTAGGGTTCCAGCCTCCTCAAGAATACAATCATAAATAGGTAACCTATGGATATTTACTATATCTCAGGATAGGAAGGTCCAAATAAAATTTAGCAAGATGTTGTAGGTGGGGAAAATACTTTAGTTTCTTCGGTAAGTTTTCAGACCCAGAATGTGAAACAATGACATGTGGTAGTCCATACAAAGTCATTATCCTAAACAGTCCCCAAAACAGTCACCTTGGGAAAATCTGAATAAGTTCCACTTGGAGAATCCATTTTTCCTCTAACCTATGGGGTTGGAAAGATCTCTTATCAGGATATCACAGTGAGAAATTTCAGACTTTAAGGGTCTAAAAATTCTAAGATAAAACAGAATCAATATCAGTCATTTTTGTAGTAGAAATTGGAAAACTAGGGATTCTTGTTCCGGGACATTCCCTCCATTGTTTTTAGAAAAGGAGTACATTAGAAATCTCGCCTTGAAAATGACCATATTTCTATCCAATCAGAAGTTTGAAATTCAAATTTTTGAAAATTAGGTTTCTCTGACAAACCCTAGATCAACTAGCTCCAGAACCAGGACGAACACCTCAAATCGTAAGGAAGTTCTAAGAGCCAAAGGAAGATGAGGCTAAGGCTAGATCCAAGAGAATCATTACATATTCTATTAAAAATCATCTCATACCTCATGTGTCATTCTTGAAGATACCAAAAGGAATTGTTCTATGCTATGACGAAGCAATCGAAGAAGAATAAGATATTGTTATAACCACCTTGAATGGCCTCCTGTCACATCCCCACCCCTCTACCAGAGAGAGGACGCAAGTATAATGCTATCAAGTCCGAGAAATCTAAGCCCCATGAACGTAATATAAAATTCATTGAACTTAAAAACATACATAGATGCATACAATTGCAATTATACAACGGAGGCAATTCATTTCATTCAATCATTCAACACATTAGACATGTTCATCATATTTCATCAAGACAAAACAAATGCAGAGATTAACACAAGAAATAATTATCTTGAAAGAAGCTTGTCCCGCAACCAGATATGTCGCTCCAATGTTCCACCCAACCATAAGCCGGTGTGCTCATCAATATCTCAGCAGCACTTCCACCCCCGACCTAGGCATGAGTCCCACAAGGAATAAGGAGCACTGGTAGGCTCACACATAGCCAAGGATATGACAAAAATCAGCCAAGCCAACAGAGTTGGGTTTATCAGGCTACAAAGGAGCTAGAAAGGCTGATTGCTAATCTAATGAGCTCAACCATAGATCTATGGACACCTGCACCATATCTAGCCTAGCTTCTAGAACATCTACACACCCAACACAAGGAAGCATCCCCTTCTCTGCTACACAGTCCCTCAGGATATGCCTTCCCATTCCGTGCTATTCAAGGTGTGCAAAGAATAAATATAGCCCCCTAGATCTATCTCTGAGGTTCATTCTCACACTAGGTTTATCAATCTAGTTCAGACCCCATTTCCACTCCTAAACGAGTTTAGACCAAAACAACAGAGGCATACACAACAAATGCAAGTTCTGGGATTGATGAAAAATGTCATGGAGGCCAAAATCGAAAATGGAAATTGAGTAAAATTGCCCATCCTGTGCAATTCATTTCAAAAAATGATCTATGGCTTCACGTGGGCCAAAACGACTCCCTCAGTCCCTAAAATCATGGATTTGCCCTCCATTGGCTGTGCAACACAAAAAAATGAAATTCCCAACCATAGGAATGTAGAAACAACACAAAAACAACCAATCAAGACCCCAACCACTGAATGTCAACAAAACCACTTCCCAGCCATGGGAAAAATGAAGAACATTGCAAAAACGTCCATGGAGAAAGACCAAGAGCTCCTAAAACATGGGGAAGACAACAACGTGAATGCATGAGGGAATGGGAAGCACAAATGGGCATTTAATTGGCTCATAAGTCAAAACACGTTTTTCCAAAAATTGGTGCTCTGCCCAATTTGAATTTCGACCTCCATACCTTGCCCATCCCATACAATAACTAACTCAACCAATTTCTGGCAGAATTAAATGATTGGGCACAAGAGACAAAATGGGTAGTTGATAGTTTGATGGGTTCTCCCTTTGACATTTGGCTTTTCCCTATTGGCCAAAAGGTTTGAATACTACCCCCCCCCCCCCCCCCCNTGTCCAAAATTATAACGTGCCTAGCTAGCACGAAAATACCATCGGCAACGATTTTTAATTGCTGAAACATAAAACGCTAAATTGATGGTGGAGATTTTTCCTTTAGCTCCACACCATGATTAATTACAATATATACACCATATACATTTTTAATGCAAACGAGGTCAAAACCGGGGTGTTACACCTCCCAAGATCATGGGATTCATTCATTCAAGGAATGTGTGCCAGAAGAAAGTGATTACCTTCAGTAGAATCTGGGAAGAGTGCACATAAGAAGAATCTCGACTCATAATAAGAGAAGAGAAGATGGGAGCAATCGAAACATCAATCTCACACGATTCAAAGAAGATCCCTCAAGCGATGAGGAATATGAAGGAATCAATTCTTGAAGAACGTATTATCCATCTTAGCATTTGGATAAGAAATGATGCTGCTATGAATGAAGAAGATGATGAAGCTGAAGGCTCAAGAAGGAGTCTACCCACAAATAAAGATAAGTATTCAATTGTCATTTCATGATATTGTTTGGTTATGCATTTGTTTATATTCAGTTAATGTGTTATGCATGTTCGAGTATTTGCATTTATACTATTGAATTGCACATGATGGGTAAATGATGTTGTACAACATTTCGTTACTACTTATCTATATTAAAACCTCTTTGCTGGCATATTAGGATTAGTACACACTCTTAATAACATTGGGGTAGGATGCATCTAGAATTTATTGTATGTATACATGATATGGATGAATGTTGCAGCATTGGCTAAAATAGTTGCATGGTTATGTGACATATATTTGTCATATTCATATATTTTGGAAATTATGATATGTTTCTAATCATGAAACTAAATTTGAATTGTAGATCATTCCAAAGAACAAGTAATGACAGTTTAGAAGAGGAATGTGAAGCATCCTGGGTCAGAGACACCATAATGAATGAAAGATCTTAAGAAGAATACAAAGAGAACGGTAGTTCTAGCTCGAGATATGAAGACCAACTTGGGCATGAGAAATAATCCAAGATGAAGAATAGTATGATGATACTTCCAAACAAAGAAAGAGGCCTCAGACTCCACTCTAGTTATGTGACACTATTGAGTGACATCATTGATGCAAAGCCTTCCATCTATGAAGAAGTAGACAAGAAGAAAGGGAAGGAATCTATGATCAAAGAGTACCAATTCAAGAAGAATGATGTCTAAGGGAAGTCCGTAGTGTATTCCATATGGATATACAAGATCCAACATGTAGTAGATGAAAACATCATTGGTTACAAGGAAAGAAAGAAGGAATAGACTATGCATAGACATTTTCATCAATGACGAGTCTAGTATTCATAGAGTAGCCACTGGGAGATGAGACACATGACAGGAAGAATCATGTATGCAAATTAAAGAAGGCCTTGTATGAGCCCAGAAGTCACCCATGGGATAGAACAAACAGTTACTTACGGAGCTTGAAGATCACTTAGAGTGATGAAGATCTTAACCTTTGCTACAAGATTGAAGATGAAATCCTATAGAGGATGACAAACTCACATATGGGCGCGAGAAGAAATTTTCAACAAAGTTCAAGATAGAGGATGTTGGTATCCAGTGACCCTAGATGGATACATAGAATATTAGTAGAAGAGGAAGCTACCTGTCACTCCAGTACAAAATGTTTCAATACATAGAGTAGGAAAGGCAGAGGGAGAATGATGCTATGCTTCAGAGGGAGTGACTGCAGAAGATACTTAGGTTTGGCATGGTACGATAGGATGGAAATGTTACTAATGGACCTAAGATTTACTGAGAGTAAAGCATATTCCAAACTTTTCTTCAAGGTTGAAGGCAGAAGACCAGTGATTCTCATGTTATATGTTGATGACCTGTTCCTGACAGGAAAAGAGGAACTCATTAAATATGCAAGAAGGAGACTTGCTGTTGAGTTCGAGATGAAGGACTTGAGTATCATGCACTAGTTTCTGGGCATGGAGGTGTGGCAGAGTGTGGATTGAATCTCTCTTGTACAATGGAAGTATGCATTGGAGATCCTGAAGAGGTTCGAGATGATGGAACGCAAGGCCATGGCCACACCTATGAAATCGAACCTGAAGCTATTGAGTGATGCTTCATCAGAGGAGGTTGATTCCATGATGTATCATCAGATGATTTGTTCATTGATTTTCCTAATGAATACAAGACCAGATGCATTCTTTGTTGTGAATGAACTGATCCAGTTCCAGATGGATCCGATACATGCTCACCTGGTTGCAAATCATTCGGTGAGGTACCTGAAGGGTACATTTGAGTATGGGCTCAAGTATGATATGATGATTCAGATTGGTAGTGCCACTAAGAAGAAGAGTACCTTGGGTTGCTTCTTTAGTTTGAGATCCAGTATGGGCTACTGGTTTGGAAGGATACAGTCCTGCATGGCACTGAGTACAGCTGAGGAAAATTATGTTGCCACTTGCTCGACTATGTGTGAGGTAGCATTTTTATTTTGAAAGCTACTATTTGATTTGATTGATCTGAATTTCATTTTTTCATGATTCAAAGAGGAGCAGTGAAGCTCCAGTGTGTACTTCAGATCGAGGTTCCTTCCAAGGGGAAGTGATGAGTCTGGAAGATGCATATACACATGAGATCCTTTTCGACATGGTGGCAGGCTGGTCCTCCCATGGTCAGATGTAAGTGCAGAGCCTTTCCTACATGGTGGTAGGCTGGGCTTCCCATGGTCAGATGTAAGTGCAGATCCTTTTCGACATGGTGGTAGGCTGGGCCTCCCATGGTCGGATGTAAGTGCAGAGCCTTTCCGACATGGTGGCATGCTGGGCCTCCCATGGTTGGATGTATGTGCAGAGCCTTTTCGATATGGTGGAAGGATGGGCCTGCCATGGTTGGCTGTCAGTGCAAAGCCTTTCCGAAATGGTGGCAGACTAGGGATCCCATGGTCGTTATGTAATTTCTGGAGTATTTCCTAGATTGTATTAGGTGTGTCCTACCATGCCGATGGATGTAAGTACTGGAGATTTTCTCGAATGGTAGTAAGTGTGTCCTACCATGCCAGTGGATGTAAGTGCTAGAGCCTTTCCTGGATGGTAGTAGATGTGTCCTACCATCCCGGTGGATGTAAGTGGTGGAGCCTTTCCTATATGGTAGTAGGTGTGTCCGACCATGTCAAAAAATGTGAGTGTTGTGTTATGTGTATCTGGGATGTGCTTCATGTGACAATGAGATGATCTGAAGATAATGAAGATGATAGTAGGGTACACAGGTGTTGCAAGGCATGTAATCAGTCATGGGATTCTCCCTCAAGTTTTGCAGTGGCATGTAATAAGTCATGGGAGATCTTCCATGTTTTTCAAGAGGCATATAATAAGTCCTGGGATGTACCTACTTTATGGGTTGCTCGTACAGATGATGAAGACCTGCACAAAGGGATAGGCCTACATCTAGGATGAAAAAGGGTTGGCACTGTAGAAACTTCTGATGACAGATAGTATGGAATGATGAACAAATTATAAGAATATGATGGAAGCAACTATGATGAAGAATCTATGACTCTGTGATGATGATGATGCAATGAAGACCTGACCAAATGTGTTGATGACTGTGTAGAGAGAGAATGCCTTCCTAGTTAAGAGGGAGTGTTGATGTATTTGTAACTTCAGAAGATATTCTTATGTATATTATCATTGTATGTTGTTGTACCCCCATTGGGGATGTGTGGTACCCATTTATAGGATGTATAACTTGTGTTTAGCTCTTGAGGTACAACATTTGTTGTAAGTTAGGGTAATATTCCATAGTGTAACATCATGTAATATGTAATTGTGGTCTCTCTAGGAGAAGTGGGCCCCATGTGAGATGACATGTAGGCTCGAGTCTTATATTTGGTCAGTGACTNATTTCTCCCTCATTTATACACACCACACACACTCTCTAAGGCATTTTGAGAGAGAGAGATAGTCACAAGAGGAGAGAAAGATAGCTGCTAAACATTTCTTATTATTGTTTTTGATCTTTTTACTATTCTGAAGAAGTTTGTGGGGTTTTCTCCTTTATGGTTTCCCTGATGAAAATATTTGTGTCTTGTGTATATTTTATATCTTATGCATTTTTATGTACTTGTTATTATTTCAGATAAAGATCCTAGATAATCTAATCAGATCTTACGAAAAACTAACAGGATATACCTCCATCTACACCCCAATAGACATATAACAACAAATAAGACCATACATCACCATGGTTCAAGACCCAAGGCACCGCATGCAAGGGTTTCAAGGACTCTTTCAAAGATATCATATAATATTTAAACAAGATACTTTCTATGGATGTTAAGCCCATCACATAGGACTCCATCGCCAAGTGATGAGGGCATCATGACCAAAGATTAAATCATATCAAAGGCTCCAACAATCATGGGATTACAAACCACCATATCTATGGATTCCAAGGCCCAAATCATTTCCAAATGCACCATCAATGATCATATAGTGTCCAAGGGTAATCATGCTACCATTTATGTGGGTGTCTTGTATAATGACCATATCCAAGGGTTCCATGACCCCAACAAGGGCTACACGAGCATCAATATCTTCATCAAGGGTTCCAAGTCTTCATCAAATCATTAAGTACCACATCATCACCTTTAAGGGGACAATGACCATTAAGCCATCATATGTGGGTCCAAGGGCGTCTTCAGGGCTTCTTCATCAAGAAAGGGGATTCACAGGGTTCTTCAACCACCTCAACCACACTAGTATACCTCCAAGGGTCAAGATCCATCATGACATTACCTATGAGGTTGCTAGACCTTCTCTTGGGGTACCATGAACTCAATAAACAAAAATAACCATTGAAAGGGTCATTTGGACTCTTGCAACTTCTTCAATCCACCATGGACACTTTTGTAGGGTACCAGGGCATAAGTTATGGTACTGGGGAAACCGAGAAATAACTGGGGAAACTTAAAACATCTTTGTGGTACTTAAACACTCTGCATGGTGTTCAAGTATTTTGTCACTGTCCCAAGGGCTCCAAGGGGTTAAAACTTGGGCTTAGACAAGATAAAAAGGTCTCCTTAAACATTGACACTTACTTAACCCTCAGGGGATCCTCAAGGGGCACTAAGACATGTTGGCATCAATTACTATACAATGTTGGCATGAATGACAACTTAATGAACAATATACCCCTTTTTCATTGATGAAAACACCATAAAACTTCTTCAAAACACACTCCCCTTATTCACAACTTCTCTCCCCCTTTTGCATCAATGGAAAAGGGAAAATTCTTTGACCATACATTCCCCCTGTCATCAAATTTCTCTTCCTTTCCAAGTTTTCTTCCTATTTGCATTAATGGCAACAATATATTCTTTTGGAAATATTGCTTCTCTTATCAATGATGCTACTTTGGCGGAGTTGTATTCTGTCACATGAATACTTCTAGAACCAACTGTGATACTCAAATATGGTAATCAGGTACATATATCCTTTTACACATTCTTCATATCACGAGTTGATAGTATTCAAAACAGTATTTGATTTTCCCCAAGATTTTCATCATTTCTGTTTTGATCAATGGTACAATCTACTAACTTCTTTCTCCATACTTTAGTAAGTTAATGGTTTTTCATATCATTCGATTGAACTTGCTTTCTTCTCCAAACTTTAACTAGTCCCTGCATCTTGCAATGTTTTGCGAAATGATCATAATGATAACAATTGTAACATTGAACGAAAATTCCATCTTGATTTCTTCTTGGCGTGATATTTTCATGATATCTGTAATGGATGGATTTGTGACCATAGTTATTGCACTTGTAACAGTAGCGATTGAACATCATAGGATATCTCTGAGCTGTAACTTCTCTTGATCCTTGTTGATCATGGAATCTTTTAAGAATACATGTATAATTGTTAGTATTTTCTTCCTCTTCCATAGAGTCTTCACTATTATTTTCAATCTTCGAATTTGTCTTTAACTGAGAATTTGTTTTGTCTTTAACTGAGAGAGGATCTTCAATTCTTGCTTTCGACAAATTTCTATCTTTTCTTGGAGTTTTCTCGTTAGATATTCTTCTATTTTCTTGACTTCTTCTACCTATTTGTTCATATCAAAGATGTTTTCTTCCATCTGTCCTTTTGAATTTTGATCATCCTCGTGGGATTGTTGCAGTTGACCTTTGAGTGCATGATTCTTCTTTTTGAGTTCTGAGAGGTCCTTTCAAATTCAAAGTTTTTCAGACATACCTTCCGTAACTCTGCCTTCAAGGATTTGATTTCAAGTTCTTGTTTTCTTCTTAACTTCTCTTCTAGTATTTCTTTATTCTTGTAGGCACTTTCTCACTGTCTTTATCTTGTATCCTGCATATTATTTCTTTCTTCTTATCTTCTAGCAATCTTTTGAGATTGACAATTTCTTCTGATTGCTTTACAAGTTCTGCAGATGACTTCTCAAGTTTATCTTTCAAAGAGTTGGAAATGGATTCTTTGATTTTGGTACCTTATTTGACTTGAAGTTTTAGATCAATTATGGTTTGTGTGGCCTTCTCAGATTCTTCTTAATTCCTCTTCTTAGATTTGTTCAATTGGTCTTACAATACTTGGTTCTGTTTTGTTGACACAGATCCATTGACAGGGGTTCAATATTTGTCGACACCCTTCCACAATGATCTCCCTGAGCACCGGACCAGATAGGTTTTACCCTGTCCAGCAACACCTGTGGAGCAGATGAGGTCTCAACCTATATGTTCGAGGGAGAACTGTTGGAACCAATTTTCTGCAGTAAGAAGGAGGATTGTGCATCTACTGTCAAACTATCGCAACATTACTTAGCAGATCCAAGAATTGGTACATACATTAATAGATTCAAATAGTCATTCATCGGATCATAACAACATACTCAGATCACAACATAAGTATTGATGAATGAACATATCTACAAACATAGCATCATTCAAAACAAGAAAGCATCGCATCATTAAGAAATAAACATCATAATGCAATATTCATCCACATCACATTGTAGGAAAACAAAAAAACATGAAGAAGTAAGAAGACACAATGTTTTTGTCAAATATTCGTCATATCATATTAAATTCACATCAAAACACAGGTTCCCAAAAAAATTATTCAATTCATATCTCGCATCAAAGACTAATCATAAATGTGATCATAGATTCAAGATCAAGCTTAAGTTGTTTAACATTTACAATCCTAGATCTATTTATAGGCTTGCGCCTTTACATCAATGGTCCATTTAAGTCAACTTCCTAACTACTTGGACCAAAATCTACAAAATAACAACTGAAATCTACAGAATATGACCACAATATACAAAATGTTACCAAAATTCCTTGTTCTCCATCTTCTTCCTTGCGCAACAACTTTGGTACTACACAACTAATTATATCTAAAAATACTGCCAACAGGCCCCCAACACAATATTGTGGCTCACCCTCAAGGCACGTCAGTTGTAATTAGTGTACCGTAGTCGTCTTGGTCTTGAAATCCTCGTACTAGTGCTTCACATATTCCACTTGAACCTTCACCCTGTCACTGATGTCTGCATAATATGCCACATCCTGCTTTGATCCACAATCTTGGCGATTACTTCCTTCCTACTGTCCTGCACCATCTGAAGTGCATCTACTGCCTTAAGCACCAGTTGCGTGCTGATATCATAGAATTCATCCAGCTATGTTGTTCAATACTCTTGCCTTTCCCTTACCTTATTGATGCGTTGATGCAGATCCTTCAACTACGACGCTTTCGTTATCTGTAGCACCGGAGTAATTTTTCAAAGAGACTCCCTCAATGCAACTAACTAACCTTTAGCTTCTCGTATTTGTGTGTTGAGTTTCTACAACTGCTCGCCTTGGACCATGCTTCCCCAAAATTTTGTGGTGGCATTTGTAATGGACTTAGCTTCTTTTTCCTGGTCTTCAAGCTATGTTGTTGCATCCTCGATGGCGCTTTTGTGCACATCCACCACCTCTGGTGGCATACTGGTGTTTAATTTTTTTTCAAACTCACGATGTATTTATTTAATCATGTAACTGTCTAGCCTAACTTCTACACTTTAGATGGTGCATCCAGGTCCTCTTCCACAAATGAGACTTCTTGATAAGCATCATAAACTTTTTTTTCCAACTTATCCCTCTCATCCCATAGTTGCGCCTTTTCAACAATGAGGTGATCCTATGCCATCTTCAATTCCATATTCTCCATCTTTTTTGCTTCCTCTCGCTCCCGCGACCTCAAAAGGTGATCACCAATAATTTGTTCTAGGTCAACTAACTCCTGGATCGCAACCCTCTGCAATTGAACCAATGTCTGAGTTGACAGTTCATTGATATCCAGTGAGAATTCCTGAAACTTCTGGAGTGAGGTGTTGAAATCCTTACTATTCGTATCGATTGTGTGTGGTGGAATATGTACATCTTGGATCTGCTTCCCGGTGCTTATCTCTCCTCCCTTCTGCAAAACATTTGCCTTGGGAACTCTTTGCAAAATTGCATAAATTAAAAAAATTAGGCGATTGTTTGCCTCTCCAAATCCTTCAACAACCTTCTTCCTCAAATTCTCTACAATCACAGTAGTTGTCGTCGTGATATCCACAATAATACGGTCTACTTGTGAACCTTCCATTGGCGCTGTGCCACTGGATTCACCCTATTCCTTCCTTTTCTTCATTTTGGTCTCCTAAAATATTTGTTATGCCTCTGAGTCCATTGGGGTCCTCAACGATTCCTCGCATGACTCACGGTCACTGTCGTGCACCGACACCGGATCTACAGACGCATGTGCTAAAGGACCTGCCTCATCATTTGATAATTCTTCTACACTTGCCAGCGCTTTCCAGTCCGTCGGCCACTCAGCCACCATCACATCCAATTCCTCCTCAATCAGCTTGTATTGGGTCAACAACCATTGTCTCTGAGGTTCTTGTCGCACTTGCACGTGGATGGCATGCAGGCCAATAACGAATCTAATGAATCGCTAATACTTCAAAACTACCCCCTCTGTGAGTCATAGAACCTTCATGGTTTCCACTTGTTATGCTTCCCAATACAGCCAAAGATGTATTGCACAATACTTCATCTTGTCTTCTTGGCTCAGGTACCAAAGGTTCTGGTATCATGCTTGCTTGCAGACCTGAACAGTTGTGATTTCCATCCCCTTGTAGTCTTTTGGATCCATCCATGCAACAAGTGCAATCAAGATGAGCAACCAACTATATGTGAACACGTGTTTTCCTTCCTGCACGATCATTGCATCCTCCGTTAACTAGTTCAACAGAAGCAATGACCAGTTCATTTGCATTCCTGTAGCACACTGCTCAACGCAGGAAACTACCCCTGAGGTGAAATGGTTTGACCAACTCTTTCACACTACTTTGTTGGAAAGAATCCTAGATGCAATGCACATAACCCGTCCTTGATGTTTTCCACCTTGTATGCGCTCTTGTCGCTCTCCATGTCATACTTCTTCATCATCCTCGCTGTTAACCTTTTGTCGTTGTCCTTTCCTCTAAAGTATTGCGATGGGTCAGGCCCCTCCTTGAGCATCCCCATGATTTGTGAGATCAATTCGATGCTGACTAGCACTAGTCGATCCAGCCATAGGTATCCTCCATGAAATCATGCCAACAGTTGCTTAGCGCATGCATTTTCTTCTATTCGTCACCAAAAATCCGGGATGTGAAGCAGGCCTAACTACCCTGACTTGTCCAAACCCAATTCTCACTCATGTGGCGTGCGCACTGTGGGATCCTCCTCTAGTCCTGTCCTATCCTCAAATGGCTATGCCGTATAGTCAGTGAAGGTGAGAAAATCATGATCCTCATACTTCATCTTGATTAGACACAGTTTGATATCAAAAGTGCACTTCATTCCTTTCGAAATTGCATCCATATTGATGTGGTATTTTTTATTTTTTGTGGGCTTCCGTTCCTTGGCACCAGCTCTGCATGGGAGTACATACCTAGGGATGTCCGCTATTGTGACCCCTACCCTTCCTGTGGAGGTCTCAACTGCCTCTATGTCCTCTCTTGTTGAACTCCTTGTTTGTCTCTTCTTTTGTGGCAGAGACTTGGGCCAGTTGGCCCCTCTCTTCTTCCTCGTGACTGGCGATGAACCCATCGGCATACTTGCTACCTCTTCAATTTGGACACCGATGAAAGGTGAATCCTCAGCAGTATCACTTGAATATCTTGTGGCACTACCCACTGCATTATTCATAAGTGCTCTGTAACTCAATCTAACTCAACCTGCAACTCACTCACAACTCTACAACTAAACTCTATGAATCAATATCTGCAATAGGCTCTTGACAACTCAATTATTCAAAATGGTGATTTCAACCCGTAATCCACCAACTCTTATAGCACGGAATAGATCATGTGAATTATTTTCCAATCATGATGAACAAATCCTTCATTCATTTCCTGAATCCATCGTCGATCCTCTTGATATAATGGTTGGATCCGTCATTAATGTGCGTCTCATCCAAGAGAGTCACGGGTTATTTGGTTTAACTACTGATTTGACTCTATCACGTCCCTACAAGTGTCATGGAATGATTCCCTAACTGCGACTATGCCACTTCTACTTGCGCATCCCCTTGCTCCTGGCGCGCCATTCTCCTAATTACCATCTTATGCCAAAAAAAAATATTTTCAACTTGCGCAGTGCCTCAAGCATCACACAACACCGAACCATCATGTAGGGCTTCACCCTGTTTCCATTCATAAGCTTAGGAATCATCACACCATCTAGCTGTTGTAGCTGTACTGCTCTTCCCACAGTAATGGAATTGATAACATACGGACCTAGCCAATGCATTTGCAACTTACTTGGATGTTTGGAGAACTTGCTATCATCCATCAGTACCAGATCTCCTTGCTAAAATTGTTTGTTCTTGATATGTCGATCATGCCAAGCTTTCTGTTGATCCTTCTCAACACGCTAGTGAAATGTCGCGATAAGACGGTATTCCTCTAGCTGCACCAATTGAGCTAGGCGTTCTTCTAATGATCCTTCATCATCCATTCCAGTTGCTACTGCAATGTGCAAACTCGGAACAATGTACTCCATTGGAATGACTGCCTCCTGCCCATACACCAACTTGAACAATGTCTTCCCTGTCAATATTTTACAAGTGGTGCGGTATGCCCATAAGCTACTGGAATCTTCAAATCCCAATTATCATGGTTTACATTACACACCTTTGTGAGCGCATGCTCCAACACCTTGTTGAGTGCCTTAACTATCCCATTTGGTTGTGGATGATAAGAGGTACTCTTCTTATGCTGTATCTGGAGCTCCGCTATAAGTGCACTGACAGTGCGATTAATGAAGTGACTCCCCTGAGCACTCATTAGTATCTTTGGACAACCAAAATAGGTAACAATGTTGTCAAATAGGAACCTTGCTACTATCGCAACGATGAAATCTATAACTGGTGCAGCCTCTGCCCTTATTGTCAGATAATCCATTGTTGTAATGATATACTACGCATTGGTTCTCTTTCCAGGTGGGTTGATTGGTCCCACAAAATCCACTGCCCATTTTTCAAATGGCTACAACGTCTCCTAAGGTACTAATGAAATCTCGTCCCTTGGTGAGGGTTTCCTAGTCCTTTGACAAACATCGCGAGTTCACACATAGTCTCCTGCATCCCTGTTGAGAGTTGGCCACCAAAGCCCTACATGGAGTACCTTCCTGGCAGTAGCACGACCTGCGGAGTGTCCACTTGCAACTCCTGCATGTGCTTCTTCCAATACCTTCTCCTATTCATGTAGTAGGACACATCTCCATAAGATCTTATTAGGCCCCATATTATAGAGTTCCCTAGCAATTAACTGGAAATCCGCGGCTTGAACAACCAAATGCTTCTTATGATTTGTAGTGAGCCCTTCTGGTGTTGTTCCTCTCACCAAAAATTGAACTATTTGCTCATAGTAGTCATCAACCATTCCAAATATGAATAGTTGTGCATCTGGTAACCCATCTTCAATGTTCATTGGTTCTTCGCCTATCTCAATTCATGATAAGTGGTTTGGGCCTACATTCAAGTGACCCAACTTCACAATTATCTCAAAATCAAACTCTTTAAAGAGAAGTAGCCAACGACATATCTTCCCCCCCAAAATAGGCGTATTCACTGGGTATTTCAATGCAGAGTGATCCATGAACATCTTAAAATGACCTCCCAACATGTAGTGTTGAAAATTATGCAATGCATACACCATTTCCAACCCTTCCCTCTTTGTGGTAGTATAATTCTTCTCCGCAGATGACAACTTCCGACTAGCGAAAGCAATCGAGTGATCAATATCACCTTTTCTTTCCTGTGCTAGCACCAATCCCAACGTGGTTGATGATGCATCAACATGAACATGGAACTCCTTCATGCAATAGGGAAAAATGAGTATTGGTGTTGTAGCCATCTTTGTCTTTAATGTGTCGAAACTTCCTTGACACTCCTGATTCCATGCGAACATCGCGCATCCTTCTTCAACAACTTCTCCATAGGGGCTGTGATTGTGACATAACCTCTGATGAAGTTGTGATAGTATCCGGTATGGCCTAGTGTCTCTCTAAGTTTCTTCACATTCGTAGGTGGCGGCAAGTTCAGGATCAATGCAATCTTGGCTTAATCGACCAATAGTCCTTCCTTACATACAATGTGTCCTAGAAACATCCCAAAGGGTGCGCAAAATATGCACTTCTTTGAATTCAACATAATATGATGCTGTTGACACTGCTCCAACATCAATCATAGATTTGCAAGATGATCCTTTATCAGGCCATAAACCGTCCAATCATCCATGTAAACTACCAAAATTGTCTGAATAAAATCCTTGAATGCAATGACTACAATCCTGGAGAATATCGTAGACGCATTTTTCAGTCCAAATGACATCATCGTGTACTGATAGAAACCCCATTTAGTTGCAAACATTGTCTGATGTTGATCCTCTTTCGTGATCTTGATCTAATGATTTCCAAAAAATCCATCCGTGAATGGATAGACTTCCTAACCTCCCACTCCTTCCAACACTTCGTAAGTGAACGGTGTCGGGAATGGATCATGAAGGCATACATCGTTCAAATTTATGAGATCAGTGCAGATTCAAACTTCACCCGTCTTTTTATCTTGCACCACCATGGGACCGATCCACTCCGATTCTTCAACCGGTTCTATGATTGCTGCGTCCAACATCCTGTCGAGATCAACCTTCACTCTTTCCTTGTATTGCAGATTTATATGATACAGAAATTGTCGCATTGGCTTCACATCTAGCTTCAGATGGATCTTCATCTCTCCCAAATCTCCTAGTATCCCCTTCATCTCAGAAAACTTTATCGAAAATAGATCCTAAAACTCATGCAACAAATCAGTGATCTTCGCCATGGTTTCTTCATCCCAGTAGTCTCCAATATTTAAAAACTTTGGGTTATCCTCTGTCCTAATGTTAACCTTCCGAATCTTTAATGGTTGGTTGATTTTGTCAGTCGGTATCTTAGGCACCATGATATCCCAATTGCCTTCTATTTCTGGAATGTTGATATTCCTTGGGTCATCTTCATCTTCAGGCCCTCCAGTTATATTGTAGCATTCCATAATTGATTGCATCATCGGTGATACATGTGGGTCCACCAGATATGTGATTGGAACTACCTTTAGAACAATGTCGTGGATATGTTGTAGTGCACTATGAATTACTGTATTGGTATACGCAAAAATGAAGGTGTGACTGAAGTAAATCGACAACTCTTCCTAGGCCATGATCTCTCTGCACAACTCAGCTGATACATACCACTGTCACGGAATTTCATCCAATATGTGTACAAAAGCATGTACCCACTCATCCTTTAGTCGCGACACCCACGTGGTCTGACATGAAATTAGATGATCGGTGGGATCATTCCTCCCATCATACCTCTCATCTTGGTACTTTTTCGCTTCACCAACGAGAACTGTCATCAACCTGTGACACTGCAAGTACCCAGTGATCGACTTCTTATGGGTCACCCACCAACATGATGGAGTAGCCTTCAATGCTTCATCTAATTCCAACTATTGCTGGGGTTTTGACACCTTATATTCATATTCAACTAGAAACTCAGAAAACTCGGGAAGTCCTTCATATACTGGAAACTCAAAAATCTCTGTTGCGACTCGGAACAACGATTGAGTGATTAAACCACACTTTTGAATTAATACCTCATGAATATGATTCTTCCAATTCTCTAAGGAATCATTAAAATCTGAATATGCAGAACTAGAACTCCACCATCCCATCTCGCCATCAACAGTAGGCTAGATTTAGTCTTCTGATATGTTGTACGCATGATCCCATCCTCCTACAAATGATTCTTTATCTGGTTCAACACACCTTCTTCCTTCATTTGGATCCATCAGAGCTATGACTCTTATATCGTGGTTCTCGAAAGTCATCACACGCTTCTTGAAATTGATCACCGCCAAACTATCATTGGCCCACCCAATACCCAACAGTGTGGGATATGAGATTCCACCATCAACAACCTCAATCACATCAAAGTCTGCATAAGTATTCATTCCTTCAACCTCCACTGCTAGATGCATAACATGCCCAATTGGTGTCACTCTGGACTGGTTATCCAATCGCAGCTGCATAGGGGACCAAACTAGCTATGGGATCCCCATCTTCTGCCATGTCTTATTTTTTAGAATGTTAACATCCAAGCCTATATTCAGAATAAATGAATCTACCTCGTAATCTCCAATCTGAATATTCAATCTCCTCTCTTTCCCTGTTTTCTTCTTATGCAGGGAGTTCACAACAAACTCCCTCCACCCTTTCTCAGGTCGATGCAGTAGACTCATAATCTCGGCGAGCGCATCAGGGTATTTTTCTAGTAGCAAACAACTTTCAAATAAGTTTTTCAAGGTGCCATGTTGCCGCAATGGTCCTTCTACCAAAGTGGAATAAAAAATAGATTGCATCTCATAAACAAGCAACTTACCCGGATCTCTTCTTATCGCATCATGTACTTCAAAGAATGTGTCCCTCTTAGTGCCGATATCAAATCACACCTTCTTCTTTCCAGACAATCATACTTGTGAGATCGGGGCATCATCTCCTGTCGTCACACCTCCACGAGTAATGACATCAA
Organism: Pseudotsuga menziesii; assembly: GCA_001517045.1. Lineage (NCBI taxonomy): Eukaryota > Viridiplantae > Streptophyta > Pinopsida > Pinales > Pinaceae > Pseudotsuga > Pseudotsuga menziesii. Next base: position 835,410 of record LPNX010708781.1, read on the forward strand.
CATCGACAGACTAAACTCTGGGTTCTGCTGAGATCTTCACAACTGTTGTTCCTTGGTTCTGGTTCGATGGCAGATTCACTTGATGGTTCGCATTCTGATTTTCATTTTGGTTCTGATTCTAAATCTAGTTAAGGTTATGGTTATGGTTCTGTAACTGCATAATGTTCCTTGATTTCCACTTCGTGATCAATTGCGGGAAGTTCTCAATAGTGTGATCCGCAGCGATACAATAAGTACAATGTGCTTGTAAATTCAGGTAATATCTCTGATAATGTCCTAGTACTCCACAATTATAACATTGTATAGGTCCATGACCTCATCCTCCTCCTCTACTAAATCCTCCACCTCGTCCTCCTCGAAATCCTCCTTGTTATTGATACAACGGTTGATTGAATTGTTGCTGCTGTGGGGGATTCGACTGTAGCAGTGCATACTTCGGTTGAGTATATGGTTCCTGAGTATACTATGGCTGCTGTGGAGAAAACCGCATTTGGTTGTACTATGGAGGTGACAGAGAAAACTGTGGTTGTGGTTGTGGTACAAATTATGGATGTACCACCTGCGGCTCCTACTACGGTTGCTGCATCGTTCGATGGTATTCTCCCTGTTAGAAAACATGACCATAGAGCAGTAACAGATATACAGTTAAATCAATAAACAAGATGCAAAACACATTAAAACATTACAAAGAGACACATATATAATGTGGTTCACCCAAACTATGGGCTACGTCCACAAAGAAATTGCCAGTACTTTTATTATAGTCTAGAAAGATGAAGGGATACACCCTGTAGCAAAACCATTGCACTTCCTCTTCATGCTCTCACAGTCTCTCTTCCAATACAATACAATACCATACACAGTAGTGTTACAATGCTTTCTTTTATAGGGGAAATACCATGGGAAAATACTACGGTTAACCCAATACCATGGGTCCGCAAAACTATTGGCAGGGGGAATGAGTGTATAGTACACCTAGGGTACAAGCACAACTGAATAATATCTCTGGATTTGGAATATCAGGCTCCACAACCAACAATCTCCCACTTGGAGATTGATCACAACAACTCCACCGCTACTGCACTTGTTGGACTATGCTCTAGACCTTGGAATTGGAAAATTTCTTATTTTCACCTTCATGCTTGAAGGCCAATAGAAATCGAGCAGGAACTCAGTTTCTCTTTGGTTACTCCCTTTTTCAACATGTCTGCATGATTCTGGCTAGTATGTATCTTTTCCAGTTTTAATAGTTCTTCATCTAGAAAATACCTTATGAAGTGGTATTTGAGCTGTATATGTTTATTCCTTGAATGAAAGGTTGAGTTCTTTGCAAGATGAATGGCACTCTGGATGTCACTGTACAACCTACTATTCTCCTGCTTCTTACCCAATTCTTCCATGAACCTCTGCAACCAAATCATCTCCATCTCCTTACTAGCCTCTGTAGCAGAAACATACTCTGCTTCCGTTGTTGAAAGTGCAACAACCTGTTGCAGTTTTGAAATCCAACTTACTGTTGTTCCACCCATAGTAAACACATACCCTGTGGTGCTCCTCCGACTGTCTTTATCACCAGCCATATCTGCATCAGCATATCCCTGTAGAATAGTGTTTTAACCTCCAAAACATAATGCATGTGAAGTGGTACCTCTCAAATACTTGAGAATCCACTGTACTACTTTCCAATGCTCTTTACCTGGATTATTCATATACCCGCTCACAAATCCCACTGCACGTGTAATATCTGGTTTTGTGCACACCATGGCATACATCAAGCTTCCAACTGCTGATGAATAAGGAATCCTAGACATGTAATCTATTTCTTCCTATGTCTCTAGACACATCTCCTTACTTATTTTGAAATGGGTGGCTAAAGGTGTACTAACTGGTTTTGCATTCTGCATTCTAAACCTCTGCAACACCTTTTCTATGTACTCAACTTGAGACAACGTCAATTTGCGAATTTTCCTGTCTCTTGTTATTCTCATACCAAGGATTTGCTTTGCAACACCAAAATCCTTCATCACAAATGAATTAGCTAGTTTTATTTTGAGCACATTTATAACCTGCATGTTAGACCCTGCAACAAGCATGTCATCCACATACAATAACAAGATAATATATCTTCCGTTATCTAGCCTCTTGAAATAAACACAGTGGTCAGAATGATATCTATCATAACCTTGTTCTGTCATAAACTTATCAAATTTTAAATACCACTGCCTTGGAGCTTGCTTCAGGCCATATAAGCTCTTCTTCAACCTGCAAACCAAATTCTCCTTACCTTTGACCTCATACCCCTGTGGCTGCTGCATATAAATCTCATCCTCCAAATCCCCATGGAGAAAGGCTATTTTTACATCTAACTGTTCAAGATGCAAATGTTCTACCACCACTAGACTTAAAATAGTTCTAATTGAAGTCATTTTAACAACAGGAGAAGATATTTCATCAAAGTCTATACCTTTCTTTTGTGCAAACCCCTTTACAACAAGACTAGCCTTATATCAATTCTTGCCTCCGTCTTCTTCCTTCAACCTGTAAACCCATTTATTCTGCAATGCCCTTTTTTCTTCAGGCAACTTAACAAGATCCCAAGTCTGGTTTCTTACCAATGAGTCCATCTCCTCATCCATGCCTTTCTCCCACTTCTTTCTAGTTTCTACCTGCATTGCTTCTTCATAACATTCTGGTTCACCAAAATCAGTCATCAATAAATAATACAATGAAGGAGAGAATCATTCAGGGGGTCTACTTAACTTGGTAGACTTTGGTGGGGAGGAAGACTGCGTTAGTTGTAATTTCTTCTCGACGTTTCGAGCCGCAAAGTAGGGCTCATCATCAGGAGAAAGTCTCAAGGTTAAAATAGGTACGAAAGATAGTATTAATATGTGTGAGAATAAGTTTTATTAGTTTAGCCGACAATCTCAATGCTGAGAATTTAATAATAAATCGTTATTATTTATTTGTAGAGTAGTTTATAAGTCAATAATTTTAATTTTCTTTTTTAAAAACTTGTTTAAAATTTTTTAGTTTTAGGAATAAAATGTAAAAGGCTTTCTTTAAGGTTGTAGTTTTATATTAAATTAATTAAAAGTTTACTATTAAAACCTAAAAACTTTCTTTAAGGTTGTAGTTAATATTAATTTAATTTTAATTAAAATTACTTAAAAGTTTACTATTAAAACCTAAAAATAAGTATTAAATGGGTTTTTTTTTTAAAATAATTTTAACAAAATATTACTTAATGAAATAAATTTTTAAGACAAATTTGTTTGTTAAATAGAAGTATTTAATTATATTTTGGTTGAAATTATATTAATTTAGTGAATTTTTTTATTTTATTAAAGCTTTTTAAAATTGTTTTTAGGTTTTTAATAAATTTTTAGGTTTTTTAATAAATTTAATTTTTGTTTTTAGAGACTACTAGAGTTATTGTTTTTTGTGTGCGGAATATTGTTTCTAAGACGGTGAATTATGGGGCGCCAGCTCTCATTAAGCTTGAGGCCATCATCCCTGTTCAAATTTGATGGAGCCTTCTCTATCTCAATGGCCTCCCTGATTTTTCTCCTTCTACAATGTTCCTCTCTGGCGATTAGCTTTGTCTCTTCAATGCGTATGTGGTGGCGTGAGCGGTGGGCATGTTCAGCTAGTGCTGATTTCTGATGACGACCGTGCCTGATGTCTGCGCAATGTTCTTTGAGTCTCGCCTGGATGGAGCGTCCAGTTTCCCCAATATATGGTATATCACAAGAGCAGGGGATACCATAGACACCCTTCTGTTTAAATGGATCTACAGGGTCTTTGGAGGAATCTAACATTCTTCCTACCGAGTTTGGGGGAGAGAAAGTTACCCTCATGTCCTTTCTACGAAGAATTTTGGCTATCACATCTGTTGTTCCTTTAATGTAAGGAAGCACGATCTTAGTTCCATCAATGTTTTTGCTTTGCTTTCGATATTTTTTGCGAGCTTTATGGATAACCTTCATGATTTGATTTTTGTTATAACCATTCATTTGGAAGACATTGGACAAGTGGTCTAACTCCTGCTCTAAGTGGTCTTCATCCGAGATCCTGATAGCTCTAGTTACGAGGGTGTTTATCACTCCTATCTTTTGAGAGGGTAGATGGTGTGAGTTTGCGTGTAGGTACCTATCAGTATGGGTTTTCTTCCTATAAACCTGATGACCTAGGGTTCCATCATTTCTTTTTGTGATGAGCACGTCTAAGAAAGGAATATGGTTATCCTCTTCAACCTCCATGGTGAATTTTATATGGTCTGATCTACTGTTCAAATGCCCTAGGAATTCGATTAGGCTTTCTCTCCCATGTGGCCAATTTATGTTAGTATCGTCCACAAACCTTTTCCACCACTTTGGTTTTAATGGGAAAGCATCAATAGTTGATTTTTCAAATGCCTCCATGTACAGGTTAGCCACTATCGGGGAAAGAGGTGATCCCATAGCAACGCCCTCAACTTGTTCATACACTACCCCTTTGAAGGTGAAGAAAGTGGACTTTAAGCAAATTCTAACGAATTTTTCTGTTTCTTCATCAGTTACCTCCCTAACTATCTTAAGGGCTTCATCCACTGGTATTTTTGTAAAAAGGGACACTACGTCAAAGCTAGCTAGAATATCACCTTCTTCTACTTTGAAGTCTTCCATTTCGCTTACCAAGTGAGTGGAGTCCTTAATGAAAGAAGGAGTTTTACCAACAAAGCCTTTTAATATTCTTGCCAGAAACTTAGCTAAAAGGTATGTAGGGGATCCTATAGTGTTTACTATGGGTCTAATAGGTGCGCCTTCTTTGTGAATTTTGGGCAAACCATAAATCCTAGGAATCGTTGTATCTTTCGGGATCAATTTCTTCTTTGTGTTCTCGTCAAGGGCAGAATTCTTAATGGCTTTTGTAACTTCGTTGACAATCTTCTTCATGGGATCCTTTTCCAACCTTCTGTAGCTGCCACTTGCTAAAAGATGTTCAAGCATTTTTCTGTCATATTCAACCCTATCCTGGATGACAGTTGCATTTCCTTTGTCAGCTCTTAGCACAATGATGTTTTCATTATTCTTTAAGCTCCTTAATGCTGCTCTCTCACCTGGGGATATGTTCGATCTGGGCGGTCTCGCTCTCCTTATGGCTACGGCGCATTCCTGCCTTGCTTCTTCGGCTTCTGTTTCTGGGAGGTAAGATAACGCATCCTCTACTCTACAAACCAAATCTTCTATCGGTAGTCTCCTCGGGGCAACAACAAAGTTTAAACAACGTTCTAACACCCTGGTTTGTTCTTCATTCAGCACAGTGCTTGATAGGTTTATCACGCATGATTTTTTCCCGTCATTTGGCTTGTGCTCTGGTTTTTGAACGTTTCGTAGCTTGGCGAGCTTTCCCTTGTGTTTGATTTCTATACTTGTGGCTAATCTCTGCATTCTTTCTGCGGATGCTGCTTCTACCTTTGCCCAAATATCAGGACGTAGACTGTTAGCTAGGTCTAGGTGTAACCGGTAGAGTGCTTCAGATATCACGTTAATTGTTCCACGGCTTCGTCTAATCTCTGAGCGTATTAATATAATTTCAACCAAAATATAAATAAATACTTCTATTTAACAAACAAATTTGTCTTAAAAATTTATTTCATTAAGTAATATTTTGTTAAAATTATTTAAAAAAAAAAAAAAAAAAAAACCAACCCATTTAATACTTATTTTTAGGTTTTAATAGTAAACTTTTAAGTAATTTTAATTAAAATTAAATTAATATTAACTACAACCTTAAAGAAAGTTTTTAGGTTTTAATAGTAAACTTTTAATTAATTTAATATAAAACTACAACCTTAAAGAAAGCCTTTTACATTTTATTCCTAAAACTAAAATTTTTTAAACAAGTTTTTAAAAAAGAAAATTAAAATTATTGACTTATAAACTAATCTACAAATAAATAATAACGATTTATTATTAAATTCTCAGCATTGAGATTGTTGGCTAAACTAATAAAACTTATTCTCACACATATTAATACTATCTTTCGTACCTATTTTAACCTTGAGACTTTCTCCTGATGATGAGCCCTACTTTGCGGCTCGAAACGTCGAGAAGAAATTACAACTAACGCAGTCTTCCTCCCCACCATCTTCATCTTTCACTGCGTGATCATGAACAGCTTGGTAGACTTTCTTACAGTTACGGGAGTTTCAGGTACCTGTTGCTGCTCTTGATTTTCTAGTGCCTTTGGAACTTCATTTTCTTTGATTTCATCAAGAATTGTGTACTCTGTGTTTTCCTTTTCTTCTTTCTTTCCCTGCAACTGATCTTTGTACATGACCTTTTCATTGAATACTACATCTCTACTCCTAATGATTTTGCAATTTTTAAGATCCCATAAGCAATAACCAAAATCATCAACCCTGTATCCAATAAAGGTACATTTCTTGGATTTAGCCTCAAGCTTTGTTCTATCATCTTTATCAATATGGACAAATGCTTCACAACAAAAAATTCTTAGAAATGAGTATTTTACCTGTTTACATGTCCATGCCTCCTCTGGAATGCCACCATCCAAAGCGCTTGAAGGCCCTCTGTTTATTAAATAAACAACAGTGTTTACAGCATCAGCCCAAAAATGTAAGGGCAACCCTGCATGCAATCTCATACACCTTGCATGCTCCATGATTGTTTTGTTCATCCTTTTTGACACACCATTTTCTTATTGTGTTCCAGGGACTGTCTTCTCTCTGTGAATCCCATTGTGTGAACAGTAACTGTCAAAATCCTTGCTACAGTACTCGCCTCCATTATCAGATCTGAGACATTTCAACCTTTTTCCTGTCTCATTCTTAGCCAAATCTTTCCACTTCTTAAAAGTATTAAACACATCATATTTTTGTCTAATGCAATAAACTGAAGTTTTTCTAGTTGCATCATCAATAAAAGTAACATAATAACGAGAGCCACCAAGAGATTGTACCCGAGTTGGTCCCCATATATCTATATGGACAAGCTCTAAATTTTCACTCTTATTTTGTTTCCCAACCCTAAGAAATCTAACTCTCTTCTATTTTCCATAAAGACAGTTCTCACAGAATTCCAAACTTACCTGCTTCAGATCTGGAAGCAGTTTCCTTGAGTGGAGAATCTGCATCCCCTTCTCACTTATGTGGCCAAGCCTATGATGCCGTAGCGCCACACCTGTTTCTATGGAAGCTACAGAGATAGAATAATTAGTATTATGAGGACATAAATATAATGTACCTACCCTATCTCCTTTTGTTATTACAAGTGATCCTTTAGTGATCTTCCACCACGTTTCTCCAAACATAGACAAACAACCGCTATCTCCCAACTTCCCTATTGAGATCGGATTTCGTTTCATAGTAGGAATGTGCCTTACATCCTTTAGCAGCCATTCACTTACATTATTTAACTTAATCTGAACCTTACCCTTTCCAACAATTTTACATGGTTCATCATCCCCCAATAAAACATGTCTAAAATCACCTTGAACATAATCATGAAAGAATTTCCTATGGGGTGTAGCATGACATGAAGCCCCTGAATCTACTACTCAGTAATCGCTAGCATTATCTGATGCAAGAATCAAAGCATCTTGTAACACATCACTTGCGACATTCACTTCCTGAGTAGTCTCTTGCTGCCTCTCACCTTTCTTCTTTGGTGCTCGACAGTATTTCTTTAGATGTCCTTTCTTACCACAATTCCAACACTCTATTTTTCCAAATCTGGACTTGGATCTTCCCTTCTTAGACTTGATGCGATTTCCTGGGTTCCTTCCTCTCTCATTTTGTCTCCCACTGCTCTCCATGGTCAACGCATTACTTGATGTCTCACCTGTGCTTTTTCTTCGCATTTCCTCACTAAGAATAACACCAATATCATCATCAAACTTAAGAGTGTTTGAACTAGGGACAGAGTTACTTACAGCCATGACCAAGACATTCCATCTTTCTGGCAATGAGCACAATATTAGAAGAGCCCTAACCTCATCATAAAAGTTCACTTTTACAGAACTTAACTGACTGGTAGGTGTATTAAACTCATTTAAATGGTCAGCAACAGATCCACCTTCTGACATCTTCATATTAAATAAATGCTTCATTAAAAATACATTGTTAGAAGCCGACGGTTTTTCGTAGAGCTTACTCAATGCGCTCATCACACCCTCTATTGTTTTTTATTTCGAAATATTGAAGGCCACCGATGAAGCCAGGCACAGCCGTATTGTTCCCAGTGCCTTTCTGTCAAGAACCTCCCATTCTTCATCCTTCATAGCCGCCGGTTGTTTTTCTTTTCAACCCAACGGCATGTACAGATCCTTCTGGTAAAGATAGTCCTCCATTTGCATCTTCCATACTGATAGTTTTGATCGTTAAATTTCTCGACCCTAAACTTTCCTTCTTCCGCCATTGCTCCCACTTGATCTAGGAACCCTTCTTTCCTGCAAGTTTACCAACCAAATAGACCTTTTGGCTCTGATACTGATTGTTAGAAAACAGGACCGCAGAGCAATAATAGATATACAATTAAATCAATAAACAAGATGCAAAACACATTAAAACATTACAGAGAGACACAGATATAACATGGTTCACCCAAACAATGGGCTACGTCCACAAATAAATTTCTAGTCCTTTTATTACACTCCAAAAAGATGAAGGGATACACCCTACAGCGAAACCGTTGCACTTCCTCTTCACGCTCTCACAGTCTCTCTTCCAATACAATACAATACCATACACACTTGTGTTACAATGCTTTCTTTTATAGGGGAAATACCATGGGAAAATACTACGGTTAACCGAATACCATGGGTCCACAAAATTGTTGGCCAACACACATCCCAAAAATTTCTCTCAGGGGATCCGCCCCTGAACCCCCGTTTCTCGGGGGCACTGCCCCCGAAGCCCCTTTTTTGGGGTGCTTCCCTGAACCCCAAGGCAGGGGGAATGAGTGTACAGTACACCTGGGGTACAAACACAACTGAATAATATATCTGGATTTGGAAGATCAGGATCCACAACCAACGCTCCCTTCACACAGTAAGTATCCATTGTCCTATCTTAGAGAAAATCATATGCTCGACAGTCGTTGTCTTCATGCCCAATAGATCGGAAAAATGTGCAATACAAATTCGTCGGCTTCGTGACCATATTCTTCATATACACATAGTCTTCATGTCGATGCCCATGAACTTGGAATATGCAGCAACATGGCATGCTGCCATGACTTAATGGATTTGGAGCTCTCAAAAACAGGTATTTTCGAAAATTCGTACACTGATCTTTATGATGTCCTTTTGTATGACATCGAGTGCACCAAACCTCCTCATGATATTCTCTTCCATTCTTGATATCTTGCAACTAGATTGTCAAATTCACTAGTTGTGTTTAAATCTGATTCATACCAACTCCATTTTCTCTAACAGGTGAAGCTTCTAGCTTCATTGCGATCTCTAGAGCCTCGCTTTGTGTCGCAATATTTTGTTGCATCAAAGTTATCCTGATATGCGGTACTAATGCCATGATGAACCATTCCTTGTGTTGTACATCACTCATTCCAAAACTGAATTTTTCCATCAGTGTCTTGAATCGCTGATCGAAATCCCAGATAGTCTCATTTGGGTATTGCTTAATCTCCTTTAACTCTGTAATGTATTGCGCTTCAGACTTAGGATTTCTGAACTCTTCGATCAATCCTTTTCTTATCTCTGTTAGAGTCCCATGTGGGAACTTGAACTTGTCTCTCTGGGTTGGTCTTTCTTCGGCTTGGGTGTAGCCGGGTCATCTCCTTCGTCGTTGTAGGGTCGCTTCATCCCTTGTAATATTCTCTCGTAGCCTCTTGTCTCAATTGTAGGAGGAATCTCTCCTATCCTCTGCCTCTTCTCTTGCTGAAAACTTACTCCACTTCACAGAATACCACTTCCTTCCTCAGCTTCCCTCACAATCTCATCGTAACTTCCATCCATTTACCCCATATCATTCCATCCAACCCTTGTCTCCGCGGTACCTGAAACCTCTGCACTCTAGGGCTCTACTCATTGGAGTTCATATTCAATATTCCTTTTTCATTGATGAGACTCTTAATTAAAATTTGCAATGATAACAAAAACGTACCTGTCGGTCCTTTGAAGAACTCCCTTTATGCGTTGTTGTAAGACTTGACTGTGTCGACTAAAAACTCAGTGATGTAACCTTCCAGTATACTGTCAAACTAGACTTCGACAACCCTTGACGCTTTGTTATCTACCTCCTGCAGTTGCTGGATTAGCTCTGGGGTCCAGCAAGTGGGATTGCCTCCTTGGAAGTTTGTCTCCTGATAGGCCAATCACGCCAACCACTCATACAAGATTATAAAAAAATCAGATAAAAAGTACTCATGGAGATCATAATACAGGTACCTTCCCAGTCACTGCTTTGTCGTCAACCCATGGTTTTGATTCTCCTTCGCAATCTGGCTGAACCAATCTTGAATCTCTGGTATCATCGGATGCCACAACATGTCCTCCTTCTCCATGCACTACAGTATTGGCAATAGAACCATTTGTTGACACAGATCCGTCGACAGGGATTCACTCTCTGTCGACACCCTTACCACAATGATCTCCCTGAGCACCGGCCCAGACAGGTTTTACCCTATTAATTTACACAGTAATCTAGGGACTCAAGCACAGTCTCATAAAAGATTAATAACAATAAGACATGAAAATGGTGTAATTGTGCTACAAAATGAGTAGCCACTTTGTATATTCACACAAAGAGTGAGTAATACAATACAAGATCATGTTGCAAGCATGAATGACAAAGCAATTTGAATTCCCAAGGAGGTCATTCGAATTGAATGAGTGAGTCTAGCTTAACTGAATGTAAGCCATAATCAACACTCCAATTAACCACTGATCAAAACCCTAATTGAATCAACTGAGCCCTAACTGAAGTCAGAGTGCAATAAATGACTAAGTCTAACTGAAAGTAGGTCAGACACATGTCACAGCAAGCCAACCAACAAGTGGTAGCGCTTCAATGACTCCAATGAACCTCGATGAGGTTAACTGAACATCAGAAGTGGTTGGAGGCGCCTTTGTTGACTCCAATTCATTAAATAATCAATAAATAATCAACTTAATGATGGAGGGTGCCTTCATTGCTCTGTTTAACTGATTGTAACCATCAGTTAGCAATATGGGGCATTAATGACACTCAGATCACCCCCGGAGTGCTCCAGTTAGCCTCCTCGAATGTAGGAGAAGGCTAAGTTAGCCTCCTTGACTGAAGGTAGGCATGGGTGTGATCTAGCTGATGTCGTCTAGTGCTCCTCTGATGTCAATTAATTCAATAATACTTATGATAGTGGTTTAACTAGGCCAAATTGACCAAAAGAGTGTGTATGGTGGTAAATGTCTCCAACACCCCCCCTTAGGCTATACTCAGGAGGAGTTAGAAAACATAAAATGCATAAAAATGCTAGGGCCCCAACAACTAAGGCCATAGGTCACCTTGTACAATGCTGAAACTGAAACAATGCTAAAAAACAAACCAAGTGAGGAAAAGAGGGAAAACCCAGTGGGAAAACCCCCCCTCAAGCTGAACACTGAAAGTAGTCTGATCACCCTGATGAACTCACCCCTGATAGTGAACGAAAGTAAGTGAACTTATTTTCTGAAAAGCTCTTGGTGAAGATGTCTGCAATTTGCTCATCAGTTGGGCAGTATTGTAGAATGATGGTCCTGTCATGCACTAGCTCACTGATATAGTGCATGTGGATCTCTACATGCTTGGTCCTCTGCCTGGTAACTGGATCTTTGGATATCTTAATAGCACTTTGATTGTCACAAAAGAGGACAATGGACAAAGTACTACCAAGATCAAACTCTGAAAGAATGCCTTGCAACCAAACTGCTTGGATGCAAGCATTCACCGCTCCTCGATACTCGGCCTCTACATAGTAATCTAGGGACTCAAGCATAGTCTCATAAAATATTAATAACAATAAGACATGAAAATGGTGTAATTGTGCTACAAAATGAGTATCCACTCTGTATATTCACACAAAGAATGAGTAATACAATACAAGATCATGCTGCAAGCATGAATGACAAAGCAATTCAAATTCGCAAGGAGGTCATTCGAATTCAATGAGTGAGTCTAGCTTAACTGAATGTAAGCCATATTCAATGCTCTAGTTAACCACTGATCAAAACCCTAATTGACTCAACTAATCCCTAACTGAAGTTGGAGTGCAATAAATGACTAAGTCTAACTGAAAGTAGGTTAGACACATGTCACAACAAGCCAACCAACAAGTGGTAGCACTTCAATGACTCCAATGAACCCTGATGAGGTTAATTTGAAGTGTAACTGAACATCAGAAGTGGTTGGAGGCACCTCTGTTGACTCCAGTTCATTAAACAATCAATTTAATGATGGAGGGCACATTCACTGCTCTGTTTAACTGATTGTAACCATATGTTAGAAATATGGGGCATTAATGACACTCAGATCACCCCCAGAGTGCTCTAGTTATCCTCCCTGAATGTAGGAGAAGGCTAAGTTAGCCTCCTTGACTAAAGGTAGGCGTGGGTGTGATCTAGCTGATGTCATCTAGTGCTCCTTTGATGTCAATTAAGTCAATAATACTTAGGATAGTGGTTTAACTAGGACAAATTGACCAAAAGAGTGTGTATGGTGGTAAATGTATCCAACATACCCTATCCAGCAATAGGTCTCATCCGAGATGTTTGAGGGAGAACTGTCAAAACCAAGTTTTCACAGTAAAAAGGAGGATTGTGCATCTACTGTCAAACTATTGCAGCATTAATTAGCAGATCCAAGCATTGGTTCATACATTAATAGATTCATACCATCATTCATTGGATCATATCAACATACTCATATCGCAGTAGAAGTATTGATGCATAATGGCATATCTACCCACATAGCATCATTTAAAACAAGAAATCATCGCATCATTCATAAATAAATGTCATAATGCAATATTCATCCACATCACATTGCATGAAAACAAGATAATAGGAAGAAGTAATAAGACATAGTGTTTCTCTCAAATCTCCATGATGTCATATTAACTTCACATCAAAACATAGGTTCCCAAAACAGTTCCTCAATTCAGATCTCACATCAAAGGCATATCATAAGTGTGTTCATAGATTCAAGATCAAGCTTAAGATTGTTTAACATTTATAATCCTAGATCTATTTATAGGATTGCACCTTTACATCGGTGGTCCACTTAAGACAAATTCATAACTACTTGGACCTAAATATACAAAATAACAACCAAAATATACAAAATATGACCACAATATACAAAATGTGACCAAAATTCCTTGTGCGCCATCTTCTACCTTACACAACAACTTTGAGTTTGCACAAAAACTTTATTACTGTGCAACTAATTCTCTCCAAAACTGCCTGCCAACATGTTCACAAATACTTTTCACTTCTTGCGAAACATTAGTAATTTCATTGTCTATCATAGTACCAGCTAAATTTCTATCATAATTCAGAGAGCAAGGATTTTCAGCATAATCTGAAGTATTGCATTCTAAAAAAATGGCTCTTATCATTTATACATGATAACCATATCTCTTTAATAGCATTACAAACTGTGTGTGCAAGGGACGTACCTTCATACTTACCTGGATCTTGTACCGACCTGTCTTCTGCTTCTTGTTCTTCATTTAGTTGATTTATTTTGAATGAGAATTCTTCAATTGAGTTGTACTTTCCTATTTTCTCCTTTTGGAAATCTGTCAAATATTCAACCATGAGTTTCATAACCTATTCTTCTCATTCTTTAGTGGAGTATATCAGTTCTATTTTGAACCATAGTTCCTTAGATGAGTTGCACTTTCCTATCTTATTCTTTTGGTGATATCTATTAATCCTTCAAGGATGGTTTCCATAGCCATTGAATTATTCTTCTTTGCTTCCTTTTGAACTGTTTTTTCACTTTATTTAGAGGAGTATATCTAGTAACAACTAATTGCCACATATCGATTCCTTCTGCCTCAAGATAAAATTGCAGACTTCTTTTCCTGTATAAGTAATTTGTTCCACAAAACAATGGTACTCCATTTATTGAGAAACCCATTATGTTTCAATATCTCCTTCAAGCTAATAAGCCTTTCTGTGAAGGACCCGCTCTGATACCAATTGTTGGACACACTAGTTACACTGAGAGGGGGGGTGAATCAATGTGCACAACTTATATTAATTTTTCACTTTTATTAACAATCAACAACTTATTCAATATTATGCATTATCACATTATCATTATATCATCATCATCATATCATCATTACATCAGAAGCATAACATGAAACAAATAACACCATGTTTGACGTGGAAACCCAAGTCTCGGGGGAAAAACCATGGAAGCCATTATAATAGTTTTCCAGAAATAACTTGAAGGAGGCAACAACGTCCTTATTACAATGACTTCATTTCTCTAGCTACAACCCCCTGATTTACAGGCTATAACGTGAAGGAAGCTACAACTCCCTAGTAATCCGACTACAACCAGAAGGAGGCTACAACCCCCTTCCCTTTCCCCGTCCTACCACCTAGATAAGAATATAGTCACTGAAATACTAAACCACACCCACACTGATCCTGTGGACCTGCTAATCAACACCTGTAGTATGATGCAAAATCTGTACCACACTGCCCAACCATTTCCACTATTAACCACTGCTCATCATCTGAGACCTACTCATCAACTGATCACTGCCCACTTTATCACACTGCTCATCAACCTGTACAATAAAACTATCCAATCAAGATGTACCAATCAATATATTGCTCACATCATCCGACTCAGTCAATCTGATTCTAACCAACTTCTCACCAAACTCAGTCCACCTAAGTCAAACCAACTGCTCATACAACTCGGCCAGTCCGAGTCAGACCAACTACACATAAGGAAACCAGTACCAAGCTTATTGTGTACCTATTCCAAACCAATCATATACTTGTTTTAATCTAATCAATCACTCTAATAGTCAACCAACCCTTCTTACTTGGCCTAGTTCATCAAGTAAGAGACACATTTTAGAAACCAAGAGACCTCACATACGTTCAACCAAACTTTCTCCAGTCACACTCAACTCAATGACATCACAACCAAACTCAATCATAGTCAAGAAATACTTGACAGTTAAACATGATATACCTCAACCAAGAAGATAAAATTCTTAACCAACTATGTCAAACTTAGTCAATCTCATAAACTCTTAGACACAAAAGGTTTTTTCACTCCACTCAAACCAAGTCAACAAATAAAACATATGTCAAGCAAATAGTCACTTACAATACTATCAAAGGTTATCATTAACAATCAATAATAGTCCAACTCCACTTAGGTTAAATACACAATGATCAACATTTGTCAAACTAGTTTTCAAATAAAACACTTATGTTGATCAAATAAATCACTCACAAGATATATTACTTACATGTCAACTTCTCATTCAATACTACACCATGCAACAATCAAGATAAAAACCAAGATCTATGCCAACAATATCCAAGATAATCATGAAGATATGAATATCACATCAATATATATGCCAATATAACCATCACCATATCCTCCATAACATATTCAATGACTTCAAATATATATACCAATATATAGGCTCACATACTAATATCAAAGATGAACTCTATCCATGAGAGACATGTGTTATTATAAGAGAAACCCAGAAGCATGAACCATACCTTTTTGAATATCATAAGATGAAGAAACAATATAAAAACCAAAATAAACTCTAGATCATGTCATCACATATCCCTCATAACAAGATTTACAACGAGCCAAGAATTTTGTAATTCCGATTCCGTGTGAGAAAGTTATGCCAATTTTAGTGAAGATGCCCAAAAATTTCTCCGTCACAAAATTTTGCACTTTTCTCCAGGAGTTGAAAAATTCTTGAGATAATTTATGATGAACAAATGAAATGTTTGATATTCTATTTATATAGGTTTTGGAGAAAATTTGAAAAGTTATTACCTTGGGCCAACATGCAATTCAAAATTAGAAATAATTAAATTCTCTTTTGTTTGGTCGGCTCACCCAAAAAGGTGGGGTACACAAACTTCAAAAATTTATATCTCTTCAACCATAAGGAGTTATAATATGCTCCACATATCAACAAAAATGGCTTGATGAGGAATACATCTCTATGGTGGGTTTATTTGCAAATTCTTGGTCTACCCTTAAATTCTTCAATATGTCCAAGACGTTAAAGACACCACACATGAGGGTGCCAAATACCATACTACCAACTACAAGAGTTTCAAAGTCTTCTTCAAAGTATTCTTCAACATGTCAAGGAATGTGTGTGGGCTCTACCTCCATCTACATCCCAATAGCCATATAACCACAAATAGGACCATACATCACTATGGTTCCAGACCCAAGGTAACACATGCAAGGATTTCAAGGACTCTTTCAAATATATCCTATAATATTTAAACAAGATACTTTCCATGGACTTCAAGCCCATCACATAGGAATCCATATCCAAGTGATGAGGGCATCATGACTAAATATTCCATCATATCAAAGGCTCCAACAATCATGGGCTTACAAACCACCATATGTATGGATTCCAAGACCCAAATCATTTCCAAATGCACCATCAATGATCCAATAGTGTCCAAGGGTCATCATGCCTCCATTTATGTGGGTGCCAGACCTTCTCATGCATAATGAATATCTCCAGGGGTTCCATGACCCCAACAAGGGCTACATTGGCATCAATATCTTCATCAAGTCATTAATGACCACATCATCACCTTTAAGGGGACAAGGACCATTAAGCCACCAAATGTGGGTCAAAGGGATTCTTTAGGGATTATTCATCAAAAAAGGGTCTTCATAGGCTTCTTCAACCACACCAAGAGACCTACAAGGGTCAAGATCCATCATGACATCACATGTAGGGTTTCTAGACCTTATCCTAGGGTACCATGAAATCAATACGCACAAATAACCACTGAAAGTGTCATTTGGACTCTTGTAACTTCTTCAACCTAGCAAGGACACTTTTGTAGGGTACTGGGGCATAAGTTGTGGTACTGGGGAACCATTAAACATCTTTGGGGTACTTAAAAACTATACGAGGTGTTCAAGGATTTTTCCCTTGTCCCAAGGGATCCAAGGGCTTCAAAATTGGGCTTGGACAAGATCAAAAGGTCTCCTTAGACACTGAAACTTACTTAACCCTCAGGATCTCCTCAAGGGGCACCAAGACATGTTGGCATCAATGACTATACATTGTTGGAATCAATGACAACTTAATCAACATTCCAACCATTTCGAATTGGATTTGTTTAAACATTAATTTGTGGAATATATTTATTTATGTGACCCATTTCCACTTACTTGACCCATTGATGAACCTGTAACAACAATATCCATTTTCAGAATGCTTAGGAGTTTCCTTCCTTGGACTTTTCTTCTTCAATAATTATTTCCAACCTTAGGATATGTCCAATATTTTTTTTTGACCACATGAAGACTTGGATTATTTTATGAGTCAATTAAGGTCCATAATCTCCTTTTGAATTTTAACCAAGTCTACTATATTTAATGTTGCATTAATCCTAACTTTGGACCTTAGGAAAATAAACATGACCATGATTAGGAAAATCACCTCCTAGGAAAATAAACATGACCATGACTAGGTGACTTAGGCTACTGTGGTCCATGGCAAAATTTGGGGTCATTACAAGTCCCCCCCTCCCAATATTGCTTGTCCTCAATCAATGACATCAATTGCATAGCAAACATGTATCCAACCAATGACTTCTTACCATCAAAATATGTTGTTGAACTGTTTAGCGTTGGAATTCTCAATTCCAAGCTAAGGTCAAAAGATCCATCATGTTGTTGTTTTGATGCAATGATCATAACCATCTCCCAAATTAATAACTCCATCCAAACAGCTATCCTACTACTAACCCAGCTGAAACAAGCGAGTCCCAAAAATGATACTAGGGTCCCAAGTGATCTTGAGAAATGCAAGGTGTATGGTGCATCCACCACTACTATGCAAAGTATCTACATAACGATACTCATGAAGATTCCATGTCCACCAAGCATGAAAATATTAATTCCACCTCTTGAATGGTTTCCCATATAGGAAACTGGAACACTACTCTGAATAGATAGACTAGTGGACATGTGGGTTGGCAAGATTTCTCAAGCTGACACCCAAACTGCTGATCTAATTGAGCTCGAATCAAGAAATGCTAGGATCCCATTGCTTGTATTGTACTCCAACATACAACAATGTTATCCAAGACAATCCATCATGCCAAAGGATTACTGGATCCCACTATCTCAATTGTAAACCATATAATGTCACTGCCATATAGAAGGATATAGCATCACGAAATATAATAGTATCCCAACACCATATTTAAAGTGCATCAACCCCAACCAAGTGCATCATCTCAATGAAATTCTCCATCAAAGAATGAAACTCCTCATATTCCATGTGCATGTCAGGATTGAGTCTCAGAACATTGTTACATGTCTCACCCAAATGACATAGGTGAGAGTACCATGTCCTTCCATGAATATTGAAGGCATAATTTAGTATCCATAGATTCCCATGTTGCTCACAAAAAAAGAAATATGTGTAAATAAACTCTCCCACTAATGAAAATAGGAAACTTACCCCTTGGGGTACTCAAATCCATCATTTACCTATCCACCCAATAAATGAATGAATAAACACTCCATATAGATGATCCAAATGGAAAGATTGTATATTCCCCATGTGCCCACTTCGCTCTAGTGCAAAATCTCAACACTTTGCTGCTTGTTCCACCTAACTATCTCAAGTGGAACTCCCATGCACTTTTATGCATGTTTGAAGCATCAAGGGTTGTCTATGAATGCCTCAATTTTTGTTGGAAGGGATCTAGTGCACTTTTCAAACCACATGGCTTGACCATCAAGTCATCAAGCGGAAGAGTGGGAGTATCATGATCCTCATGTGGCACCAACAGAAAGAATCCCTTCACCCAATTTTCATCCCCAAATTATGAAATATAAGTGTGGGGTGAATAACTATGAACCAACCCTATGCAAATCTCATCCACCAAGAAAGAGGTTGAATGTACTCCCCCATAGGCTGACTCAACTAGATTTTGATCATTTGCCTTCTCTATGTCTGCATGACTCACTCCTAGAGGTAGCTCATAATCTCTCTGGAAAATAATAGGTGCTTTATCCCCCTTAAACACTTTCAAACCAACATGTACCTCATCTACCACCATCGCACAAGGTTCCTCATTTGATCCATGAATGCAATCAACCATATGTGATGGACTGACAAAAGTGTAGGAGGGTGAATGCGATCTCTCCAGCTTCTAATAAAGCCACTGAATCTAAATTACATGTTATTTAAGTGCACTTTGGGTACCCTTCAAAAAATCTTGGGTGGTCTCCAACTCACGAGTCAGCTTGTCAACCTATACTACATCCTTCAATGATGTGATATGATACATCTACACAAGATCAAGAAGATGATTTCTATTGGAAAGAATCTGCAAAAATACACCTCTTATGTCTGTCACTTCTTTTTATATCTTTTCCAAGTCCTTAATGGAATTTTTCTCCTCCATTTTCAAACAATAGTTTGACACCAATGCATTAGTTCCATACAGAGTGCTCATGGCATCTTCAATATTCCTATCACTCATCTTTAATGGCCATGCAAGAAATTGTGGCTCTTGTGTACAAACATCCTTTTCTTTATTCTTTGGATCAACTTCATGATGGAACTCAAGTGGTGATTGGGAAGTTGATCCTTGTTCATGTTCTTTTATTGAAATGTCTTCATATTCATGAGAACTATCTCTTGTAGAAACCTCTTCAATATTGATCTCTATGTAACCAATATAGAAACTTGAGCATCCATCAATAGATGCTTCGTTGTCCATGTCCATACTTGCACATCATTCAATGGATGCTCTCCAATCCTTGTCCAGAGTGTCATCTATCTCCATCCCCAATGGATGAAATGACAAATCATATTGCTTGTGGCATAGATCTACATCACATGGTTCACACAGATCATCATTAGGAGCATTGAAAATATCACTTTCATGGTATGAAGTGGAAGGTACTTAAAGGGACTGCAATGAAAAGTGACTCTTGCAAAAATCAGAATTTTGATCATGCCTAAGTTGTGGCTCTTTCTCACCTTCTTCATGGAGTATAATGGTGCAAGCATGCTCTTCCACTATGTGGTCCATACAAGGGATAAAATATGCCTCAACATCCTCTTGGACCCCATAGCAAAGATGGTATGTCTTTTTCTCTTTCTCCTTCAAGTGAATTGATGCATATTAATTCCTAGTTTCCTTAGGATTAATATTCTTGGAGTCTAGGCTTCGAAGAACATCCAAAAGGTCTCTTCATGCTATACACAATGGCATCCAATGAATCTTTGCATTCAATTCTCTTTTCTTCTTCTTTACTTGGAGAAGTGGAATAACTTTGTTCTTCTCTTGATGGTTTTTTTCTCTCATCATGCTCATGTTCTTTGGTTCCCTGCCATTCTTTTGTTCTTGAACTTCCTGCTCGGAAAGATAAGATTCCCCATACTAATTATTGAAAATTTTGGAAGTTATTGGAATAATTAACTTCCATGAATGATCAATCAGTCTAAAAAAATATCATCTACACCTTGGGGCCATAATCCGTGCATGGAATAAATATATTATTTGGAAGAAATGGTTGAACGAAACTATGTACACCATGCTAGATATCCCCGATGACAATGAAGCAACTTTTGCACCTTTTTTATTGTTGCAAATACTCTTTCTATTTCCTTCACAAATCTCCTAGGAATATTGATTTTGTTGTCTCCACTGTATGTTTGGTAAAAACATTAACCATCCTCATCTTTCGGTTATTTAAAGTCTCCAACATAGTCACCTCTTCCTCAAAATCGACATCTTCAATTGGAACGAACCTCATGGCTACAATTTTTTTTTCTCTTCTTCAAATGATGATCACAATGAATAGGTTTAGAAGAACATGTTCTGATACCACTGTAGTATCCCCAGCCTGTAAATTAGACATACTACACAATTCGAATCCAAAACATAAAGATTGAAACTAGGTACAATTTATACTTTTTGGAGGCTAAAAACTACATGTTTCCAACTTGGTCCAAATGGAATCTAAGGTTCATGATTTTCAAATATAAATCTATGGATGGGGTCTGAAGCACTCCTAATGGCATGCACGATACTTAGACAGATATTTGTAAATACCTTTCCTTTACAAACAACACATTGTCTAAGTGCATCACACATGCTCATGCCACTTTGGTTAAACCAAAGGACCATATGCAATTTCCCCAGGAAT
Source organism: Pseudotsuga menziesii (assembly GCA_001517045.1). NCBI lineage: Eukaryota > Viridiplantae > Streptophyta > Pinopsida > Pinales > Pinaceae > Pseudotsuga > Pseudotsuga menziesii. Next base: position 856,837 of record LPNX010708781.1, read on the forward strand.
TATGTGGAAATCAATGGATTCTAGTGCAAATTTAAAGACAACTAGTCTGCATCAGGTTCATGGAAATTTCATAGCTGATGTTACATGGCTTGGAATGCAAGGAAATCATGAAAACACTTCTTTAGTGAAAGTTTGATTTTATGACAATTTAACTAGGTAGTTTCCAAATGATTCCAAATGACCCCTAAGCCTCACAAAATTCTGATATTATTCTAGGGATGGAGTCCATACTATCCCACCTACCTGCAATAACTTATAGAACTTGATTTGGTGTCCCAGAAGAAGATATTTCTTAAACAATGAAAGCTAGTCAAATTTGTAACAAAATGAGCATAGGAGAACAAATATTGAAAGTGAAGAGATAGATAGCAAAGAAAAGATCAGAACTAAGATTTTATTATTGTAGATCTGTAATTACATTAGTGGTTGTACACAACAACATCCATGGAACAAATGCAATCAATAATCAACTACAAACACTACTACAAACCCAAACCTCTAACAAAAATAGCTATAAGACACCAGGAATGACTACAAAATTCAACTAGATAGAAACAAACATGGAAGACTGATCTGCAACTACAATAATCTCAGTGAGGGATGTTGAGTACCTTCCTCCTAATATATAATTGGAATGCTATAAAACAATCCAACTAGTATTGTAGAAATGAGGGGCCCATCACACTCTTGGTATGCAAGGGGAGCATCACCCAAGCAAAGAGAAGCCTAAGAAACTCCAACACAATATAATTCATCAACAACCTTTGCTAGTGCGCCTTGATACTCCTTTTAATCTTGAGGGGTCTCCAATACCATGTGTGAGATAAAACCATGTTCCATAATCACCTTTGACCAATTTTATCACTAAACAATACCATGGAAAAATACCATGGAGCAATAAAAACCATCAACCATGCATGAGGTGGTTACTATTTGACCATTTCTCTTCATACGTGTTCCCTCAACCTCCTTGACAATTTCTCCCCTTTGTTTTGAGGCGCTTTAGTTGGTCAAATGGGATTTTTCCACTTGCTGACCAACTTCCAACCAACTTTCCTTGATTTGCGGAACCAAGTTTGTCCACTTTCTTATCCTTTCCAACTAACTCCCCAGGTGCCCCATTAAATCAATATTTTCCCATAATAAAATAAAATAATAATAATTCATTATTTTATGAGAGAGTGGATCATTAGGAATATTAATTGACTTCCGTTATTGCTTTGACCAAAAATTACTTGGTTTTCCAACCATTTCGAATTGGATGTGATTAAACATTAATTTGGGGAAAACGTTTATTTATGGCCCATTTCTTGTTGGGATATTATAAACCCACTCCATACTTAGGATAACAATATTTAAATATTTTGTATTAATTTCCTACCTACTTGCCTAGATAGTTGGCATCCACTTCCACCACTTGGTCAACACTTTCCATATATACCCCAGGAGCGCCTTTATCTTGATTCTGGTTAGATCCTTTCCACTTTATTACTTGCCAGAATTAGTAATTGTTCCTTCCTGCAGATTTTTTTTGTTATCCTACTTTATTCATGCCTTTCAGTGGATAAGGTAAATCTAGCCAACTAGGAAACTACTATCTTTTGTTTCCAACCCATCCTCCATGATTTTTCTCTCCAAATTCTAGGATTAGCATGTTTTTCCATCACTCACGCTTTAGCTAATTTTTGAGATCCTTGATAGAGTTGGAAAGTGCTTTAGCCACCTATGGGGGTTTATCATATTTAGTAAGCCTGATTTATCAGCTAACATGAGTTATCTTCTAGGAACTCAATTTTCCTTTATAAGTATGTATTACTATTGTAATTATCAATCAATTCATTGATTCAATAATCAATTATTCATTCTTCACTTCTTCATGTGATTCAGTCTCATTATTCTTCTCTCTATTTTCCTTGTGCATGCTTGTGAGAATTATCTTATATCTAGATCTTGTCCTGTGCTTACACAATGTATTAAGCCTCAATTTCTTTATGGTATCAGAGCTACTATTTCTTTCTACATGGTATCAGAGCACAATTTTTCTTGAGTTCTACAGAGTTGAGGAGCTATAAGTTCTCTACATCAGAGTGCATCCAGTCTCCTATTCCTCTCTGAAGAAGAGCTTGAATTGAGCTTACAATATTTTATCCTAGTTTTTATTTGTGTAGGTTGCAGAGAGTATCTTATTGAGTGCATCAAATTCTTAGCATGGATTCCTCTTCAGCTATGATCTTGACTCCCTTCAACTATCATGAATGAAATGCCAAAATTGGCATTCTATTCCGCATTAAGGGACTATACAGAGATACGTTAGCTTTGGAGAATGAACATAATGCTATTGTTGAGAAAGCTAAGTGGCATGATAGGTTGGATGAAGCCTATGGATTAATTTTCCTCTCTATTTCTACCGATATACTCTTTCATATAGATGGGTTGACCACTCCAAACCAAGTATGAACCAAAATTGAGTCTCTCTTTGGAGTACAAGATGAGATAAGAGTGCATCAGTTGGAGAATGAGTTATTCTCATCGAGTCCAAGAAGTTTCGATTCCATTGAAGGATTCTTCACCAAATTAAAGTCACTTGTTCTATTTCTCAAGCAATGTGGGATTGAGAACAAGGAATATCAATTTATTTTTTCCATTCTATCACAATTGGGTCATGAATACTCAGTTTATGTGTTAACTTTTCATGTTACCAGGATGGCTATTTCTAAATGGAAAATGACTTCTATAAGTAAATTCTTTGATTCATTGACAAAGGAGCAATATAAATTGATCCAAATGGGTGCTCTTAGATAGTCCAAGGGAAAGTATCATGCTCCAATATTTGAAGGAAGTAATAATTCCAAATCAAAAGATAAGCAAATTGTGAAAGAGGAGAAGCCAAAGTCAGATAATGAAGATGAAATTTCGAAGCCTACTAATGAAGGTTCAACGAAGAAAGTCAAGAAGAAAGGGAGCACATCCAAGTGTTCTTATTGTAGAAAGGGATTTCATCCTTAGAATAAATGTTTCAAGAATAATATGAACGTCATGTCTGAGCTATTTGAGAAGCATAACATTGAAGTTCCAAATGAGCTAGAGAAGCCCGTTGAATCCTCATAACATTGTCATAGTGCACATTTCCAAGGTGATATAAACTATTCCTTGAGTACCAGAGTTAAATTATTTCCTTGTATCTATGATATAGATTCATTTTATGATATATTATAATACACAATCTCGGTTTCTTTCTTGAATAATCCACCTATCAGTCTCGTATATTCATCTTCCAATACTTGTGATTTTTCACTAGTCGATTCTGACTTGTCTTTAAGAAACTCTTCCTCACTTCATTCAAATGGTTATAATTCTGATTTAAAAATATATTTGTAGGATGATATGCATGTTATTACATAATCCATACCATCTACCATACCTTTGAATACTCCTAATACTATACAAACCCCAAGTTCACTAGTTGATTCCTCATTGGTTTCCTATGCAATGTTACTTATATCAAATGGTTTCAAGTTTTGCTTGTTTTTATTTGGTTGGTTATACATGACCTTATTCATCATTGAAATTATCTTACACATGTTTCAATACTTTATAAACACTTATGGTTCAGATCTCAAGTCCATCCATCATTCATATTTTTACACTCATCATTTTTTCCCAATTGCTCAACCTTTTCCTACTCTAGCCCTCTATCATGATGGAGACACTGAACCTTTGGTTTTTGCTATTCCATATGATAATAATTCATATATATCAGAGTCTATTCAACCTAATTTCAAATATGGGAAGGTTCTATATCTTTTTGGAAGGAAGATATGTGATCCACATCACCATTTTTCAACTATACAAGGAACTAATTGTATTGTTTTTTATACTCTTTGGGAAGGGGTTTGCACAAATATATTTTCCTTTTTATATTTTGTTTTCATATTATAGTATGAAAGTATAAATAATCATTCATATAATTCTCCTACTTCATCATATGATGAGCTACAAGGAGTCTCTCCTCTTCCTTCTTGTAGATTCTACACACTAGCGAATGATCATGGAGTTCACAACTTCTTCATCAAAGTATTTCACTAGAAGCAGTTCATTCATCTCATTCAAGTGAAGATAAATACATATTGAAGACATGTTTTTCAAATTTTGTGACTTGTCCTTTATTGAGGGAGGATTTACCCCATGTGGTTTTGCCTCTTTCCTCACTTTTCTGGACATACATAATTGTAAAGGGTGGCCATAGCCTTATTGTTGGGTCCTATATGCACCTGTATAGGTCTATATTTCTTATTATTTCATACATATCATCATAAATTCAGACTTAAAGAGGGGTGTTGGAATATTATAAACCCACTCCATACTTAGGATATGTTAGGAACCTATGTCAACCCTTCTCTTTACTTCATTAGTATATTTTTGTTGGACGCATATGCTTTGTAAGTTGTCCCGTGACTATATTGTATTATCCCACATTCATGGGGAGTAATAGTTGTTTAGATTAGACTTAGTGTATAAGCACGTGTTGAGGCCAATGAAGGCATCGACAAGTTTTTTGTATTGAGATTGCTCAAAGGAGGTTTCCCCCTCGAAGTGGCATGCAATCAATAAAATATCTTTTGTGCTTTGCTATTTCTGTTATATCGTGCATTTTCATTATTTATTGCATGAGGTTTATCTGATATGTTATCATAACACTTTATTGGGATCTCTGGGTGGAATTTGTGCCAATTTGTTTTTCTTTTGCAGTTCTTCTCAACGTTGTGATCATTGCAGTAGTTTTTATTCTTTGCATTTGCATTGTTTATTTCAATTGCAAGTTCACATCAAGGAATAACCCCTATTCGCTTAATTGTGGGAAGTACTTGGGAATATCCCAAAAAATCATTGTGAGGAGTACCATAGGAACCCCGAAGTAGTTTTCCATTGAGAGGACCTTCCAAGTGAAAAGAGGAACTAACCATACCTGATTGACTAGTTCCCACCCCTGAGGTAAACCAAGAGTTTTCATTTGTGGCAAAGCAGTTATTAGTTTTAATTGAGCCATGGAGTGAAAGGTACCGCCCCAATATGAAAGTTGTTAGACAACATTGGTGGCCGAGTGAATACCCTGAACCATAAGGAAGCCACACATACCTAGGTTCCATATATTAAATCATATTTTTCATCTTTCTAGAGCCGCCACAGATCCATGCCACCGAAAAAAAAAAAACTAGCTCCGTTTTTTCACCATATCTTCTTTGTTTAAACTATGTTTCCCTTGAAAATTCACTAGAAACCCTATCATTCCATTCTTCATATTTCCTTCCTTGCGGAACCTATCCCAAATTCCACTTTCCAAAGCCCAAAATAACACATTTGTTTACGTTTAGGGTTTTCCATAACATTTTCGATTCTCACCCAATTGCCTTCAAATTTTGCCACAATGTTCATTTCCTAATTTTGTTTCCTTGTCCCTATTTGAAAAAGTTTCCCATTCTTTCACCTCGCTTCTGAAATTCTCATTTTTTGGTTCTCTGTCTATCAGAAAGTGACCAAAACCTATTCAAACCCCAGTTACCCACTAGATTTTTTTCCAAATCTAAATTTCCCTTTTCTAAAACTTTTTATGTTTTTGTTTTTCTACCCATTTCCAAAAAAAAGAAAAAAGAAAACTCCTGGTTGTGGTTGTAACACCTGTCGGAGCAAACAAACAAATGGAATACAAACTTGTCTCCCTCAAGACAAACTCCAAGATCTGGATGAAAAATTTCTTGGCCTCCATCTTTTGCATTCAGCCATGAACAATAGATGACAACTTGAGTCTTCTGCAGACACCAAGTTCTCTTCTTCCAACAATTTTCGTGGGCCAAAGCTTGATTTTCCTCGCTTCAATGGCGATGATCCAAATGGATGGATATACATGAAAGAACAATATTCAAGTTTGCATGACACTTTTGATGTAAATAAAGTCCCACTTGAATCCTTTCATTTGGAACATGAAGCCCTTCAATGGTTGCATTGGTACAATAAGGCTCATGAAGAGCCAAAATGGACAGATTTTTGTCAACTCCTTTTGAAATGATTTGGAACTAGTGCTTTTGATGACCTCATGGGAGCACTCACTAAAATTCATCAAAATGGTACTGTGATGGAGTATCAGACATAATTTTAGAAACTAGCCAATCATAGAGAAGGATCATCTGATGCATTCTATAGGAGTGGCCTGAAGAATGCAATCCGATCTGAGTTTAAAATGTTCTATCCCAACACAATTATGGAATCCTTATGGTTGGCTAAGTTGGTGGAGGAAACTATCATAAATCAACAACGCTTCGAATCCACTTTTGTTCCATTCATAAATATGGTTCCCTAAATATCTCTAATCATGCCAGCTCCTAGAATCACTCCAATCAAGCATTTGTCTGAAGTCGAGATGCAAGCACGTAGAGAAAAATGGATTTGTTATAATTACGATAAGAAATTCACCTAGGGACATCGATGTGTTGAGCAAAAGATATATCTCTTGGATGTGGATTCTCCGCCTGCACCTGGAATTTCTAATGATGCTCAAGATCCAGTAAATAATGAGGATGACATTCAACAGCTTCCCGTTGACCCTCCTACTCAAGATGACCATCTATAGATCATGGGGTCTTCACTTAGTGAAACCATGTCATATCTCCTTCATTCAGGGATATTAAAGAATACCCCTAATTTCACTAAATATTGATAATTACTTACAAAAATCCTTTTGGTGAGCCCCCCTCCCAATTCATATTTCCAATTAAAAAACCCTTATTTTTACAATATATTCCTTATTTTTACTATAAACCCCTTTTTATACCCCCCCAATACCTATAAACCCCCCATACCCTATTCCTCTCCCCCCAATACCTATAATATATTAACCTTATTTTACCCCCCTTTATGAAAGAACACGATAAGATATTGCTCAATAAGGTGAATCCCCCATGCCAAAGATATATCTTCATTCATTAGTTGGAGTCACCACTCCACAAACCATGCTGGTCAAGGGTTTCTTCAAGAAGCTCCCTCTTATAATACTCATTGATTCTAGTGGCACTAATAACTTCATTGACCCTCGAATTGCCAAACATGATGATTGTTTTGTCCATCCTTGCTCCAGCTTTGAAGTCATGATTTCCAATGGGGGCACCTTACCTTGCAAAGGGAAGTGTCGTAATGTGCGAATATCTATTGGAGATTATGACTTTCACTCTTGGCATGTTTTCCTTTCCGTTAGGTAGATGTGATGTGGTTTTGAGCGCTCAATGGTTACGCACACTTGTACCCATCTTATTGGATTTTGCTGAACTTTGGATGTAGATTTCAGTCAATGGGAAAAAACACACATTGAAGGGATTACAACCAGGGTCTCTCAACACCATCATTTCCCATCGCATTGAAAATATCCTTAGGAAGAATTCACATGGTGTCATCGCTCAACTCCATTTCATTCAAATGCAACCTTCATCAGTCTCCACTACTCCCTTGGATCTAGATCAAATTTTGGATCTGTATGCATGTGTCTTTACTGAACCAGTGGGATTTCCACCTTCAAGACCAGAGGACCATTGTATTCCTCTCCTTCTTAGAAGCGTTCCTTCCAACATCAGACCCTATCGCTACCTGTTTCACCAAAAAACAAATATTTAGATGCTCATTTGGGACTTACTGAAGCAAGGTATTATTCACCTTAGTACCCATCCCTTTTCTTCACCAGTTCTTCTTGTCCAAAACAATAAGATGGGTCATGGAGTCTTTGCATCGACTTTCAAGTGCTTAATCACATCACAATCAAGGATAAGTTTCCAATTCATGTTGTTGATGAGCTTCATTGTGCTCATTTTTTCTCCAAGTTAGATCTTCATTATGGGTATCACCAAATTCAGGTTCACGAGGATGATATCCCTAAATTAGATTTCTGTACACATGATGGGAACTATGAGGTTTTGGTCACACCCTTTGGCCTCATGAATACTCTTCCAAATTCCAGGCATTGATGAATAAAATATTTCGGTCCTACTTGTAGAACTTCATTCCAGTCTTCTTTGATGATATCCTCATCTATAGTAAAACATGGGCTGAGCATCTCCAACATATGGATCTTGTACTGCAACTTTTTTGTGATCATCATCTCCGTACTTAACAATCTAAATGTGTTTTTGGGTAGGAGGAAGTAGAGTATCTTAGGATTTTTTTTTTCAGCACAAGGGGTTCACATAGATCCTACCAAAATAGATGCCATGAAAAATTGGTTGCATCCTTAGACACTCAATATCCTTCATGGTTTTTGGGATTGAATGGCTACTACCACAAGTTTGTCAAGAATTATGGGAATATTTCATCTCCATTAACAAATCTACTAAAAAGGATTCTTTTACATAGACACATGTTGCTGAGTGTGCATTTGACAAACTGAAACAAGCTATGTGTACCACACATGTTCTAGTTATGCCCGATTTTTCCAAGCCCTTCACTATTGAGAGTGATGCTTATGACAATGGACTTGGTGTTTTTCTTATTCAATATGAACATCCTATTACGTTCACCAGCAAATCCATTTTTGATAAGAATTTAGCCGCCTCTACATATGAGAAGGAAATGATGGCTATTTTGCATGCAGTCCAGAAGTGGCAGCCATACCTATTAGGGAATCATTTCTGCATTAAGAGTGATCACAAGATTCTAAAATATTTCCTAGAACAATGGGTCTTGTCCCCAACACAAAAAAATGGGTTAGCAAACTCATGGGTTATGACTATGAGATCACTTACAAGAAGGGTAAGGAAAATCTTATGGCATATAGTCTTTCTTACATATTTGATGACCATGTTTCTCTTTCAACTATTTCTATTCCTATTCCAAATTGGTTACAATATGTTCAACAAGGCTATGTTAATGACTCTTCATTATATGAAATCATGCAACGATTGGATAGTGACACTTCTTCTATACCGTATTACTCTTGGGATGGTTCTTCTCTAATATACAAGGGTCATCTCGTGCTTCCCCAGAGCATAGATATTCAACAATTTGTCTTCTATGAACTCCATGTTTCTCCATTGTCAAGGAACTCTGGGTTCCTCAAAACGTATGAGAAGGCACGACATAAATTCTTTTGGAAGGGAAAGAAACGATAAATTCAATAGATGGGGGCCAAATGTGATACATGTTAGTGCCATAAGGGTGAAACAACACTCCTTCCTGGATTGCTCGAACCCTTGCCCATCCCTACAAGGATTTGGACAAATATTTTGATGGATTTCATTGAATGGATTCCTAAATTTGAAGGAAATACCATAATCTTGGTTGTGGTTGATCAACTCTCCAAATATAGTCATTTTTGTGCTCTCAACTATCCATATACTGCCTCCTCATTCACATAAATTTTCATGGACCAGATCTTTCGTCTTCATGGAATCCCTTCTTCCAGTGTCTCAGACCGCGATACAACTATCATAAGTCATTTTTGGATAGAACTATTTCGCCATATTGGCACCCAACTAAATATGAGTTCAGGATATCACCCACAAATAGATGGTCACACTGAAGTTATCAACAAATGTTTGGAAACTTATCTTCGTTGCTTCACCTCTGAACAACAACATTAGCGGGAAAAGTGTCTCCCTCTCACTGAATGGTGGCACAATACTTCCTACCATACTGCATCTAAAATGACTCCATATGAAGTAGTTTATGGTCAGGAACCACTAGTGCTCCTTCCATACACCTCGAGTAGTTCACCAATTCATGCAGTTGACATGGTTCTCCGAAATCAAGATTACATTCTTCACATTTTGCAAGACAATATTCACATGGAAAGAAACCGAATGAAACAAGAAGCTGATCAATACCGTTGTGAGTGCACTTTTCAAGTCAATGATATGTTTTTTCTTCGTCTACAACCTTACAAGCAATCCTCCTTGAAAATCAAAGGGAGTCAAAAGCTGGCTCCAAATTTCTATGGGCCATATAAAGTTCTTCAAAAGATTGGGTCTGTTGCTTATAAATTGGAACTTCCTCCTTCTTCTCACATTCATCTAGTATTTCATGTTTCTTGTCTTAAGAAAGTTATTGGCACCAACATTAGAGCACAAACTGCTTTACCAGAACTAGATAATGAAGGATCCATCATTTTGGAGTTAGAGGCCATCCTAACTAAGCACACTCATCAACTTTTCTCTTGATCCATCATAGAGGTATTAATTCAGTTGCACGATGTAACATCCTCGACCCTCCGACCGGTGAAAAGGTTGCTACCATAACACGATCTAGCCGCGCAACTAGCCCCATGAACATATACATAAAAACTGAAATGCTTTGAAACTAAAAAATGGATACATCATTACCATACAGCAGAAGCAAAACCATACATTCAAGCATTTAGCATGTTCATTGTAATTCATTACACAGTAAATACAATTGCAGAGATGAAATAGACAAGAATACTTATCTTATGAAGAAGAACGCCCCGCAACCAGCTATGTCGTTGCAACGTTCCACCCAACCATAGGCCAGTGTGCTCCTTAATCTCTCAGCAGCACTGCCGCCCCCGAGCTAGGAATGATTTCCCAAGGAATAAGGAAACTAAGTAGTCTCACACATAGCCAAATATACACAACTCATCCAAGCCAACACATTTGGGTTTATCAGGCCATCAGGGAGATGGGAAAAGGTGACTACTAAGGTGGTGGGATCACTGAAGAGCTAAGGACACCTGCACCAGAACTAGCCTGAATTCTAAGACACCCACACACACACAACACAAGGAATCAATCACTTCTCTGCTACACAATCCCTTGGGCCCTGACTTCCCTTCTAGTGCTATTCAGGGGGTATGGAGAAGAAAGGCAGCCCTCTAGCTCTGTCTATGAGGCTCCCGAACACACCAGGTTTATCAAGCATACCAAGCCTTCGTTCCCACTCCAATATAGTCCAAAGACAAAACCATTGCATACACACAGCAAAACAACCAGCCCTGGGATTGAAAGGAAAACACCACAGACCAAAAGTGGAAAGACAAGGATGGTTAACACACATCCCATACTGGGAAATTGACTCCCAAGTCATTTATGGCCCTATCGTGGCCAAAACGACCCAATACGACTAGCAACCCAAATCGTGGGGGGGGTGGGGGGAAAGAAAACAACCACAATTTCACCACTAAAAAAAATGGGAGAGACACAACCCGATTGGGGAGGAAATCAGACTCAACAGAATCTCAACATGGAGATGGATTCGTATACACAAAACCACAAATCCGGTAAGGTAGCTACTCACAGCAAAATCCAAAAAAAAAGATTTACACATACAACAACTTCCATCCATTTTAGAGAGAGCCCAACGTGACTGTCAGATGATGGGGAAAAATGTTCAGGGTCCAAAATCATGATTGAGAGATCCACATAGCCAAATCATGAGGGTAAGGCCACACACACAAGGAAAATTGTGAATGCCAAAAAATGGCTCTCCCAGCTCTCTGCGTGAGTGAAAAATGGAAGAATGGGGATCGTGGTGGCTTCTCCTGCCCACATGAGGGTCAATCAGCTTCTTGGTGGAGTGTGCATGTGGGAAAGGACTGACAGTCCTACCACACCACTGTTCATGCAATAACTTCCCAACTAACATCATAGGCTTTTAATTTGGTAGTTGAATGAGACAAGGAAACGTGAGTAAGTCAAAAGGGTGGGTGACAACTAAATGGGTTTATCAATTGACACTTGGATTTTCCCCATTGGCCCCAAGGGTTCAATAATATCTCTCCCTATACTTAGGAAAATCATGCCCTTTTCATTATGGTTGCATTGGCATAGCCGGTTGTGGGTATTTTTAATTAAAATGCATTTTTACATGATGCCAAAATTAATACATGTCGGATACCACGATATACCATTGGCAACAATTTCAATCGCCAAAACATAAAACAACCAAATCGATGGTGGGGATTTTTCCTTTAGCTCCACACCGTGATTAATTACAATATATACATCATATACATTTTAATGCAAATAGGGTCAAAACCAGGGTGTTACATTCCCCTCCCCCTTCAATAGCATTGTCCTTAATGCTTTACACAATTGAACAAAATGCTACACTGGTATCGCCTCAGTGTTCTGCAGGATTGAACAAAAATAGGTGTGCCAATCGCATGGCATCCTCCAGCTCCCATGTAGCCTCTTCAGGACTGTAGTGCTCCCATTGCACCTTTACCTTCCCTATGGCTCGGTTCCGAATCATTGTGACCTTCCAGTCGAGGATGCGCATTGGCTCAATTTGGAACTCTCCCTTGGGTTTCACCTGAATCACATCCCAATTTATCACATGGTTAGGATCATGTAAATATTTCTTAAGCAAAGAAACATGAAAAACATTATGAGCTTTGGTGCTAGCAGGCAATGCAAGTCTATATGCAACTGTCCTTATTCTTTCAAGCACTTCAAACGACCCACAATATCTTGGTGACATCTTGGCACAACTTTCAAGCTTCAAGGAACTCTTCTTTGACCTCACTCTGAGGTAGACATGATCCCCTACACAAAACTCTCTGTTCACCCTATGCTTATCTGCATAGCTTTTTTGTCTGTCCTGAGCTGCTTTCAGATTCTGCCTAATCTTTGCAACCTCTTGCTCCATCTCCTTGAGCAATTCTGGACCAAGCACAACCCGGTTCACTGGATTATCCCAAGTCACTGGTGTTCTACACCTTCTTCCATACAAATATTCATACGGACTCATCCCCAAGGATGCATGTTGTCCATTGTTATAAGAAAACTCTACCAAGTGTAAGTAATCTTCCCACTTGGTTGGTTTATCCATCACATACATGCGAAGCATATCTTCAAGCACCTGATTAACTCTCTCTATCTGTCCATCAGTCTGAGGATGGTAGGAAGTGCTGAAGTTCAACTTTGTACCCAAATATGCAAACAACCCCTTCCAAAAATTGGAAGTGAACTTGACATCCTTGTCAGAGATTATTGCCTTAGGCAACCCATGCAATTTGAAAATCTCCTTCATGAAGATATTTGCAATATCACCAGTCTTATGCGTAGAATTCACGAGTATAAAATGTGTTGCCTTTGTCAACTTGTCCACCACAACCATGATGGAATCATGTTGTCTCCAAGTCATTGGAAATCTTGTAATAAAATCCATGGAAATAACTTCCGGCCATTTCCATTCTGGAACTGGCAAAGGTTGCAACAAACCTGCAGGGTGTTGATGCTCAACCTTTACCTACTGACATTTCATGCACCTTGAAATGTATTCAGCCATGTCCTTTTTCATTTTTGGCCAAAAGTACTGCTTTCTGGCTATAGAAATTGTCTTCTGATATCCCGGGTGACCAGAATATGGAGCTTGATGGATTTCATCCATAACAACTCTTCTCAACTCTACTACATTTGGAATATAAATTCTTCCTTTATAAGTAAGAATTCCATCTTCTTCCAACTTATATCCCTCATACCTCTTCTCAAGACTTTGCTGCTGCAATTTGTCTTTTACCTGCACATACAATTAATCTCCAACAGTATGATTAACAATCTGCTGTCTCAAATCTGACTAGCAAACACTGAGAGATGCCACATGCATTTCCTACACCTTCCTGCTGAGTGCATCAGCTACCTTGTTCTCTTTTCCCTTTATGTGCTTGATTTCAAAATCAAACTCACATAAAAACTCCAGCCATCTCGCTTTCCTAGCATTCAGAGTAGGCTGATCAAACAAATACTTCAGATGACAATGGTCTGTCTTTAGCTCAAATATTCTACCCATCAAGTAATGCCTCCACATCTTGAGAGCATGTACTATGGCTGCAAGCTCTAGATCATGAGTGGCATAGTTCTTCTCATGATCCTTCAGCTTTCTTGACTCATAACATATCACATGGTTGTCTTGCATAAGGACTCCTCCAAGGCCTTGTCTGCATGCATCGATACATACCACAAAATATTTCTCTAGGTCTGCAACTTTCAATACTGGTGCACTGGGGAGAAGATTCTTCAACTGCTGGAAGCTTTCTTCACACCTCGATGTCCATTCAAAGTTTATCCCCTTCTTTTGCAAAGAAGTGATGGCATGTGCAACTTTGGAGAATCCTTCAATGAATCTCCTATAGTATCCTGCAAGTCCCATAAAAGATCTTACATCTGTCACATTTCTTGGAGTAGGCCAATTCATAATGGCTTCAATCTTTTCAGGGTCCACCGATATACCCTCTTCTGAGATAATGTGACCCAAATATTGAATTCTATCTCTATAGAAGCCACACTTGCTCAAGTTTGCATACAGCTGATGCTCCCTGAGCAATTGCAATGTCAATCTCAAATGCTCTTCATGCTCTTCCTCATTCTTAGAATAAATAAGAATGTCATCAAGGAAAACAAGAACAAACTTGTCCAAGTATCTGCTGAAGACAATGTTCATAAGGCACATAAATGTAGCTGGTGCATTTGTTAGACCAAATGGTACCACTACAAAATCATAATGTCCATACCTTATTCTGAAGGTTGTCTTATGAATGTCTTCATCCTTGATTTTTACCTGATGGTAACCATACCTCAAGTCAATCTTGGAAAATACCTTTTCTCCTCTCATTTGATCAAAGAGGTAATCAATCCTAGGAAAATGATATTTATTCTTCACAGTAACTTTGCTCAATTGTCTGTAATCAATACACAACCTGAGTGTACCATATTTCTTCTTTACAAATAGAACTGGTGCTCCCCAAGGAGACACACTCGGCCTGTTATACTTCTTCTCCAATAACTCTTGCAACTGCATCTTCAGCTCTAGCATTTCTAGGGTACTCATTCTGTAGGGTGTCTTGGACACTAGTGCTACTCCTGGCACAAGTTCAATTGTGAAATAAATGTCCCTCTTTGGAGGAAGCCCTGGAATCTCATCAGGAAACACATCCATGAATTCCCGCAACACATGAAAGTCCTCCAACCTAGGAGTTTCATTCTCTGTTGCCTCCAAAATATGAGCTGCATACAACTGGAAACCTTTCCTACAGAACTTCTTCAACTACATTGCTGAAACCTGCCTCACAGAAATCATCTTTGGAATACCCCTTACCACTACCGGGTTCCCTTCCTCATCCATGCATTCGAAAGTCTTATTATAATAGTTAAGCTTTACCCTGTGAGCTTCTAACCAATCCATTCCAATGAGAACGTCATAGGAACCAAGTGGTAGAACATTCAGATCTACACAAGTGACCAATCCATTCATGACCAATGGAATTTTCTCTACCACTTCACTAACCTTTCTCTTAGTTCCAGTGGCTAGCTGAACTAACCAAGATTTTCTATGCTTTACTTTCTTAAAAGCACAAATATCCACTACTCTAGGAGTAATGTAACTGTGAGTAGAACCAGGGTTAATCAAAATAGAAACATATTTCTCAACAATCTTACCTGCAACTTCAACCACAGTTGACTAGTGATCTGCCTAGCCGTCCTCCAGTGCTGCATAAATCCTAGGGGCGTCCCTTACTACTTGACCCACTGTTTCTGCTTCTTGAATGTTGTTAGCTGGCCTTGTACTCTCATTCTCAAGTGGAAAATTCCTGCGCATGTGGGGTCCTCCACATTTCCAACATTGGAGTGGTCCCTTGTTCTGCTGTGGATCTTTAGGCCTTTCTCCCATCACTTTGGTTGGTTGCTTCTTAGCTTGTGACGGTTGCTTCTGCTGATTCCTGAAGTTAGAAGGTTTGAAACCTTTCTTCCTTTGGTCATACTTCTCATTCTTCTTGTCCTTCCATGTCTTATGATAATCAAGTTTACCTTTACTTTGCTCATAGAAATAGTTATCCTTCCTTATTGCTTCTTCAATAGTTCTAGGTTCATAAAACTCAATTCTGTCTTTGTAAGACTGAGGAAATCCACTCAGGAAAAGCTGGATCTTCACTTTTTCAACTTTGATGTACCTGACATACCTTAACAACTCTAAGAACTTATTTGCATACTCTTCCATGGTCTGCTGTCCCAATCTCAGCTCATGGAACTCCTTAATTTTGTCATCATAATACATGTCAGAGATGTATTTATGCTTGAAATACTTCTTGAACTATTTCCACTTAAGTCTCCTTTCACTGATCCTCTTTATTTGCTTGAAGTGTTCCCACCAAATGAATGCTCTTCCATTCAGATTGAATATGGCAACTCTTGCCTTCATGTTTCCCGAATAATCCTGAACTTGGAAGTACTTCTTTATCCTAAGAAGCCAAGCTTCAGCCTCTTGTCCAGTCTTTACCTCACCGTCAAATGTAGGAGGTTTAGCCTTCTTAAATTCATCCCGAGAGTGATCCCTATGGTGCCTCTTTCTCTTTCCCTTGCAAGAAGAAGAGCTTGAATCCCCACTAGAATCTTCTGAGTCAGATGATCTACTAGAAGTCCTTCTTCTTCTCCTGGTACTGCTCTTACTGCCTTCTGGTTTTACTGTACCCTGTCCAGAGTCTATCTTCCTTCGCAAGTCTGTCAAACTTTGCAACATAGCAGCACTCAACTGATGCTGCTCTTCCCGGGCTTTAATCAAGCTTCTCATGGTCGCTGTAATATTTGGCAGTGTCTCTTGGAATCTCCTTCCATTAGACTCTATGTCATCATTTCCAACTCGGACATTTTCTCCCATGGCATCTCACGCATGCTTGTAGGAATCCATAGCATCATATCCGTCATGGGTTCTCATGGCTGAACCACAACTTACTTTACCAAAACGCACTACCTAGAATACTGCCCCTGAAGGTGACTATGATTCTACAAACGTGTTAGTAACACAACTGTTAGTTGCATAAAATTTATACAAATCATAAATACTTACCTTCTCTTGGAAAAATCATGCAATGGCAACTTTTTACAAAACAAAGAATTTTCTTCCTCAAAGAACGACTGTCTCAGGGGGACAACGGGGTTCAAGGGGGATTTCCCCCTTGTGGCTTTGCGCAATCTGGCGCATAAGATCGCTGGAATTTTTCTCCTTTTCAACCCTATGAATCCACTATAAAACTGCTGAAATCTACTGAAAAATTCCATTGAAAATAAATAAAGAAAACTCACATTTTTTTTGTCTGATCGAATCCCTTCCCAACTAGCCATCTGATGTATCAAATCATTAGTTGACAATGCTTCCGATGCCTTATCGGGTGAGTCTTCATCTGTCTTTTGATGCCTTATAGGATCTATCTTCATTTATCTTTCGATTCCATATCGAGTCCATCTTCCTCTATCCTTTGATACACATCGGCTCGATCTTCCGCTACCTTCTGACGCATCGGCTGATCGATATTCTATTCTTTTTCGACGCTTCAGCTGACCGATCCTCTATTCCTTTTCGACGCCTCAGATCGATCTTCCTCTGTCTTCCGATGCTTCGGCTGACTGATCCTCTATTCCTTTCCGACGCCTCAAATTGATCTTCCTTTGTCTTCCGACGCTTCGGCTGACCGATCCTCTATTCTTTTCCGAGATTTCCTATACTTAGAAAAAATTTCAGAAATTTTCTTTCTTCTCCTCTTTTATTCTTTCTGCCACTATTTTGGCTCCCTTCTGGCGAGCCTTGCTGACACCTTGGATCCATCTAGTCGAGACCTCCAGCTCCTCCCAGCCGAGAGCTTCAGCTCCTCCCAGCCGAGAGCTTCGGCTCCTCCCAACCGAGAGCTTCAGCTCTTCCCAGTTGAGAGCTTCGGCTCCTCCCAGCCAAGACCATCGGCAAAAATTTAAACTTAGACAATTTTTCAAAGTTTTCTCTCGGCGTGGTTTTCTTTACTGGATGGGATTCAGCTTAAGTCCTCCGACGTATCAGATGAGCTTCAGCTTAAGTCCTCGAATGTATCAGATGGGCTTCAGCTTAAGTCCTCCGACGTTTTCCATACTTAGAAAATTTTTGAAATTTTCTGAAATATTCATGTTAGCCTGTGCTCAGCAGAGATGAACCCTGCCTCGGTCACTTCTTCTTCATGGCCCATTGAGGCCCATGCTGCAACGTGTGCTCTGATACCACGCTGTAACATCCCCGACCCTCCGATCGGCGAAGAGGACGCTACCATAACACGGTCTAGCCAGAAAACTAGCCCCATGAACATATACATAAAAACTGAAATGCTTTGAAACTAAAACATGGATACATCATTACCATACAGTGGAAGCAAAACCATACATTCAAGCATTTAGCATGTTCATTGTAATTCATTACACAGTAAATACAATTGCAGAGATGGAATAGATAAGAATACTTATCTTATGAAGAAGAACGCCCCGGCAACCAGCTATGTCGTTGCAACGTTCCACCCAACCATAGGCCAGTGTGCTCCTTAATATCTCATCAACGTTGCCACCCCCGAGCTGGGCATGATTCCCCAAGGAATAAGGAAACTAAGTAGTTTCACACATAGTCAAAGATACACAACTCAACCAAGCCAACACAGTTGGGTTTATGAGGCCATCAGGGAGATGGGAAAAGCTGACTACTAAGGTGGTGGGCTCACTGAAGAGATAAGGACACTTGCACCAAAACTATCCTAACTTCTAGGACACCCACACACACCCAACACAAGGAATCAGTCCCTTATCTACTACATAGTCCCTTGGGACCTGAATTCCCTTCTAGTGCTATTCAAGGGGTGTGGAGAAGAAAGATAGCCCTCTAGCTCTGTCTATGAGGCTCCCAAACACACCAGGTTTATCAAGCATACCAAGCCTTCATTCCCACTCCAATATAGTCCAAAGACCAACCACTGCATACACACAACAAAAAAACCAGCCCTAGGATTGAAAGGAAAACACCATAGACCAAAACTGGAAAGACAAGGATGGTTAACGCACAACCCAGATTGGGAAATTGACTCCCAAGTTGTTTATGGCCCTATTGTGGCCAAAACAACCTAATACGACCAACAACCCAAATCGGGGGGGGGGGGGGG